>SSNS01000160.1:643994-920791 GCA_006937985.1 Aphyosemion australe | reverse complement strand
GTTTAAGTTAATTAAGATGGGTAAAAAGCAGTGAGCAGTGATTTATGTTAATTTTATTTATTTAAACAAATCTAAATCCTATGGAAAAAAAAGGGTTAAAATACATAATTCATGTGGGAAACATGTTATATATGTTACATTAAAATTCATATATCTAATGTGAATATGGGAGTAAATGTGAAAATACTTTTTTTTTGTTCTTTGTAATTGATGCAAGTTAAAATGGTATATTTTGATATGATCCTGTACCTTGTTTACAAATGTTTATGGTTACAACCTGTAACTGTACAGTCTATTTGAAAGGATATATTTAATGTTGTACAACACCTAGATTGAATCTAATTAGATATTTAGCATGAGAATTTGTGCGATCAACCTGTTCTGTGTACAGGTCAAGTTTTTTGTTGTGCCTTCCTTGCGGATGCACGGGGAATGAACCCTTGTTCCTGGTTACCCACGAGGCGGACCAGTGATACCAGTGATCCCAGTCGATGGCGAGCCTCCCAGCTGAACTTCGAATTGAATGAACACTGAAAGTCACCCCAGTCATTCAGCAGATTCCGTGGTAGGATTGTATCTTTCACTGAGATACTCACACACAGCAACTCTGGATTCATCTCCCTGATTGAACTCTCATTGAGCCAAACCGGATCGGACCTTGAACTGAAAACTGAAGAGGAAATTGTTTTCTTTTGTATCAATAGTTTTTGGGCCCTTATGTTTGTACCGTATATTGGTAGTTGAAGGTTATTACTAAAGTTGTACTACAAACTATACAGATGTCTCTGGCTTATTGCTTACTCACAGCTCCTATGAACCTAGGTCTAGACGTGTACATACTCTGAAGTGGGTTACAACAGCAACAGAGGATAAGTCGGAGCACTTGGGAACTGGCTGTGAGAGCTTTGCCCGAGGCTAAAAGGCAGGCCTGTGTTTTTCCAGCCTAAGCCATACCTCAGTTACGAACCATGAATAGGGACCAAGAGGATTATAAGTGGCACACATTGACAGCTTGTCTCCGTCCACACAAATGGGTTGATCCAGTAATCAGCAGTTTTCCAACACATGAGCCAGACACGTAACGCTTAGCCTTCATCATATCTGCTTCTCAAGTTAATCACAAGTTTGTGGCACAAAGCGGGTGGTAGCTCAGCTACGTACAATGACAGAAGGAATTCTGTTATTTCCTTTGTCCCTTCATGCACTTTAACCACAGATGAACTATTTTAGACTTCACATTTCTCAGATATCAGATTACCATGCCGGCGCACCGTGACAGACTGTTGTTAGCTCAAACTGTTGTGAGGAACCATCTAATCATGTCCCTGTTTCAGGCTTCATGAGAGGAGGCGGAGCTCAGTGGTGGTCAGTTTACCTGGATTAGACGTTTCACCTGGAGACCTTTTTGTGTCAAATGGAGCGGCTGACATGATAAACGATTCAAACTTATCAGGTAAAATTATTGTTTTCTTTCATGTGATGTGATTTAAGGTGGTAGTTCAGATCCTTTAAGGTGGAATTCTGTGGTTTCATGCCTGTCATCAAAGGCTCTCTGAACAACCTCAGTTTGGAGAAACTGAGTTTACTGTGATCAGATTGACATGCTAAAGGCTAGCTTGAGCAGGGCCAAGATTAAAGTGTATTTATGCCATCTTTCTATCTATTTTATTAATCTTTACAAGGTGGTAGATTTTGAATGAAATCATTATTTATGAAACTAGTCCTTCAGTTACCATCTGATTAACTTTAAAATTATGAATCTTGAAGAAAATGTTTCCACATGGAAGATCTGTTTTTGCTAGCATGAATTAGCGCTTGGTGAGTTCACAAACAGGGATAAATGTCAGTTTTTTATTGCTCTTGGGCACAATCCCAATACTCGCACTTCCAGCCTTGCGCCCTTCAATTGCGCGTTCCCGGCCAGGGGTGCGAGGGCATAGGGTGTCCTGATTCTCAAGTGCGGAAGTTGACCACGCCCCTTTTTGCACCCTTGAGCCACACTTCGCCCAAGTCTGCATCGATGCTGACTTTGGGCAAGGGTATTACCCACAATCCATTGCTGCGTGGGAATTTCAAGAAGAAGGCGGAGCAATGGCTCAAGAAAACATGTATTTTCAAATGAAAGAAATTCATGCGTTGCAGTCGATGACGCAATGCTCCCTGTCCCAATTCAGCACCCTTGTGTACTACGCACTCGAAGCCTTACTCCTCTAGGTGCACTTCACAGAAGGGCGTAGGGCGCAGTGCGAGTATTGGGATTGGGCCTTGGAGTGGTTTGTTCATGGACCAAAATTATTTACCCAGAATTCTATGCTGGAATGCTAAATGTTAGCATCAAAAACAATGACTAAATGCACTTTCTGGTACAGCCTGGGGCTCTTCTGATTAAAAATAGTGTTATGGCCAGAGCTACGATGAGATGAAAATTAAGTTTAAATTTCATAAAATGATCCGTTATGACAATTTTAAGATAATAGACGTAAAAAACCGATTTGATGATTGGCTGATTTCTAATAAAAAATCAGACTTGGGAGGGTGGGTTGTTCACCCATCAATCTGATTTTCTTTCTGATTCACTTTGAACTCACCCTTTTAAAGTTATAATTCACATTAGCAACAAAAGGATCTTCTACCAGAATTTATCTGAATAATAAATTCTGTTCATTTTAATTTTCTGAACTGGATCAGAATCAAGATGTACAAAAATCAGATTATCAGTATCAGTTCTAAACAAAACTCAGTACATCTGTAGTTTTAATACTGCAACCTACTTTGGTCGTCGCTCCGCTCATCAATCCAGTCGGGACTAATCTCAGTTTCTTCAAACTGAGGCTGTTCATATGGCTATTTAAAAGGGGTAATATTTTTTTTGTTGTAATTTTTCCTTTGAAACCAACTTTGAAATGTTTGATTATGTAAATAGATTGATAACCACATTGCTTGTATAAACAGTAAAAACATCCAAGACTTAACCTTTGAACCTTTTTAAGATAAAGAGCTGATTAGTGTAGCTTGCTTAAGTAAACCAGAGTGAAAGTTACTTTAAATAGAAATCTAGAAGATTAGCCTGTTAAAGATGCACACCATGCAGCTGGATTATGGGTCAATTTAATCAGTGTTTCATGTGTTTTATGTCCGTAGATGCGAAGAAGTTGAAGTGGCCTTTCTTGAGACGTAGTACGGTAGGGTGTGTGTGTGTTGTGTGGTTTGTTTTGTTGTACTTTGCTGTAGAAGTGAGCCGTTGGTTTGGACATTGTTCTCTGACCCACTTCTCCAAGCAGATTAGTGCATTTCCTCTTATCCCTTTTGGGTCACACCGTTTTTGTAACTGATAAATACTGGAAATGCAAAACTCCAACCAGACTAGTCAAGTCGCTTTTGGATGCTATTGTTAAAATTTGCACACAATAACCAGAACAGTGAAAATGCGCACCATAACCTTTTCTGTTTATTTTTTTTTAAATATTGTTCATGATTAAAACTAAAATGACCTCGTGTCTCTGTGTTGTTTGTTATTTTTAGACTAAAGGGAAGTTGCAGACAGGCACCGTATCAGATATTGAAAAATGCCTTTCAGCTGTGCAGATTCAGGACTGGACACACGCAGAGTTTCACAAATTCAAGGTGAGGAACGAAGAGCTTCTCTGCTCTTTATGTCAATCTTTGTTTGTGGTTCAGGCTAATCCACGCAAAGTTTGAACTGCAAAGACCTTCTGATTTCCAAACCAAATACAACTCCGTGTTTACCGAGTGACTCATGACTGACAGTTAACGGGAGGCCTCTGCAGATGAAAGTGTTTGCGCTAAACCAGAATTTCTTGACCCTAACCAGCCGGGTTTGACCCAGAACATGTTTATAGACAAACACCAGATTCTCGATGGAAAAAGCTTCAGTCAGAATTATCGTTTGGTTATTTTATTCTAACTCTCAGTAGAAAGTGCAGCCTCCTTGTTTGATGAGGTGTTCTGATTTTCTGTGCAGGACTTCTCTCTGGTGGAGTTCCTCCAGGATCAGGTCCCACAGGTGAGCGTGACCTCTGACCCTCAGCTGCTAAAGAGACAAGAGGCCATCTGGGAACTGTTCACCAGCGAGTGTGTTTACTTCCTGGATCAGCTGATGGTTCTCAAAGAGGTGACTTTGTCTATTCATAAAACACCACACACACACACACACACACACACACACACACACACACACACACACACACACACAACCCTGCTGCTTTGTCCTCATCATCTGACTCCATTCTTCTTATTCTCTATGTAAGAATCTCCTTTCTGGTGGATTTGAAATTCAATCCCAGATTAACAACCAGCCTTTTATTAATATTTTGGGTGTTTTTTTTCTTCCAGGTGTTTTTGGTGACGCTCTTAAACCTGCAGCAGAAGAACTGTCTCTGTGACATTGACTCATGGAGGCTGTTTGCGAACCTGAATGAACTTTGCCTGGTGAGACGCGATGCACGCTACTGTTTAGTCATTATGTAAATATTTAAAACAACTGCAGCCTTCACTGACGTGACGCATGATTTGGTTTGACATCAAAATAGCAAAAGAGGGTTAATTTTTTTTTTTTTTTTTTCATAGTCACATTCTTGTTTTTAGATTATTTAATTTCACTGATCTAGTTTTATCAGGTTAAGTTAACCACCAGACTACACACAAACATTAAGAGTAAGAGAACAAATCATATATAAGGTAAAAATCTGAAAGCTATACTGGCGCTTAAGCTTGATGACTTAATTACTGGGCACCATTGTGTCCTATTAAAAAAATATTCCAATATATTAAAATTTGAATATTTAACGTGAACAGCTGTTTAAATTTAGAGGAGAAAAGGTTTTAAATCCTGGAAATTTAGCCAGAAATACCAGTTTTTACCAGAAACAGCAGCAGTGGAGTCGAGTTGTGAACAAACTGAAAGTGCTGAACGTCTCGTGGCCTTGTGGTGACACCTGACTCTGTTTTCTGCCGCAGGTGAGCTCCAGTTTCCTGAAGAACCTCCTACGTGTCATTAAGGAGACGCTGGAGGTTACACAAGGTGGCGGGCCCACCCTGCTGGAGCTGCTGAGGAAGGCAAGTGTGACTCGTGTGAAGAAACACCGTGACACCAGTTTTTAGTTTGCGTGCGGAGCGATGCTTCAGTATTCAAACACGAACACGGTTAATGTAACAACTATTTCTACATGCAGGATGGGAACTGATGTGAATAAAAAAAGAGAACTTGCGTGCAATAATTCAAGTTTAGTGCTTTGTTTTTAAATTATGAACCAGTTTTTATCTGCAGTTTGGTCATTTATCATAGTTGTTAAGCCATGCAGCACTGGAAGCTTCATTTTGCTTGCGTGCAGGTCGACGTCTTCTTGCCATTTTATTTATTTATTTGTTTTATCTGAAGCGTGATATCTATGAGGACACATCCGTGTTTGTAAAGCTCTCCTATCTGTTGGCAGGCCTTCCAGGAGAGCGTTTGTCCCTGCCTGGAGAAGTACTGCCTCAACTACACCTCAGCTCTGCTTTATCTGCACAACCTGGTGCCCAGGGAGGACTTTGGATCATACGTGAAGGTAACAGACCGCTTGTTTGTTTGTTTGTGCCAGGCAGAGAAAGCGAGGACGTTGTGTACTTTGAGAAACCTGCAGGTGAAGCGTGCCAAGAATGAGCGAGGACATGCAATTAGCCGAGTGTCAGAGGGATGAGTTTTGTTCAGGGTATTTATTCTGATATTTCCCTCCTCTTATCCTTCCTTCTTGTCGTCTCCTCAGTGGTGTGAGAGGAGCGAGCATTGCCGGAGGCTGCAGCTGCGCGACCTGCTGGTGGCGCCTCTGCAGAGACTGACTCGATACCCGCTGCTGCTGCGGAACGTGGCAAAGAAATCTCCATCGGCTGAGGAGACCAGAGGCCTCCTTGTCACCGCCGAGCAAGTGGACGTGTCTATATGTGAGCCTCACCTCCATCTGTGTCACCTGTCAGCACTCTCGCTTAATCACCAGCTGATTACAGAGCCACTCGTCTGATCTGTTGACACGATAAAGCAGATCTGATCACTTATTTAGAGATCTCAGTGAAGTCATTCAGGAATCGTGTTCAGCACGAATGTTTACAAGCACCCTAATAAAATTCAAAGGGACTGAAAAGCAGAAGTAAATGCTGTTATCGCTCAACACGGTCGCAGGAGTTTGTGTCTCTAAGAGCTGCATGTTGGACAGCAGCCAGCGTGTTTTCTGCCTGCAGACCTGTTGTGTTGGTTTGTTATGAAACTAGAAGGACAAGCTGTGGGAAATGTGCTTCAGCTCAGAGTCGGTCGGTTCTGTTGAACTAAATCCAAGATGATGCTCAGGTGAGATGTGCAGGTGTGCAGGAAGAAGGTTGACCGAAAAGCTAAGAGAGCTGTAATCTCAGATTTGTCACACCTATGTTTATGATACAAGAAGATAAAAATGACCAGCCATGTTGGCACAATGTGATGAACTTTAATGTGTTATAAAAAAGGAAAACGTGGTTCTTTTGACAGTTTTCCTAATAAGTAAATGTAAATAAAAGCAGGTTTAATCTGCAGATGTTATATTAGTACATGCACCAAAACAATCAGAGCTAATAAGATGTGCTAATTCATGCTAGCATTAACTGACGTTTTCAGATTTTCCAGTCAAATCAATAAAACTTAGATCAATAATTTTGTTTCTGACAGAAAAATCTTGATTTGTTTGAAGTAGGAGTTCAGAGGCTGCATCTTAAATTTCTTTCATTTCAAAAATGCAAAATACATTTTTTGCATTTTTTTTTTCTGCTCAACAATAAACAAGCAGCCTTACGTTTGCTGGATTCTGTCTTCTTGGTGTTAAAATAAATGTTAGCGTGATTTATGTACGGGTAAAGCATCTTTAATGGAAAAAGGACTAAAATTATATTTTTTTGTTCTATTTGGACATTTAATCATCTCTTTTTATTCTTTTCCCAGGTGATTTAGAGGGAAAAGTCAAATGGTTGGATAACTACAGAAAGGTGAAGCAGCTGAGGGATGCTCTGGTGTGGATTCCTGTGTGGGAGAGAGACAAGAGAGCCTTGTTCCCAGAGGTTGGTCTGCTTTTAAGTGTTTATATTTGTGCTTTTTTATTATTATTAAAACAAAGTTGCAGAAATTCTTTTAAAATCTGTGTGTAAAATCAGAAATCACATTTTTATCTCGGACGGGTGTAGAAGATCCTGGCCTGACATCTGCTTCTGTTTCAGAGTCTGAAACATCTCCTGAAGGCCGTCACGCTGGAGAATCTCATCTCTCACCGAAGTCTGCTTCACGAAGGGAGGCTGGTGCTCACAGGTGTCGACGTTTGGCAAAAGTCCAGCACATTTTTTGCACATTCAGCGCTTTGATTTGAACAAAACCTTTAAACTGTTTGTTTTGGTTCAACACCAGAGAACACAAAGCAGATTGATGTTTATCTGTTCCTGTTCGACGAATTCCTGCTGATCACAAAGATAAAGAGAAACAAGAAGGCATGTCACACTCTCATCCAGTTCTGCTTGGACCAGATTTTCAGTGTCTACATGTCTCATCTTGTGTTCTGACCTTCTGTAGAAGTCCGTCAGTTCTGAGCAGAACACTCTGAGGCTGCAGCAGAACCAGGAGCTGGACCAGCTGCTGAAGGAGGGATACACCTTCACCGTTCTCGACCAGCCCATCTCTCTGGATCGACTCCAGCTCAGGAACATCGATCAGCTGAATGCCTCCAGTAATTACATCATTTCCTGTCATTATCTGTCTTCAGAGACGAGGAATGAAGTCCTCGTGCTGTTTGTTGTTGTTATTTAATAAAAGAATTTTGTTTTTCTCCACAGCATCGGGACTGCCCAACTCCTTCATAATAATGCACCACAACCGCTACCAACAGTGTATCGGTGCGTTCATCCTGCAAGCGACGTCAGAGTCTGCCAAGGTAGATCAGTTCACCCCTGAAGTTCTGACAGGTTTCAGAGAGCGTGCAGAACAATCAGGGCTCAGAGAAAACAGATCCTACTGATACACCTTTTGATTGGAACATATCATTATATTTCATTTTCTACCTTAAATGTTTGAATTCCAGTTTAGTTCGTGCAGCTGTGGCCAAACGTTTTAAGAATGACAAACGCATAAATTTGTCATAAAATGTTTGCTGCTTCAGTTTTTATAGTGGCAGTTTGTCCCAAGTTCCTCTTTGCCATGACAACACACTTGGTACTAAAACGCTCGTTTCTGACGCAGCTGTGCAGAGAGCTTTACACACACAAGAACGTTCGCCAGGATCATCTCCTAAAGCTGATCCAGCACCAGGATCAGGACACCAGCAGAGAGATGGTGTTTGGAGGATGGTCCGGTGTCAAATAGGGCAGCAAAGAAGCCACTTTTTCTCCAGGAAAGACATTAGGGACAGATGATAATCTGCTAAATGTCCAGGGACTGTACGGCTGAGAACTGGAGTTAAATCATTTTTTGTAATGAATCAGAAAGAAAATGTGAGCTCTACCACGAGTCCAGTCACACCAACACTGAAGCATCCTGAGACTTGGACTCAGTTTAGCATCAGAACATAGTCCCCATAAAGGATGGTACCCTAACATTTATCCAAGAACAATGGCTTTTCCATCATGATGGAGCACAGTGCTAAACTGACCCCTAAGTTGAAAGCTTCAAACATGAAAATCAAAACGTGTCATTCTCAGAACTTTTGGTTACGGCTTGTAAGAAGCTCCTTCAGCACGTGAACACAGATAAAACATTATCTACTGAGAGATTACAAACATTTCTACCTCTGAACACCATCTTGTCTTGCTGTTTTCCAGAGAGAGTGGATGTCGAAGATAGAGGGCACAGCGACCGCTCTGCTGAAGCTGGACTCTCAGCAACCACGAGTGAAGAGCTCCTCCCTGTGGCTGGAGTCTTCACAGATATGAACCAGTCGACGTGCACTTCACTGTCCCCTGGAGTCCGTCTGAGCGACGGCTCCAGCACTAGGATTGTTTTGTAAACTTATTTGTGGCCTTTTAAAGGCAACTGCTGTATCAGTGTACAATAAATATATAATTATGTACAAGTTGGTACTTTTTTTTCAGTGGAAGGCTTCTGATAAAAGCTAGTTTATATTCTGAGGTGTGAAGAGAGGCAGTGCAACTATTTACACATCATTTAAAGGTTCATATTTGTAATTAAAGCTAACGTAGCACTAGAAAAGTAACACCACTGTGAAAAACTGCATAGATACACTTTTTGCATAAAATACAAATTAAGATCTACAATATTTGTGGAATTATATAAAATATTTTCAAATGCAAAACTCTAATAAATACAGATGTAAAAATGAATGCACAGGCTGCAAAACACGTCTGAAGCTACAATTAGTGAACAGGTTTTTAGGAAATCTTTAAATGTAAGTTAAAACTTCATCGCAGCTGCCTCATCTAAATTATTTATGGACTCTAATGTGGGGGGGGGGAATGCACTTATTTAGGGAAATGTCCTAAAATAGTTAAAAACGTGATAAATATGCTCCAGATGCTCAGAAATATAATCAAAATAAACTGAACTTTTTTTTTTAGTGTTCAACCTAATTTTTGCAGTTTAAGCCCTTTTAAAAACTTTCATGCATTAAAAATAAATCAAAACATGAGAATATAGAAACATACTGCAGGTTTTTATTTAAATTCTTCATGACAATAAGAAAATCAAGTGGTGCACGTGAACATTAATGACATTAATTCCCTCCCCCTTCAGGTCAACTGAAGTCACACAGACTGGTGATGCCCGGTCTCCGCTCACAGCGAGCGGCGGCGTGCAGGATCCCGGCCTAAGGCACACCTTCACCCAGTGTGGTGACCGAACACGAAGAAAACACGCGAGCCTGTTAAGTCATCGTGCGTGATCATGACAGCAACACAAATCAAGCTCAGCGTGTGCACGTCTGCGGTAATCATTTTGTAAAAATGAGTTAAGACACTGATAAATCCAAACACAGTTACACTGTCATCACGTTTCTACGTCCACATAGATGCAATTTATCTCTCCTGTTACAAACATTTACAAAGATAGATCTGACGGTGTTTAGTATTAAAGAGCTGGAAATGCTGAAGCGTGTAGAAAGTCGGCGTCTCGCACACAGACGAGCCCAGAAGACGATAAGGTGCAAATCATTTATCTACAATTCAGAGATCAGTCAGAAATCCTAAATCAGATCCAGGCAAAGGTACAGCACCGTGCAAAAGTCTCCAATCACTTTTCAACAGATGATCATTATTTCTGCAGCTTTTCTGAAGCTTCATCATCCTTTAGCTGATCTTATTGGAGCTAAAATCCTGTTTTAGGTCAAAATGTGTTTTTATTGGGTGTTTTTCACAGATTTAACTAAAACTGAGAACAAAATATCTAAAGACCCATTTAGTTAAGTTAAAGTCCAAATTAAAAGAAGTTTAGGGAGCCTGAAGAACCACAGATGGAGAAAATGAGTGATGACTGGAGAGTTCGGAACAGTAATGTACATTTGTGATGTCTAAAATTTGAAAGTAGTGCTTTTTCTCTGCCAACCTGAGGTAGAAGAAACCAATCCAACTAAAAGAACAAACAGGTTCGTCTCTTTTTGAGAAATTGAAAGTGAAATGGACATTCTTCTGTGATGAGCGAACGAGCACAAAGCGCTAAACGTCTGAAACAAGCTGCAGAACAGCGTGCATAGTCTGGCTTACAGTGTTCCCACCTGCTCCAGTCTGCAGACTATTGCACGAGAGGTCGTCTCATTTTCTGTCCGCCAATATAAATTAAACAAAGCAGGAAATTACTCTTACAGTGTTTACATCTGGACAACCGCAGTACCTGAAAGCAGCAACAAAGTCCTCCGAGCTAGCTAACGTTCATACGACAGATCCCAGGACACACAGCATGGTTAAACACCAACACACACACACACACACACACTCAGCTTCAACAGGCAGCAGCTAAACTCAACATGCAGACCCCTTCGATGACTAAAAAGCACCACGATTTGTAGAAAACACAGAAAAAAGAACGCCTTCACACATAAAAACTGATCACCACACGTGTCGTTTCTGGAGATAAAAACATCCCAACCTGTGATTAAAACGCTTTCAGGCAAAAATTAAAATACTGAAACGTGACACAAACTCAGAACTTTCACCTCAGCTGGAGTTGAGCTGCACACATTCTTTGGTCATGAAACAGACTGAATAAATGAATTTCTGCAAAACAGCAAAGAAAACAAAACCAGTCTGCCGCACAAAGGGAACAGGCAGTAACTCATTTAGTTTGTACAGAAACCAGCTGGTGGACGGGTTGATGGATGGTTTTCTTTGGGGCTGTTTTTGTGTTTGTTTTAAAACTCTAACACGACTAGTTCATAAATCTGCTCTAAATCTAAAATAACATCTTTATTTTACACAAAATTTCATGGTAATTAAACTCCTTCCATTCGAACAAATATACTTACATTAGCAAGTCAGTCGCGACATTTACATAGAAGTTGGTGTTGCTCTCAAAAGGTTTGCACACAGAAAAACAGATTAGCTCTTAGTTCAGGATCCGATTAACAAAGCGTTTCGTACAAATATTAATAAAGTTACTTGCTTTTACCTTTGCAGGGCAGAACTTTTACTGTTATGAACTTGTGCAAACACTTAATACCATCTGCTAATGACGAATGCAAAGAGATGATTGGTTATCTCCGTCTCCGCTCTCTGGCAGTCCGCAGGAGTAGCAAAAGGCACAAAAACAGAAACAGACAATCCCAACCGCTCCCATCACAGGACTCCCCTCCGCGGGAAAACGTCAGCGCCCGGCGGGACTACTTGGTTTGTCCTTCTAGTGCACATTAACATGCCTTTTTCTGCTTATTGGAATAAGAGTTAAAGGAGAGGGAGTTAAGGTGATGAGATGAGTGAATTTTTTTGTTTTTTTTTTAAATCAGCCTTGGAGGTCCTCGAAACACGTCTCACACACCCGTACTGGCTTCTTCGAGGACGGCGTGAGGGCGTTCCTCGATGAGCACTCGGCGCAGAAAATGTTCCCGCAGTTTCGACAGTGGTGCTGGGGAGCACAAGCTGGGTTGTTAGTGAACAGATATGGGGAGAAGCTACGTGTTTTCAGGTTTTTAAAAGTGCCTCACCTTCCTGACGGTGACGGTGAAGCCTTTCCCACACGCCATGCAGTTCTGCACCTCGTGGTCCTCCGCCCACTTCCTGGTCAGACTCTGAGACTGTTTGATCTGGAGCGACTGGTTCTCCCTGCCGAGTTCCTGCATGGCTGCTGTCGTGTCGTCCAGCTTCCTCCTGAGCTCCACCACTTTGGCCTGCAGCTTCTCGATCTCACCTTCACCTTTCACACACCTGGAACAGACAGCAGAGGCTTACTTTGTGTTCAGGTGAGCCGCCTGGAATTATGAAAAATAAGCTATTATGAATAGTTTTTTTTTTCCATTTGATTGGAGATCACCCCGTCACCACCGTTGAGGACCTCTAACCAGCTGATATCTGCTGTTTATCTCCTCTATCGTCACCTCTGGAGGAAGCCTGATTTCACACTAAATTTACTTTAGTTATGCTGGATTAAATTTTTATTTAAAACAGCCATGTGACTGTTTTCAGCAGCTTGAGATGATCTATGTCATGAAGTCGTTTAACGGGATCATAACTCACTCATCACCGGAGCAGCTTTGTTAAAGCAGCAGCAGCATCCACCCACCTTTCCAGAAGAGCCCGTCGCTCGTCCTGGTTGTTCTGGACCGTCGCCTCCAGCACAGCGATTTCTCCTCTCAGCTCGTCCGTCTGCTTCTCCAGTTCGCTCACCCTCCGCTGGCTGCTCTGCCATTCCCTCTTCATCGTGGCCATGTTTTCATTCAGAGCCGTCACCTGTACGCTCAGCTTAGCTTCGGCCTCTTCGCTCCGCTTCACCTGCTCCTCTCTGCTTCGCTTCTCTGCCGCCTACAATGGGAGGAATAGGTCCGATCACATAGAGGCAGGAAGTGAACGGGTGAACGGGTGTTTTCTGGAGGTGGCCTACCAGCTGATCCTGGACTTCCTTTGTTTTGGCGTGGAGCTGCTCCTCCCTCTTGCTCCTGCCGTCCCTGGTGGTCTGGTGCTCCTTCTGCTCCTGTTTGAGGGCTCCCTGTGCCGACTCCACCTGACCCTGCAGCTCCAGCTTCTGCTGGATCAGCAGCTGTTTGGCTTCCTGCAGCTCGCGCAGCTCCTAAAAACAAAATAATTATCAAATATCTGTTGATTTTTTTTAAGACACAGATTTGGATGTTTGTAGTGCAGCCTCCACCCTCACCTTCTCGCTTTTCTCTCCAAGCGTTTTTAACTCCGAAGCTAATTTCGTGTTATTTTTTTCCAGAACACTCTTGGCTTTGTTCAGCTCCTCCATCTTGCTCCTCTCCTTCTTCAGTTCCTCCTTAACCTGAATCTGAACGTTCAAGCACTTTTCAGTAAATACATCTGCAGCCAAATTAAAATAATTGTGCATTTTAAAACGCTAAATGTATCCTTTCCCCAACCTCTTGCTTCTGCAGCTCCTTCACGATTTGCTCCTGCTGTTGCAGCTTCTGATCTCGTTTGGAGACCTCCTGTTCCAACGAGCCTCGGCCAGCTTTCAGCTCCTGGATCTGAGCCTCCAAACCGGTCTGATGGGTCCGATTAGCAGCCAGATCCTCCTGGGCCAGATTCAGTTTGTCCTGTGATGTCTGCAGTCCCAAAAGAAAAAGAAACCATCTCAGCACGACCAGTTAATCCTGGTTCAGATTAGGATGACTACAACTGCATTCTTTTGCACCTTGAGGTCTTGACGCAGAGCTGAAACCTCAGACTCTTTGCCGTAGAAGTCTGACTGAAGTTTGGTAAACGTTTCCTGATTTTGCTCTAATGTCTTCTGCAGCTCCGCTGTCCGGCTCTTCCCGGATGTCGCCTCCTGGCTGAGCTCCAACACCCGAGCCTTCAGTTTGCTCTCCTCTTCTGCCTGGAGTCAAACGTACAAAATCATGAACACATTCATTCATCTTAAAACGCTTTAAACAGTCACATCCTGATATGGAATAGAAGCTGCTTCTTACTTTCTTCACACTGATGTCCTGTAGCTCCGTCACTTGGCCCTTAAGCTTCTTCACCTCCCCCTCCAAGGACCCCTGGACCGTCTTGAGTTGGACCCTCGTCTTCTCCAACTCAGTCTCCTTTTCCTTCAGGGTCTCCCGAGTCTTTGAGTGCTGCTGCTCCAGTGATGTCAGCTGCACTTTCAACTTCTTCTCTGCCTGACATTTGAAACAAACATGGTGTTAATATCACATAATAACAAAATGTATTGTTTGTTTTAGAGGCTTACCTCTCTCATCTGCTCCAGCTGCTCCTGAGAGTCCTTCAAGTCTTTTGTGACGGATTCCTTACTTTTTAAAAGCTCTTGTTTAGTCTTCTCACTGGACTTTTCCTGCAGATTGAATCAGATTAAATCTCTCAGTGACGACCCATTTGAGTAAAGGAGTTGATACAGGCTGAAATAAAACCCACCTTCTCCTCCATGACTGCCTTGGCCTTCCTCTCAGACTCCAGCTGAGTCCGACTCTCCTTCAGGGCTTTATTTGCCTTTTCTAATCTCTCCTGAGCAGCAACCAGCTCCTTCCCCTGAGCTTTCTTCTCCTGTTGAGCCTTTTGCAGCTCCGTAGTCAGACTCTGAGCTTTCCTGTCCAGGTCTGCCTGCCGAGTCGCTCCGTCCTGGGTCACCTTGTCCAGATTCACCTTCAGAGCAGCCATGTCCTGCTCACGGCGCTCCAGCTGCTGCTGGACGCCGCTCAACGCAGCAGCCGTTTTCTTTAATTCCTCTTGTAGATTCTTAGCTCTAAGAAAAGAAAACACACGTTAGAGGCTACAAAAACTCACATGTTTGGATCTTGAATGAAACGTTTGTCTCACCCTTCCTTCTCAGCTTCCAGGGAGCGATGCAGCTCCTTTGCTTTCCGTTTGACCTCAGAGTTCTCCTTCTGGAGGTTCTGAACCTCCTGCTGAACCTGATCCCGTGTGCTTTGAGCCTCCGCTACCTGGGACTCCAGTTTCTGTCAGATTAGAATAAAAACACACTGACGTAATTCAATCACACCATCGGCAGTAAAACCTGGACCGGGGATACTCCTCATCAATACAGACCTTACTGAGCCCCTCCAGCTGCTCAACTCGCTGATCTGAGGCCAGCAGTTTGTCTTTACATTCCTTCAGGTTGGTTTCCAACAGCGTGCACTGCTCCTGTCTCTCTTTGAGCCTTTGGACTTTCTCCTCGACCTTCTTCTGGACTTTATTCAGCTCCTAGAAAAAAATAAATCAAGAATTTAGCAGAAAATCAGTCATGAAATAAACAAACGAGGGAAAGAAGTTAATAAAAGGCGTAAAGGAGTGATTTGTTCCTCTATTTTCAGATGAACTCATTTGTTTTAGTGGACTAGAGAGGAAACAGGATGTGCTTTTAGATCGAGTCAACATCAGCAGCATCACAGCTAAAGGTGAACCTGCTGTTTGTCCTGCAGCGCGTGCTGAGCAGCCTCCAGGGTGTTCTCCAGGTTGGCCTTCTGAGCAGCCTTGGCTGCTTCTGCAGACAGCAGCAGCTCCGTTTTTGCCTTCAACTGAAGGAAAACACACCAACAAAACATTGTTAGAATAGTAAAATGTACAGCGTGACGAACTGTGGTTGAATCGACCCATTATAACCAGTAAAACAGGAGCTACCTGAGCGTCCAGCTGGGAAACCTTCTCCTTGGTGTCGGTGAGCTGAGCGGTGAGCTCAGTGACCGACGTCTCCAGGGTCTGAGCTCGGTCCTGAGCTGAGCGCAGCAGAGTCTTCTGCTCCTGGACCTGTTTGTGGAGGTTGTCCTGGGCTTGTTTGTTGCTCTCTGATTGGTTCTTCAGCTTGTCAGTCAACTGCGTCACCTTTAAAAGACCCACAAGAAGAAAATCTAGAAGCTTTACTGGACTTTCTGAATGAGTTCAGTCATCAGCATCAGGTTTTGTAAACAACGGCGGCAGAAAGTGTGTGTGTGTGTGTGAGAATCCACCTGCTCCTGTAGTGTGTGGTTCTTCTCTTTGAGCTGGTTAAGGACAGCCGTCTCTCCCTCCCCAGCCTGGATTTTGGCACATAAGTCCTCTCTCTCAGCTTCCAGCTGACTCACTATGTCTTTACTCTTCTGAAGCAGAGCTTCCAGGTTCTGGATCTTCTGGTCTTTATCTCCAATCTGACGCAACACCTGCTCCAGGTCGTTCTGAAGCACACAACAAAACCACATTAATATCCGTCCCAATAATCACTGAGATGTTTATTTAAAAGTGTAGGTGCTGAGGTGGAAGCTGGGTAAAGAGGCTACCTGTGCTTCCCGGAGTTTCCCGTTGGTGTTTTGCTGCAGCGCCTGCAGCTCCTGGTGCTGCTGCTTGGCTTTCTCCAGCTGGTGCTGCAGGTCTGTGTTCTTACTGGAGCTTTCCTTCAGCTGAGGAAAACAGCAGCTTTGTTTTAGGTTTCTGCAATAGTCATTTTTACTTATGCATCTAAAAAGATGGCCGATTTATTTATTTTAAAGCACCCTGAATATCGTTTCTTCTGTTGAAAATAATTAAAATGCTAATTTAAATAGAAGTTTAGGTTTTTGTATAATTTAATGCTGTTAAAGTCAGTTTCTACAAAAAAAAACTTTAAATCCTGGCCTTTGCTAAGCCCTCTGTGCTTTTAAATACCTAAAATGCTTCAAACCAAGACACAAATTATGTATAAATATGTTTATAACATCTGTTCTAGAACAATAAATTCCTTGCTGTTGTCAATTCCGACCTGTTCTTCAGCACGGGACAGTTTAAGCTGCAGGTCTGCTGCTTGCTGCTCTCGGTCCTTCAGTTTCTCTCCTGACAGCTGCCTCTGCTCCTTCAGACGACCCTGCAGCTCGCCCACCTGCCTCTCGGCCTCCAGGAGTTTGGAGTGCAGCTGAAGGAGCAGGTATGATGATGGAAAACAAAACATCCGACAGCAGATGAAATTTAAAGAAAAAGATCTTCATACTTGCATCATTTTTGTGTCTGTGTGGGTCAGCAGGTGGCTGTACTCACCTGACCGATCTCCGTCTGCTGCTGAGCACCCTGGTTTTCCTTTTCTTCCCTCTGCTGTTCCAACTGTTTCCTCTCCACTTTCAGCTCTGCGTTCTTCACCTCCAACTCACCGATCTCATTCTTCAGCTTGGCTACCTCCTCAGCCCTCTCCGTGAGCGCAGTCTGGGCCTTCTGAAGGGAGGCTTCTGCCCCCGTGGCCCGGGCCTGGAGCTCCTGGACCTCAGACTCCCTCTCCCTCAGGCTCTCTTGGACTCCCTTCTTGGCAGCTTTCTCAGCTCCCAGACGCTCCTGCAGATCTTGATATTCCTTCTCCTTACGCACGAGCTTTTCACACAGACTCTGGGAGGAGAGAGGGCTTGAGATTAACGGGGATGAAGCTGGTACACGATCAGAAAATGCTGTGTACCCTGAGACATTAGTCATCTGTCTTTTGTCATTTAAAACAGCTGTGACGAGTCATAAAGCCACCGATGGAAAAGAACAGACAGCTGTCAACATTCAGGAATAAGCGTCACTCCTACAGGACAGATCCCAACAGGACACGCAGACCTGGTCTGAGCTCTGACAGGCAGCAGGGTGATAAAGAGTAACATGCTGTTAATGACGCAGCGAGCTGCTCAGGATATCTGCTCTCTACTCCAACAAGCTTCTTCATTCTCCTCATTCATTCAAACTATCTGCTCCCACCCTGTGTGGTTTATTTCCTCCCTTATCCAAGAAACCAGTAACACCCCCCCCCCCCCCCCCCCCCCCCCCCCCCCCCCCAGTTTTTAATGGAGTGTCAGCATTGCTCCTACTGTCATGAGATGAGCAGCTGCATCATAACGACACTGGAGATCCAGAGCTGGAGTCTAATCAGGGAGGCAACCATGACTCTGCGCTTCATCGCCCTGCTCCCCGTACCTGGCTGTGATTGTGTTTCACTCTGACTGACAGAGCAGGCGGCGCAGCGACCCCCCCTGCTGGTTTAATAATAGTGCTGACCATAATATTTGTCAACAAGCGGCTGTTGCCAGCGACGACCGATGACAGCGAGGAATTTTGAAGTTGAGCAACAAAGGAAAACTGAGGCTGTGTTCTCTACATGAAGGACGTGTAGAGCTGCAGTAAAGGCAAATCTGTAACGTGTTAGAGATGTCACAGCGTGTGTGCGTGTGTGTGTTACCTGACATTGTTGCTGCAGGTTATTCAGATTGCTCTGCAGCTGGTGGATCTGTTGCGTGTAGACGGCTGCTTCCTGTGGACCTTTTTCCAGCTCTGCTTTGAGTTGGGAGATGGTCTTCTACAAACCCAGCAGACACATCATTTAGACCAATTCTACAAATATTTACTCATAAAACAGAGTTAAGACTGTGAAAGAATGATTAAGAAAATAAACAGAACAAAAATAAGTATTAATGAACAGGCCGCACCTTCACAAAAATGCAATAAAAAAACTTACATGCAGCTTAAGAAAAATGGAATATCTGAAAAGATTCAAATTAAATTGTAGGATCAACTAGAATGGAGATGTTTTACCTCCAGTTTTTGAATCTTGAATATTGTGAGTGTTGCAGAGAGAAACAGTGTGTGAGAAGCAGGGGGGGCACAAGGACAAAGGTAAGTCAGGAGACAACAACAAACTGCAGGAGTGGGGCTGAAAGAACAACACGGTAAAGACAACTTCTGTGTGATAAAAGTGGGAGACTGTTGTTTATAAGATCCTTCGAAGACAAAGAGATTTACATCCTGAAGCTATGTGGAGCCTATAAATACTCCTCTCCTCCAGGATCCAAGGAAAGAGACTGAATTATTCATCAGGATTTAATTAATAAAAAAACAACTCCAAAAGGGATATAGCTACAGAAAATCTAAATTAACTCACAGCTGTTTCTGATAAAGAACCTAAAACTTTGTGAAGTGTCAGACTGGGCAAACAATAAGTCTGGAGGGGAAAACTGAATAAGTGTTTTTTGCTAGAAGAGCGCCTCCTAACCTCTGAGGTAGTGTAGCTAGCCTGCAGCTCAGCATAATGGTTTCTGAGGCGTTCGGACTCCTCCTCCTTCTCACGAGTCGTACGGTCCATCAGAGTCTGCACCTGAACCAGCTCCTTCTGCAGAACCTCCACATCCTCCACTCCCGGTCGCTGCAGCTACGGGGAGCAGTGTGGAGGCAGAGTCAATCTGGTTCTCAAAAACTAGATCCTAAAGGATTTATGTGAAACATTTCCTGTAAACTCCAAAAGAACAACATGTACCAGTTCTGTATGGAGTCTCTCGTTCTCCTGCTTCTCTTTTTGCAGATGTTCGCTCAACTTAGCAAGCCTCTGATCAGCAGCTTCCCTCAGGCTCTTCTCCTCATCATAACGAGACTTCAGGTCTGAAAAAAACATGCTAAATATCAGAGAAATGTTTTTTCCCCAAATAAAAATTAATTTAAAAAGAAGTAAAAAAAAACCCATCAGACTTGTTTGTTGAAGTTGCATTGTGCTAAATACTCAACAACTCATGCACCGACTGCATAAAACTCAATGGATGTATTCAGAGGAACAGTGTTCCCAGTTTCCCAATCCCACACTGACCTACTATCTCTGTAGCCAGCTGGGCAGCCTTCTGCTCAAACAGATCTTTCATCTGTTTAATGTTGAACTTCTCCGTCTCAGATTCAACCAGCTTCCTTTCAAGGACTGAGAAGGAGTGACACGCGTTAGCGGCTAATGATTTGTGCTGAACGTGTTCTTCTGCAGTGATGCTTCCTACCTGAATCATCTGAGCTCACCGGCCCATCGTTCTGTAGAAAGCAGCGGGAAACAAGAACACAAACAGTTAAAAACAAACATGGTTTTAACCCAAGAAAAATCACATCTTCACTGTATTTCATGTTGAATGTTTTAAAGGACTTACTTGCTGCAAATGTCCTTGCACTTTGTCTAATTCCTTCTTTAGTTCTCCAGAGAACCACCGCTCCTCCTGATCAGGGGAAACATCCAATCATGTCGCTGGACAAACAGTCATGCTACTCTGCTGTAGTTTATAAATACCTTGAGAGAAGCATGCAGGTCCTGCACCTCCTGCCGCAGCATTGTGAGGTCTTCACTAAAAGGAAGAAATAAAAATCAGAATAAAAATCTATAACGAGCACAGTGGGGACAGTTTTATGGCGTCATAAACATGAACGCCAGCCTCACCGAGTGGGGGCCACGTGAGCGGGGAGGTCTCCGGTGTCGTGGAACAGCTCATAGTGTTTACAAAGCTCCTCTGCAGAGTTGAGAGACTTCATGCACTGAGGACAGATGAAGCCCTGCAAACAAAAACACGTCAGAGCTGACCCAACAACCTCAACTCTGCTGTTTGGTTAAGAAACAACCCATCGATGCCACCTCTGATGTATGATCCGGTGTTTGATCATGGTTGAGGTCCGTGCTAGGCTGCTCTGACTCGGCGTTCTGGGAGCCTCCCTTCCCAGGAGTCTGCAAGATATGAAGAAGGCTTAGATGCACGTGTTTTCACATCCATTGTTTCAGAGTACACATTTTAGAAGAGTCATGGTCTCCTGTGCAACCCTGGACAATAGGTTATTTAAACAAAATCAAGATTTTGACCGATTTAAAACAGAAACATTCAAAAGGTGTTTCCTTCCTTAAAAAACTGGTTTAGAGTGGTGAAGGGCTTATATGAATGAAGTCAAAATGTGTGTGAGCTGAAAAATACGTATAGGGCAGGTTCAATGTGTGTATCCTGAAATGACCTTTGACCCAAGTCAAACCAACAGCACCCATAAACCTGCACAGCATTGTTCTTATCACAATAAAATGGTTATTAACCAAAGCCGCATCGACTGATTTACTACATTTAATTCATTGTTCAGAAATGTATTTTAGGGATTCAATTTGTTTCCCAACTGGTTCAATTATTAAGCCTAACTGAAATAGCAGATGTAAATGTCAAAGTGGTAGTGCTCATAATTTTCTATTTTTATTCATTTTTTAATTGCTGAAGGTTACAGTGATAGCCTACTGCCTTTGTGTATTACCTATATTATTTGACTATTATAGAGTGATTTTCCCCACTGTGGGATCAATAAAGTCTATTCTATTCTATCTGTAACACGTGTTGGAGGTTCATCTTCAGCCTAAACAGCCATAACCTGTTGAGGCCTGAACTTCCTTCTGCTTCAAATTCTTTGTTCTAGTCTATTTTCTATTTCTATACTTTCTTTCCTTGAGATAATGCAGGGTTTATGCTAATAAGCTTCCAAACATACACGTCAGTGATGCATTGTGGTCAATGTAGTCCATCAAGCTGGCTAACGCTTTAAATAAAAAGACGCCAATATGAAATTCCAGTGACATGCATGTATTTGTTCAACCATACACGGTCGGTATGGCACGGCACTCGACCGTCTTGAATTCATATTTTTGTTCATGCAGCAATTATCAACACACAGCTCTGAAGCTAACGATAGCATTAGCATGTGATGCAAACGATGAATTAACATACAGCTCTTACAGCTAGCCAAAAGGAAAAGCATAACTGTTTCACTGACTAAATGGGCTAATTTAGTCGTTTCTAACTCGACCAACACTGTAACAGTGTGTATGTTAGCTGTGTTATTTCACAAGTGCTATTTTTATTCCTGTCAACATTGCAATCAGTCAACTGAACAGTGTTAGCATTTTTTTTTTTGCTAGCTGTGTCATCGAAAGCGAAGACCGCTTGATATTTACACCATGACCTGACGGGAAAGCGGAACTCTTCCTATATAACGATCTCATAAGATAAAAATAAAAGCTCCACCCATCTGCGACGTGTCAGGTTCCAAAACACGCGTTCCCCACTACAGGACCCAACATAGACAGGCCTGTTTCCCATAGAAAAGTCGCTGCTGCGAAAACAAAAGCGATTCCAGTTCATTTAAAACAGAAACACGCTTACCATTTGAAGTATCCGTCTGAGCATGGCCACGACTGTGTTTGTCCCTACAGCAAATCTAAACAGTTACCTAAGGGACAAGTTTACGTCTCTAAACAACGAGCACCTGACCAGGCTGAGGGGAGCAGCGGCGGATGGGCGGGTCATGGGGGGGCGGCTGAGCAGCTGGATTCACGGTCCGCTCGGAAAAACGAAACTCACAAGAGTTCTGATGTTCTGATGATATCGCATCAGAACAGACGGAGGCTACAAAAATTGTTTATTTAGGTTTATTTAAATATCAGTTTATAAACACAACATGATACAGAGCAGAATATATTCCAGTCATACATGTGCAATAAAACTACGGTCAAAATAATTATTGGCAAATATTTTGTATGTTTAAAAAAGGTGAACATGCCATAGCTTTCTGTCCGTGATGGGTGGACAAAATTTAGTTAGAGAATAAATAAATATTCCTTTTTATAAGATTTATTAATCCAAAAAAGTGCTTGTTCCAGCATGGTGTACCACATGGCGTTCACTAAACTATTGTAGTGTTTGTAAAAGGCACTTGGTATGTTTTTTTCAATTAGTTCTACTATTCAAAGCATTCTTATTGCCTTATCATAAACTAATACATCTGTCAAATCTAATATATAAAAATAAATCTTAGTAACACATTTCCTTCCTTCACACGAGAACTGAGATAAATTGAGTTTTGTGTTTGTGTGTGATTTCTGTTTTAAGTATATTTAACTGAGATTTTGTCATTTATTCAAACATTTAATCTATATAAATACATTAAATAAGAACTTTGTGCTGATTACATTTTCTCTGTATTATGGGTAGAGAGGGGCCAATCCTAAAATCTTTTATTACAGTGTTTATTAATAATACTAGTTGTGATTAGAGGGTTTCACTTGTTGAATCAAAGCAGACTTTAAACCTTGAATCAACTCCCTCAAGGCAAAAAAAACACCATGATCAAGAGTGACATGAGCTTAAACACTCCCCACCAAAAGCACATAATTGTACTAAAATATTCACACGCTTGTGGCTAATCCTCTTCATTATTTGGCTCTGAGTCAGTGTGGGAATAGAGCTTCCTTTAAGAGCAAACACTCCCTGAAACGGCCTCCAGGAGATTACAGACACGCTGCGAGTCCTGCCTATCCAATATTCTTTACATCCCATAAGCAGCACAAAGAGAACCCACTCCCAGCTGGATGCTTTAAGGGAAAACACGTTTGATCAATTATGTCATAACTGAAAAATATGCTTTGTGCAACTCTCAGATCATTTCCAACAAGTTCATATTGTACATTTGAAAAGCCACGTTAGAAATGCAATCAGTCCTTTTCAGAGATCCTAGCATCCAGGAGGACCCTCCTGCTGCAGGTCCTATCTGTCGAACAGGTCCGAGCCTTGTGAGGAACAAACAACGTAGTGAGGCACCTTGTTGTCCATCACTCGAGATCGCTGGGCACTGCCGTTATTAGCAGGGCCCAGCGTAGGACTACAGGTGTCTGCGAGTCTGCGGAGGTACTCAGCGTGGACCGGCTTGTGGGTCTGCAGCACCCTGATGGCTTCATCAACCTTAAACCATTTCCTCTTCCTTCCTGTGGGAATATAGATAAAAAAATTAAAACTAGCTCTCTTGCAGTAAATGTTTAGGAAAAAATGGTTTTATCTTTACATATATTAACAGAAAATTGTATTTATTAACATTTCACTAGGAAGCTGGGTAACTGTGTGCATAAAGGAAAAAGGTCATGACTCAAAATTGCTAACCTCTGTCCTTGACACACTGCAAACAAAACACGCATACGTTTCACGTCATGCTCTTCTCTCATGGTTTACGCTCAGACAGCCATGATGACACTTCTTATATGCTCTTCTTTAGTGAAGAACGTTTATGAAAGCGTGTTATTCCAATCAGAGATGGTGAAAGGGAAGTGGATTCTCCCTCTTTCCTACATTTTACCAAAAGAAGCTTTTTTTAGCAGTAAAGAGAATATAAATGGCGTGGGGGATCAAATGCTTTCAGCTCAGCCTTCTGTGTGGGGCAACAGAGGGGGCAGCAGTGAGTCATCACAGGAAAACAACCCCTCTATGGGGAGAAAAAAGTCTCAAAAGATCTGTGCGTGTGTAACTAGATTTGTGCATGTGTAAAGACCTGTATGTTTGTAACTAAAGATTTGTGTGTGTATCTAGATCTGTGTGTGTAGATAGATCTTTGCATGTGTAACTTCTATAGTTACACACACACAAATCTAGTTACACACACACAAATCTAGTTACACACACACACAGATCTTTTGAGACTTTTTCTCCCCAACACTCCCATTGCAACACCCCCATGGGTGACAGGAGTAACAAATCTGTCATGCTAGGAGCTACTCCATCCTGAGAGAAGTTTAGCTTTCAAATATCAAATAATTTCCAAATAAAAGCTTAAAATAAATCCAAATTAAACACACTTTCATGCTTATCTGTGAATAACAGAAGCTTTTTTTAAACAATGAAGTGAAGATTAATAACTAAACCATTTAAGTTTATTATTTGACACAGTTTTAATGGTTAAAAACTTTTCAAACAGAGTAAAAGCAACAAAGAAAGAGCTTTCAGAAAATTGGCTCAGTATGATTTATTCTCCAAACATCTGTCAGATTTCACAAACACCACGAGTTCAGTGACCTTAAACAGACGTTTTTGTGTACTTCAAACTTCAAAACAAAGATATTTTAATTTTAGGTAAAACGGTAGGCTGAGGGAGAATAATTATACAGTAAAATAAATAAAGAAAACTATACTCTTTATTTCATGGGACTAGGTGGACCCGAAGCTCTTTGAAAACTAAACAAAAGATTTTTTTAGGGTGCAAAATACATCCTGTGTCATTTTTAATACACAAATTGTTCAGTTCAGGTTTTTAATTAACAGTGCAGTTGGACATCTATTCTATAATCACTGCTTTGGGAAATATGTAAATAAGATATTGTTAAAATCACAGAAGAAGCAAATAAAACCTTCAAAATCTTCTGTAGCAACCAATATTCCTCAGCTAAATTCCCAGAATGTCTGGTGCAAATGGCTCCCTCGTGGTTAGAATTCCCTCGTCTGTCTTTTAAAACTATTCTGCCACAGATTTAATTGGATGTTTAGAAAAGGCTTCCAGCCAAATCGCCTCAGATTTAAACCTTCCCACACCGAGAATGTCACCAAAGTCAAAATAAGAGCAGATGGATGAAGAACTCTTAAAGGCATCCAATAACCTTAGACAGGAAGTAAGAACAGAAAAAAGATCAAACTTCCTACAAACTCAGGAATTGTTGTGGAAAATTATTAAAAATAATAATAATAAAAACTTTTTTACTTTTTCCATCAAATAATTAAACATCAATTAATAATTTTTTCCTTGTGCTGTTGTTTTGAACTATTTTTATTATTATTTAAACCAACGATCCTACAATCATATTTTCTTTTCTACATTAAAGTATTTTATTAGAGTCTGAAGAGTTTATTGCAGAAACGATTCATTCTCTGGTCACAAATCAATGAAAAGTAATAATAATGTGACAAATAAAAGTCATACCAATGTTGACAGAATCCTCCCAGTCCTCCAACGTTTCTGTCACTATAAGGGTGTAAACATAAGTCCTGTGTTTCCTGTCTTGATTGTGCTGCAAAAACACAATGAAAATAATATTAAGACACGTTCATTTGTTTTGTCTTACATTAACTGTGTACACACCATTTGTGCGTGCTTTTTTATGTATATAGGGGCTTTGGAGGATAACTTAATCATGCTGCTTTAGTCTGATAAACTTACCTCAAATATTCCAAGTAATCGGCCCAGTTTTCCCTTCACACCAGCCTGCACAGGAACAGAAAGGTCATGTTTATGCATGTTCTCGTAGCATTTTTCTAACTTCAGGTTGTGGTTCAGCACCAACCATGCACTGCCCCCCGTCTGCAGCGCTAACGCCGTGCATTATCATAAGCACAATGCAAAGGTTTGGATACAGAAGTATGGATTTGAATGGTGCAAAATGAGCTAGAAACTGTAAGTCAGCATTGAGTTTGAACCTCATGTTGCAATAGAATATAAATCTAAATTTGATTCAACTGACCTTCCTGTTTTACACGTCACACTGACAGTAATGAGAGACCTGTAGGATTTTCTGAGTCAGTCTTTTGTAATAAAATATTCTGAGAATTCATACGATTCAATCGTTTCCCCAATTTAGTTGAACATTTTTTTTTACATGTTCACATACTCTGAGCTACAAAAATAAGCTTATTTTTCATTTTGAAGGATTGAGATGAAAAATCAGAGCTGTAACAATAGTTAAAACGGCTTTTTAACAAAACATTTAAATTTTAGAGGCTCCAGGGATTGTTTCAAGAACAAACGTTTTTGTTGTTTTCTAAAACCTGATGGAGCGTATACAGCTCGTCTGTCTCCAGGTGAAGCCTGGGTCTGTGGGGCCCAGGACCCGGGTAACCTGAAACCCTTTCCAAATGTCACAGCCGTTTCTCAAGGCTGTCAGCACACCATATGACCCACAGCAGAAGTTCACAGCTCCCAGTGCTGTCAAACGTTTTGGCCACCAACCAGAGTCCGCTGTACTGGACCACAGAACTCATTAACTGGTCATTTACACAGCTCTGCCAAATATTTCTGACCCTCGTTTGGATTTAGCTGACATTTAGCTGACAAACATGAGCACTGATGACACCACTGAAATTAAATCAGTGGATGCATAAATTATTTTTTGGATGTATGACAGAGTCCCGTTAGTGAGGAGACGAGGCTTTTGCTGTATAAGCTGCAGCATCGTACTGGGTTTTGTTGATTTAATTACACTTTTATTTTACTCTGGCTTTAACCTTAGATCACGCTCTAGTGAAATAAACTTACATTTTCTAAAGCATCACTATTTTAATGATTTTACCTCCCATAGCCCGTTTAAACAGCCCCTGGTGTAAACATGCACATCAGAAATGAGGGAATCACCCTCACAGAAAACACACCTTCATCTCATCTCGCAGTCTGAGGAAGAAATAAAGTGTCTTATCAAATTATTATTCAACAGAACATTGTTATTATTGCCCCAAATAAATAAAAAATTATGCAATCCACAAGTTATTAATTTGCTTATTGAAGAGTTGATTTGTAAAAAGGTAAAACCATGCAGGTGATCGGTGTTCATCACCTCTCACCTCTTCATAGACCTCCCTAACAGCAGCTCCACAGGGCTCCTCATCGGGCTCCATTCCTCCTCCTGGAACGATCCATTGGTCGGGATGTCGACTGCTGCTCACCAACAGAACCTGTAGAGGAGAACTTGTGTTTATTAGGTGGGGGATGTCTTTACCCCGCTTTTATTTTGGTAGGATACTTCCTTTTTACAGCAGTCTTAATTTATGGATACAATTTAGTTCAAAACCAACATATTCTAAATTTAAATTTCAACATTTTCATGTAACTTAGTAGAAGAGAGGCTGACTGCCAACCAGAGGGTTGCCGGTTCAATCCCCACTTCCCCCTTCCCATAGGAGTTTCTTGAAAAGGATACATTTTTATAGATTAAATTCTAAAAATTTATTTTTAAGACTGTTATTCGCATAGACATGAATACGTAGATGCCCCATTGGGCGCTGGAGAACATAACAGCATCACCGCCATATTGGATGGGTCTCCTCACTGTCCAAAGTCAACACAGAGTGAGCAACTATGCCCGTTTTTGTTCAGCCTACGGTTGCTACAACTGGCGTACTATTGAAAACAGATCATAGATTACTATGACTTTTCTAGCCTACCTAATAGGATTTTATATTTTAATTTATTTTAATTTATTTTGTTTAATTATGTTTATATTTTAATTATCACGCCATATTATGCGTCTGATTTTGTGAAAATGTTTGATAAAATGTGTTTTTAGCTGGGTAAGCACCTTCCTCAGTAGAAAGAAATGCACTGGTGGCAAATGCAGACCCATCTAAGATGGCGGCCGGCCACTACGGCAGCTCCAATAGGCAGCGCCAGTCCACGGGGCGTCTACGTATATATGTCTGTGGTGTATTGAAGCTAAATATGATCAAATATTTGTTACTTTACAGTCAGGTTCAACAGGAGCCTCTTCACCATCAAGTAATGAAGATAAACTGAACATATTTCACACATCACACCCTCTTGATGCAAAGGAAATGTAGATTTAGTTGCTTTAGTTACTACATAAAAACAGGGTTTTTGAATTATTAGCATGATTGTTATTATATTTAAAGCATCAAAGTCTTGATTTAATATCAGTCACTTTTGCATTTAATGTCATTTACACTCAGAGGCATTCAAAGAACAGAAACTTTGAGGGACAAAAAAACCTCATCACACTCTAAAAAAAATCAACTCAGCCACATAACTGACAGATTCCCTGATTGGTCTCACGTGTTTTTCAGCTACATGTCTCTCTGATGTGGTCACTTGACCTTAAACACTCTCCCTGGCATCACACCGGCCCACATAAAGTTCACATCTGAGCACGGTTTGACATCCTGCTTTGAGCAAACCAAACATATGCGACCAACTCATTTTACCAGCAACAGATAGCAAACGCTCTCATGCTTCCGTCAAGAGCGGCGGCTGATTTGAAACCAGCCATTTAACACCTAGTAAAAACACAGCTGTCCCAGCTGAAGTTTCAAACCACTAAAAAGTGTCTGAGTTCTCACCGAGACCCGACATCGGAGGCACCGCTGATTTGTGGCAAGCAAAACATCAATATTCGTGTCTGATCTGCAGAAATTTACTAAATTTGATGACTTTAAATCATTAGCTGAGCTTTTCCATCCAACACAGCAAAGCTTAGCAGATGGATGGTTTGTTTACCGGCTTTGGTTGAAATGCTTTTATCCATGTGGGTGTAGATCAGGACCGTTCCTGCATTAACAAACACTCTGGGGACCCTGTGGCATTAAAAAAAAACTAGCAACAGTGAGAATTATTTTTTTTAAAAAGTGAGATCCAAGCTAAAGTCAAATGGATCTCTCGTTTAGCAGCAACCTATAAACAAAACCTGGGAGATATGAACTTTTGACAGCTTGTGCACTTCTTATGTACTCATTATTGCTTGCAGCTGAAAGACAAAAGATGGGCGATAATATTTTTGCCTATTGGTAAATGCATTTGTGTGTTTGTGTACCAAAATATTTCATGAATAAGAATTTTTGAAATAAAATCTCATAAAAGTAATTTTAAAACGTCTACGACTGATTAGACGGCCACCACAGCTAATCAAACCCAAAAACACACAAATTACTATATTTAAGTACATTTTAGAGATAGCTAAGAATCACTCAACACATATCCTGAGTGCTAAACAGATCACACAATATCTTGCAATATTGTGACAGATTACATACTTTATTTCCAAGATAATAACTCTGACAAGACAGTTGGTGCATGATATGCAATCCTTCAAGACATGCTAGACTTTTAATTGTTGACTAGCTTCAGCGCAACCAAGGTCCAGAGGCACAGGTGGGTAATTGCAATAGCAAAAAACACAGATATGGACTTCATGTTTAGCTGGATTGGGTAAAAATGTTTTATATTAGTGAAAATGATATAATGGATCTAGACAAGACCAGTCCTGAGCAGAGTCATGCTGAGGTGAGGTGAGGTTTGCTGCATGCTAAATGATCACAAGGTGGAAAATGAAAAGCTGCAGAGGACGAGAGCAGAACTGAGTCCCATCTGAGTCCTAATGTCCATTAAACTCTCTGTGCAAAGCTCTGGGGACAGTAGAGACATTGCTGATTGTGTCTCTGACACAAACACACATAACCCACACATGCATGCGCAATTTTACGCAAACACCATGTGAGACACGTAGGCACACGCTGCTGCATAGCTTTGAAAAAAACAGCAGTCAGCTTTCTGTATGAAAACAACAAGGAGCTTAGCAGGGAGGGTCAATGACCCCAACAGGCACCAAAGTGAGAGTTCAGAGCTCTGAGAGGTCTGATCCACCGGAGCTTTACAGTCTGACCACAGTCCAACACAAATAGTATGTTTCACTGCATCAGTGGCACTAAAACGTTTGTCGTTTAGAAAGATAATAAATTGTGTAACTAAGATTACATACAGATCATTTGTTTGGTTTTAAAAACCAAAACAAAGAAACAAAATGGTGCAATTATGATTCATCTGACATCAAACTACAGAAAAATCTCCTCAAAATAAACATTTCTGCCTTTTTGTACAAAAGTCTGAGCTCAAAATTCAGGTTTTGCTTGAACCCATTCAGACTTAAGCTTGATATTTTCATCCATCCATTTTTATCCGCTTATCCTGGGTCGGGTCACCAGGGCAGCAGCCTAAGCAGAGAGGCACAGACTTCCCTCTCCCCAGCCACTTGGGCCAGCTCCTCCGGGGGGATCCCAAGGCATTCCCTGGCCAGCCAAGAGACATAGTCCCTCCCGTGTCCTGGGTCTTCCCTTGGATCTCCTCCCAGTTGGACGTACCTGAAAAACCTCACCAGGGAGGCGTCCAGGAGGCATCCTAACCAGATGCCAGAGCCACCTCAACAGGCTCCTCTGGATGTGGAGGAGCAGCGGGTCTACTCCGAGCCCCTCCCGGATGATCGAGCTTCTCACCCTATCTCTAAGGGAGAAGCCAGACACCCTGCGGAGAAAACTCATTTTGGCCACGATCTCATTCTTTCGGTCACTGCCCAAATCTCATGACCCTTGGTGAGGGTTGCAATGTAGATCGAACGGTAAATCAAGAGCTTCGCCTTCCGGCTGAGCTCTCAACCACGACAGACCAGTACAACGCCCGCATCACTGCAGACACAGCACCAATCCATCTATCGATCTCCTGATTCATCTTTCCCTCACACATGAATAAGACCCGAGATACTTAAACTTCTCCACTTGAGGCAGGACCTCATCCCTGACCTGGAGAAGGCATTCTACCCTTTTTCAACTCAAGACCGGTCTCGGATTTAGAGGAGCTGATTCTCATCCCAGCTGCTTCACACTCTGCTGTGAACCACTCCAGAGAAAGCCGGAGATCACGTTCTGATGAAGCCAACAGGACCACATCATCTGCAAAAGGCAGAGACCTGATCCTCAGGCCCCCAAAACAAAACACATTCAACACATTGTCTGTGCCTAGAACCAGTGACAAAGGGCAGCCATGAAAAACTCTCAAAAACTGAAATTAAAGTTGACAAAATAAAATCATGTAGTGCAGGAACGCTAATGGCTCTTATGTGAGGATTCAGGAAGTTTAAAACTGAATGATCTTTTAAATAATTTTACCCAAAGTCACATACTTTTTTTTTCCAATGCAAGGGAAAAGGTTTAAAACATTACAAAGTGTGACATGAAATGTAAAGAAATCCGAGCCTCTGAGACTATTTCATCTGTTTTCACCAATATCCAGACATTATATCATCATATATGTGACAGACGGACTAAGGTGGAAAAATATATGACAGAAAGTGAAGTGGGTTCAAGCACAAGGAGCTGGAAAGCAAATCTGTTGGAACAGCCAGTGCCTGCACCTTGTTTCTATAAATTGCAGCCAATGGGTCACTTGGTGTTTAGCACACTGTGTAACACAAACTCCCCTCACACACACACACACCCATCACATGACGTCTTTAGCCTGTTGCCCATCAGACTGACACCCACCCCTCACCTACTGTACATATTATGTAAAAAGTAAATTTTCACTAAACATCTCAATTGAAAAATGAGAGAAATGGGGGCTGCAAACAAGCCTACTCACACTTTCAGATCACTTTAAAGCTCACACATTCTCATATTAGAGGGAGTATTAGATGTAATGTTGTAAAAGAATGACCTATATAACTAATAATGTAGCAAGAGAATGGTAGTAGGTTTTAATATGATAACAGGTATCCAAGTGGTTTATTTGCTCCTGTTATAATTAATTTGTCATCTTTTAAATTCCTGAGTGTCACTGACAATAGTCCAGAACATGAAGACGTCTTGTTTGTCCTGAAATACAACCTGTATGGATTTCTTCTTGGAGAGGAATTAAAAATAACATTCTGCCCAGCAGACTCCTGTGGTTTTAATAGGCCGGATTTTTTTGGGTCCCCTCTAGCCAAGTAAAGTAAACGCAGACACGTGAACGCATCTCGGAGGCTGCTTACTGTCAATGGGGTCTACTGTTGGGTTTTGGGTCAAAATTAGAGCGACTTAAGCAAGCAAGCGCGCGCACACACACACACCTTACCTCGTCCTCCTTCTCACTTCTAAAACACAAACACGCCGCTCTTCTCTTGAAACCCTCTCCGTCGTACGTCCTGGTCTGGTTGGGCTTATATTTCATCATATATGTTCTTTTCTTAGGCTGACAGAAAGTTAAACAGGAAAAAATAGATATGTATAGAGAAAAAAGTATCTGTCAAAGAACGTAACGTTCTTCAAACTCTCCTAGAACCGGACAGGTGTCCATTCATTTGTCCTCGCGCGCTGCAGAGAGACGGTGTCCAGCTCGTGTCCATCGTGGTTCTGCGCACGAGCCGCCGTTAGATCTCAACTGTACCAGCTGATCAGAGAGAGACGCAACAAGCTTCCTCCCACCTCAGCTCACCGGGAGGTCCGTGTTCATCATCACACGCAAGATCAACTCAAGTTGAGCGACTGTAGATTTACTGCCGCCGCGTGTGGGAACCAAAGACTGTATATAAGGTGGGAACTGATGGTCTCGCGCTGCTTTTTGTGTTTGTATTGATCAGTCACCCCCGGCCACTGATAAAATTACTATTAAAAACAAATAAAAAAGTAGGCTATTGCTAAAATATAAGATTCCTAAGGTCCCAAATCATTAAATGTTTCTGCAAAACTGAAGTTTTGATTTGATTTTTTTTCATTTCCCTTCAAATTAATGCTGTTAAAATTAAGCTATACATTCCCCAAATGAAAAGGTTGAATGCAAATTAAAATTCAGCTTTCCTCTTTTTGCATTTAGAAATCTATGAAGTGTATTTAAAGTATCTGCTATTGAAAACATTTTCCTCAAATATTTTCTGAGCATTAGTGCAGCTGTTACCAAAGAAAAGTAAATGAATCTTTGAAGGTTAAGTTCAAATCTGTCACTTATTTAGTGTTGACCGAGCTTAGGGACTCTCTCTAGTGGCAGAGGACCATGCTTACACACAGGGCTAGGAGGGACACTGCCCTGTGTATTTTAGCTGTTCCCCTGCTCCAACAAAGCCAAATCAAACCTGTTCTCAAGTACTTCAGAATCCTGCCAATTCCCCATTGATCCAAACCAGGTGCAGAGAAATGCAGAAAGCATAGCAGCTCTTTTATTTTGAAATGCATTTCTAGGGTTTGTCATGTGGAAATGTTCTGAGTCACCTGCCTAAAATGAAAGCTGTCAGATAAATAAACTGTAGTTACTGAAACTGAACAGATCGTACACAACTCTTCAAGAGTCAGACACATATTTATTAATCATCAGAATTTATTTACAGAACATAAAAGTATGCAGGTGAACAGTTTCATAGCATTGCGAGAAAGAAAACATCTCCTCAAATTTATAAAGACTTAATTTACACAGAGAACAAAATGAAGACACATCCGCCCTAAGTCGAATATTTAACTGATCTGTCTCTTCAAACCCCCCCAACTCTCATCTCAGCACCAGACAACTGATGGCTCAAATGCAACTGCTCTTTTGAGAACCAAATCCCATTAGGAGCAGGTAAAACAGAGTCTTGCAGACTCAGGTGGCATATAGGAGAAAGAAGCGAGAATAGTTAGTACAGCAGGAGCACGAAGAATTCACATATAAGATCTAATAACACAATATGGATGAGAAGTAAAGAAAGGCCCACGTCGGCCATCGTGTTTATCCCGCTCTCACGTCCTGAGAGGCCCTACGGGACGTCCAGCTTAGAGGTGGTTCGGGTTTTTAGTTCTACTGTTCAATCCAGGTGTAAAACATTGGAGCAATGATTGTTTCCTGCAGGGAGGTGCACACAGGTTAAAAGCCTCAGGGTGAGGGACTACATACCACAGGCTGGTAGTACTTAGTAGCTTTAAATAAACAAAACACAGAAAACAAAGTTAAAAGAAACATAAAAAGATATACATATGTCTTATTCCACATTCAGCCATTCACACATAGTTCTTTCCTCCACCCCCCCAATCGGACAAAGAAAAGCAAGGTGAGTAGATCTAAAACCTCTGCCCATGCATTTGAGTAGTAGTGAGTTAGGACGAAGACGAGTCATACTAGTGTGCATTGAAATCACCAGATATCAGCAGTTTTTATATATATATAAAAAATAAGAGACTGTGTCCTTTAAATGCAAATGAAGCTGGAGGAGATCTTGGCAGCACAAGAGTCGACTTCCACTTCAGTCTCCACCTGTTGGGCTGCTTTAAATCTCATTTTTGTTTCCAGCATAAAGCCTGGTCCATGTCTTTGCTGTAGAGACAAATAATAATACGGTTGATCATTTCGAATAAGAACAGTATTTTTGTAATGAAATATTTAACAGATCATGTCCTAAGATCATGTGATGGGTCCACACACCGTAAGATTCCCAAAAATATGAAAACACACCATCGATCCTTCTTGGACATCAGATTTTATCAGATAAAACAACTCTCTCTACTTCTACTATTCTATTTTCTGCAGATCAACAGGAATCCTTGACATTCCGATTAACTGTCTGATCCCATAATTTGCCAAGTGAGACCCACGTTGATGATCAAAGCTCTCACCTGTTTCTATGGCTTCAGCTTCATTGGACTTCCACTTCTCTGCAACATCGTTTGCTAGCGGATCATCGGGATTGGGAGCACTTAGTAATGCCTGGATGGATAACAGCACTGTACGAATCTGCAGAGCTGGCGACCATTTATCTGAAGAAACAAGTGAAAAGTGTGGTGAGACTGGTGATGTATGCATCACAAAGCGCGGGGGGTAAAAAAAAAGAAGCCCCTCTTACCTTTCAAAATGTCCAGACATATTCTTCCCAACTTATCCACATTGGGATGATATATTTTGGTCATAAAACGCACTTTAGGAGCTGCCATGGGATATTCCTCTGGTAAAAAGAGTTCAAGTTTAAACGTGCCGCCCTCAAAAGGTGAGTCTTGAGGTCCAGCAATGACGACGTGAAAGTAGCGGGCGTTTCCTTCGTCTGGCTCAGCCTTGATGCCAGGAACTGGTTCTGCAAGCAAGCGCTGAGTTTCCTGCAACAACAACAAAAAGACATACATTTACATGATATGGAGCTGATGGTGTTATAACAGGCAGGTGAGCCGTTTAGATTTGAATATGAGACTTCGGTTTCTAAAGCCACTGTCCCATTAGTATCACGGGGTTAAAGTGGGCCATCCCTGGGATGGGTCATTATGAATAATCTGCTAATTTGAAATATATGTATGGATTATGAAAGAAAATTGGAGTAGAGAAAATGGAAAACTTCTCACAGAAACCCCAGAGGCAAGATTTAAACGACTTGCTAATCACTGCACCACTCTGCAGCACCCCAACACCCTCTGCCATTCACCGAATGGATTTAATTGCTTGTTTTGAGACAAAACAGCGGAGAGCTGAAACAAAACGAGTCAGCAAAACTCAAAATAGATTTTTTTTAAATAGATGCAGCACAAAGCATCTGTCATCCCACACAGTCAGGGGACCAGAACAATCCGTCTGGATTCCTGTCTGGTTCTTAGAAGTATGATGTCTTTTTTATGTTTTACTGAAGCCTGGAGTTCAAGTCGAGGCATTTAATCAGAGGATATCGCACAAACACATTGGCGTGTGTGTGCATGCGTGTGTGTATTAAGACGACGATGAGCTCATCACTAAGAAGCTGCAGCCTGAGGTTAGTTTTTGAGTCTCAGTGGGGTAACTGAGAATACTGATGACAACCTGTTGACAAGTCTCCAGCTGGAAAAATGAGCAAGGTCCTTGATTTATTTTCAGTTTCCCAGAAGAGAAAGAAAAACACGGATGGCCGTTTTTATGGCACCCCTCTCTCTTTTTCTTAGCTCTTTTTTTTGCAGCAAGCATCACATGAACAAATCTTAAATATTTTTTGCATGATAAACAATACACTGGCTAAAAATGTAGTAACTTAGTTTACCATATGAGAAGCTTCTGTTTTCAAAAAAAAACATATTGTAGTCACTGATTTCATGTACGATAGCAAGTTTGAGGCGACAATGACTCAGCCAACACACCACAGGCTTTTAACCAAGCCATCCTAGCAAGGCAACTCCCAACTTCCAGGGACCGAAGCACACATCTGTAACTGGAAATGGGTGTAGACATCTGCCTTAGTGTGAGGCAGAAATAGGGGGGGACATAAAATGCCCCTGACTCGTGTTTTTGTCATCCCTTTCCTTCGTCTAACCAGGAGAGAGATTCCAGAAATGTTTCAGATAACCCACAGACAAAACCATGCAGTGAAAACACAGACAGGAGAGGGGCTCCCAGTCCCAATCACACGCTCCGAGGGTTCAGAGGCTCAGCCCACTGAGTTCGGTTCCCAGGATTCCCACCTTTTCCCACCAACTCCAGTCTTCACACACCTCTGAAATCTTTGCCATTCTTTTAATTTACCAACTTTCATATTTTATTTGTAAAATCTCAGAATTCAGTGGAGTTAATAAATTTGGTCATTTAAAATAGAACACGTTATATCTAATAGGTGTGCTAAGAGGAAACAAAAAACTGATGTTTTTAATCAATATAAAATAAATAATTTGGAAAACAAATATAAATACAACCATATGCCAACTGAAAAGCACAAAAAAAACAGCAGTTTCCTCAAAGTAAGAGATCTGGTTGATCGTCTGGAGCAGTGGGTGTATTTAATCTGTCAGCACTGACATTAAAATACACAGACAGTATTGTACCAATTAGGGTATGGACATCAAACATCTGGCAGATGTTTGATGTCCATAACCTGACTAATGGCACGGGGATGCAGTGGATCTATTTTGATATCCCCATTTCACCTCTAAACATTCATACAGGACACTGATGCACAATGGTGGTGCAGTGCAGCAAAAGCATGCACTTAAATGATTCCCATTGAGCTTTTAATCGTTAAAAGTTTGAACGTTTGGCCCAAATCTGAAGCGCTTGTACCCAAAAGTGCCTACAAAATGAATGAAAATTCATATCAGCGTACAAAGAGAGACCACGAGAGACTTTTTATGTAGAGTTAATGAACATTAAAAGTATATTTTTGTTATCTGGGGGTAGAAGGATGGCGTCTGCTTGCTTATTCAAATTCAAAGCTAACAAACTAGCCGGGTTAGCATCGCTTGCTATCCGGGTGGTCCAGCACTCTAAACCGCATAGTAACGTGCTTCAACCATTTATATAAAATAAATCTGATACACGAAATGATTACCCACTATTTCCCTAATGCACTCAAGTATTTCTAAGCCCTACGTCGTCTCGATGGATCTGCACGCAAAAAGCGGAAGTTACTCTATCAAACTAACGTTAGCCACCTGAGTGCTAACGTTAGCACACAAGACCGTTCACCGGACCGGAGCAGATTTTTAACCTAATAATGCATAATGTTAACCACTACGGGAGCGACGTGCTTTTGTTATAAATTATGAATAAGTACCTTAATGATCCTGCGGGGCAGTCCTGCCATCTTGTCTTAAATGGGGGCTTTTAGCTCTCGGTGGGTTCGCTCTCTCATAGGCATTGACAGCAAACACACGACTTCCGGTTTCCCTGCGTCATCAAACCGGTGTTAGAATAAAAACCACAAAACACGAACTTCTAATGTTCCGCAATTTAAGTTTTGTGGATCTGTTTAGAAATGTAAAAAAAAAAAAATCCAGAGGAAGGATAATTAATTAAAATGACAGCATTTTCCTGACTTTTTACATGTAGAAACATTTTAATTAATAAATAAATGGGAAAAAGTTTATTTTGTTATTGCTTTGGATAGTTGAATTACCCCCCCCCCCCCCCCCCCCCAAACCCCCCCCCCCCCCCCCCCCCCCCCCCCCCCCCCCCCCCCCCCCCCCCCCCCGAAAAAAATTCTAAAAATTTTAAATTCAGATCTGCTTTTATAATCATATACTTACTTTTTTAAAACAAAGTTTGATATGTTCTGATCTTTTATTCTGATTAAGGTTTTGGATTATTCTTGGTCACAATACTAATTTGTTTATATTATTCATCTGTGTTAAGTGCAAGTTTGATTTCCCTGATCGTTTGCATAATTTTGTTTTTACTTTTATCACTTTTTGCATTGCAACATCTAATTTTTTCATTTGCACCTTGTAGATGCTTAAATTCTGCAGAAGTTTAAAGAAGTGGCATCCAAAATCTTTTGCAGACAAAACAAGTATGAGTTAGACGTAACAAATCTGAGCCGTAGAGCTCCTCCTCCTCCTAACCTTTCTGAATGGACAACTTTTTTTGTTCCATTAGCTGCTGGCTGCATTGACAGTGCTGCAAACTCACAGCAACTTCACTTAAAGATTTGACCACTGAAGAGTCCAGCATGCTGTTTCAATCCCAGCTAAGCTCAACAGGTGAGTTTTTGTCAGTCTTAAATGTTATTAATTAATTTACATATTATTTTAGATGCAGATTATGCGTCAAAATAAATATGAGATGTAACTGTTCTGTTTTTTTATTAATTTCTAATTCTACTGAGTATTTAATTATTTTGCTGTGCTGTTGCATAAATTAAATTGTGTTCTATATGAGCACAAAATGTTCCTGCAGGTTGTTCTTATCTGTAAAAATATAATTTAACCTTCCAAAGTCAGTTTTCTACAAGATTTCTGTTTTTACCTTAAAGTTTCCTGTATAGCATAGGACCAAATATGTTGTTTTTCTGTGAATTGTGTAAGCTACAAAGGAAATCTCCAGGTTCGAAACATCATCCTGTACTTTTTTCCATCTGTAGCTCAAATACTACTTGTGGAAAATTTTCCCCTCCTTTATTTGAGTTGTTTGACCCTTTTTTCCACATTTCTGACCCTTGAAATGATTATTTTTGAATATGCAACCAAACTTTTAGATTTTTAGGAACTTTTGGGTCATTTTGATAAATGAATTTCAGTTTGAAAATGTTTTGGTCGGTGAAGTTTCTAAAGATAAAATGAATCTAAGCAAATGTAGGGTCTGGAAAATGAGGGGGGGAAAGCATTTATATGAGTTTTTTTTCTCCGTTTCATGTCACGAATCTCAGGTATTTTTTTGTTTTGTGTCTTTTGGCGCGCTGTGGCGCTCCACCTCTCCAACTCTTTGAAATTTTCCATTGTCCAGCTCACACAGGAACAGATGAACCAGCACCTAATTCAGGCTCTTCTCTGGGTGGACAGGGAGAACAGAAGCATCAGTCACATTACAGGCGCTGCTGCTGCTGCTCACCATGACTGCATGACTTTATGTTAACCATTAGCTGCTTTTAGATTGTATTGCAAAAAAATTCCCCCACTATCCACTGCAAGAACATTAAATTCCTTTCATTTGGAGATTTCTTTCATAAACTTTGATTCTCCCTTTTTTTATTTTAGCACACTGGAGCTCACACTTCCACCTGGCCTGCTGCTTCCTCATCACGATCCTCTACTCTGAGACAGTCGTGTCCCTTCACAGCCCTCCGGTGACAGCAGGCCTCCGCTCTGCTTTCTCTGCCACTCAGACCAGCAGCGTGGTGGGAGGCAAGCAGAAAGCAGTGACTTTTAACAAGCTCATGGTCAACGTGGGCAGGGATTTCAGCCCAGACACCGGCCACTTCCGCTGCCACATCCCCGGGGCTTATTATTTCTCCTTCTCTGTGGGAAAGTTTCCTAAAAAGCTCCTCTCTGTGATTCTGGTGAAGAATGGGGAGGAGGTGCAGGCCATAGCTTATGATGACTACCGTGGGACAGGGAGGAAGGTTCAAAGCCAGAGCGTGATGATCAATTTGAAGGAGATGGACACCGTGTGGCTGCTGATCCAGCAGAACCCCAAGTATGCTCTGTACAGTAACGCAGGTCCTTACATCACCTTCTCTGGATACCTGGTTCATCCTGAAATCCAGCCAGTCAGCGACATCAGCAACCACCTCTTCCCACTACCACCTCACCCTGACTGTCCATCCCAGTCCACAGAGCAACCACAGTCAGCCTTCTCTGTGGCGCGGACGTCCACGTTCATGGGTCAGAGCAGCCAGGGTCGAGCCAAGCCACCTTTGATCTTTGATGTGGAATATGTCAACGTAGGGGGTCATTTCAACAAAACCTCTGGGTTGTTCACGTGCCACTACCCCGGCGTGTACTTCTTCGCCTTCACCGTGGGGAAACACCCTCGCAAGGCTGTGTCTGTGAAGCTGATGACCGGGAATGGGCAGGTGCAGGCCATGGTGTTTGACGAGGACATGTCAAAGAGACGGGAGATGCAGAGTCAGAGCCTGATGCTGTGGCTCAGGGAGGGAGAGCGAGTGTGGCTGTACAGTCAGCAGGATGAGCACTACGCCGTCTACAGCAACCAGGGCAGGTACACCACCTTCTCTGGCTTCCTGGTTTATTCTGAAGACAAAGCCACCAAAACCCAGGACATATCTCACCTATAAACCCCACAACCTTTGATCTGTCTCTTCTGAAGCAAGGAGTGGATTTAGTTAAAGCGTAAGGACAGATCAAAGATGTCATAGATCAGCGGTCAGCATTCTGTAGGTGTCTTCATGGCTTTATTGCTTTTCATTTGCTTGTTTGGTGAAAAATAATAAATAGAAGGAAAGTTTACTGCTCGATTATTCCACCAGGCGGCGCTCTAACACAGCTGTGGCTGCTATTGACTGTATAGCATTAGGCTTAAATGGCTGCAGCCAAATAAAATGTTAATGATTTTTATGAATTTTACTCAAAGTGAGGCTGATTTCTTCCAGCTCGACCACACGTTCATGGTGAGGATTTTTATATGAAGCTCCAAAAAACGTACATGTTTTAAGGCAACAAAAAGGGCACATGCAAACGTGTTACATGATGGTATTGAAAAGTAAATTAAAAAAGAAGCAAAGTCTGAACAGAAGGAGAGAATAAACTGAGCTAAATGGATCACAGTTTTGTTAAATATTATTTTTGGGGTATTTGACAGTTGGCAAAAATGTGCAAAAACAGTCTTTAGTCTTTTGATCGAAGTGCATTTGTTCTAAGCAGGTTAACTTTGGACATAAATAAAATAAAAGTCAGGTTATTGTAGTGAGGTTGCACACAGCAGCCATGTTTCCCCAAACACATCCATGTTCATGTTACCAGAACGTTTTGTGTTTTACTCACATCTACCAGACAGCTTATCCACATTGACTGTATTCATTCTGTTTTTAAATAGAATGTTGAAATCCTTATCAATAATTGAGGCAAATGGATGAATTTTTCAAATAAAATATAAATTATATATTCATTAAATTCTCATTTAAATCTTTCATTTTCTTACAAATGCCGTCTTGGTTTGGGGCGAAGTTCCAGATCTGGACGTGTTTGACTGATCTGTTTGTCAAGCTGAATAAATTCTAACTTCTGAGCAGAAGAAAATTTTATCATAAACCCAAAAAAGGATGAGAAAGGGTCATATCATACTGAAATATTCCTCCAGTCCACCCCTAAGAACAGGAACAACCAGGAAAACTGTTCATGGACTTGCATCCTTCTGCATAAACGAGTTCCCCTGATGGGCCTTCGTGTTCGTTACAGCTGAAATCATCCCAGCCATCTTCCCTGCTCACGTTGGATCACTGCACGTCCCAGATCTCACAGAGCAGCGGGGTGAATTTGTGGTCGTTCACTCTCCAGGATGTGAGCATCTCCGCGTGGTAGTGGTTGAGTGTTCTCAGCTCTGTCAGGCGGCCCAGGAGGCGAGCAAAGTACTGAGGTTCCTGCGGATGCTGAAGAGCGCACAGCTTCCTCAGCACATGCACCATGGGCTCCTGCAGCCTCTCAACAGCCAGCTGATCCTTCACATACGGTCGATCTGAGGGGGGGACATGGTGGACTGTGAGTGTGCAGTAAGAAATCACTGATTTTAGACAGGAAATTAGGAGCACGCCCCACAAGAAGTGATGAATGTCAAAGCTGTTTCCTTTACCTGGTGTCAGGATCGTTATGGCGGTGAGCAGAGCCTGTTCCTCCAGCACCATGTGGAGTTCACCTATGCTTTTGTAAAATTTGAATAAGGGAGTGATAAACTCTTCTGATATACCTGCAAGAAACAAAAAAATAGTCAGGCTGGTAACATCCCAGAGCTGGAAAATGGGACAGGTGTTTGGGTTATCGAATAACTTGAACCAAAACAAACAGCTGTGTGGTTTCACACCGACAACCATGTAAAGATTTAAAAAGTAATCCATGTGAATCGCTGTGAAATGTCACAGATTGAAGTTGAGATGATTGAAGGGAGCAAATATTTATAACTTTTTCACAGAAACACACTTGAAAAAGGCAAATAAATGCAAAAAATTGGGGTTTATGAAGTAATCGGATATCTAAAGTAATCCCTTTGTTATAGATATAGCAAAACTCTTATGAGAACTCAGATCAAAATCAATATGGATCAATCAATAAATATCAAACTTTTTGTGTTTATCTAAATGCTAAATTAGGTTGTTTTCCTTTGGGTTGGATTTGGCACAAACTCATGAACAAACAGGAAGGAAAAAACTTTGGAATAAACGTCAAAAGCCTGAGGAGCAGGAGCAGAGTATAGAGGAGGAAGAAGGAACATGAGAGCAATGAAAGAAAAGAATTCATCAATACAGTAAAAAGTCAGCAATGATCTCAAATGCATTCATGATTTTCCTGCAAAAAAGCAAAAATGTATGCACTTATCCTTTTTTATGATAGTCCGAACAACAAAATTCCCTTTCAGAGTAAAATGCTCAACAGCTGTGACAAAGAACACGTTTTGTAAAAAAAACAAACAAAAACAAACTTGTTAATGATTTCCTAACTGCAGTTGAAACCGCTCTCACCAGGATTGCTAAAATGTTTTTGCTTGCACAGCTAATAACCAAATACTGTGCAAAACACAAAAAAACTGATAATCCTGCTCCTTCTAGTTGAAAAACTCAATAATAATTAGAAATGCACATTTTAAATTGTTCTCTATGGAACTGAATCCGCTTCCTGCTCCGTATCGGTGAATCCTCCAACTTTTGACGGCCTTCGGGTTGTGTCTGTCTGCCCGAAAGCATCACGAAGCTTTCAGAAATGCCAGTGGGGCTCGGAGGGAGAGGAGCGCACAATGGCTCTTGATGTTATGATAAGAAACAATGGTCTCTTCAGACAGCTTTGCCGCTTTTTTATCCCAGACTGGCCTTTAGTGTAAATATTTTTTATCCCCACCATTCACAGCAGAGCAGCACTGAGGGAAATACACACACACACACACACACACACACACACACACACACACACACACACACACACACACACACACACACAGTTCTGCAGGCGTCAGTGAAGCTGTCGGTCTAACTGTCCATCCTGGTTGACACAATGACACCTCACATACATATAAATGATATTTAAACCAGTGGGGAGGTAAACAGGTTTACAGGCAGAGAGACAGAGTGTGTGTTTTAATGCCGCTGCAGCGATGCACACACACACACACACACACACACACACACACACACACACACACACACACGCACACACACACTCGCATCCACCCAGAGTGAAACTAAACCTATCGAGGGTACATGAGTAATCAACACCTGGTCAGAGATCAGTGGGTCAGCACACATCTCTCCGCTGCATCACACAGATCAAATATTAAAGGACTGAAGCTGCTGGAGAGGCGGCTGCAGTTTTAACGTTTAGCCCCAAAAACCACGTTAAGTCCATCACTCATCATCTTAAGATTACCTTTTTTTAAAAACTCTTGCATGAACGGCTGCTAGTGACGATAAATGTGGGTGTGAGGAGCAGATGTGGACTCACCACTCTTGCGTATCCTCTCCTCCACAACCTCGGTGTGTCCTCTGGGCATCTTTTTGCTAAAAACTTGGGCAGAGCGCAGAAACATGGCTTCCACAGCTGATCCCTTCAGGAGGGCGATCTGGTCTTCATGATCCAAAGTTAAAAAGCCTGACGGCGACAACACAACGCTTTAAAACTAAATTCATCAAGTTTGAAAGAGAAAAACTGTCTGATTTGCAACAAATTTCTCTGCGATACCTGGAATATTTTTGGTGAACTCCACCAACACTTGGACCTGACTTGTGGCGATTTCTGTCAACAGGAGAAAGTTCTCCTCTGTGCTGTACTGTTCTTGCAGCTGGAGGGGAAAACAAAAATAAGCAGATCATTATTTCACAGCGAGCAGCAAAACCCCAAACCTCAGCACAAGGCTCGAGCTGTCTCAGTCAGCTGATGATGCTGAGCTCTAACTAGATGTCCTCTGCAGCAGATGTTAATAATTCAGCAGTAGGATGAAGAAATACCAGTTTTTTAGTAACGTCTTGAGGGATTTGATGTCGGTTGTAAGCGTCTACGATGAGCCTCATGAGTGTCTGCTGCTCTTTGGTGATTTCAATCTTTTCCTGGATTTGAAAGAAAACACAAATGGTGTTGAGCTCATGTGGAGATTTGAATGGAGTTTGTCACAGAGATGCCAGATGTTGTGTTTACCTTAGACAGTTTGGTGGTTGATGTGACCTGTTTGGTGTCTGCGCTGTCTGCCACCTCCGTCTCGTCTCCTGTCGACCGTCCGGGGGAGGTTTTGGGGTTCTTACGCAGCCGTTTGGATTTACACTGGATCTCTGTCAGCAGGCCTGTCAGCATCAACAAAGGCTTCACCTTAATTCTTAGTCTAGTGTAGTTTTCTAAACTCGACACATTCATGTCACATTAGAGAGCTGGAGCTACATCCTGCTCCGGTTGAGGTTGTAGTTCAACAAGAGAGATCAGGAGCTGAGTGTGGCCAGCTATGATGCTGAGCTATGAAACAAATCCGGGCCCTAGCTGGCTTTCCAAAGAGAGGAAGGTGATCCCGATCTGATACATGTGATTGGATCAGGACATCCCAAAGCTTGTCCTCTCCTCTCATGTTTCATTGGAAATTAAACTAAAAGAAAACAGACTTCCCTTTAAATTTAAACCAGTCTTCATAGTGATTTTATTAATTAAAAACAGTTTAAGAGTTGAGCTCTTGCTGCAGCAGCAGATTGCAGCATGAAAGCCTTCCACGCTACAATATTGATCACAGCTGCTCTGAACTATTTATGAGCTACAGGAGTCTAATTTATCCGTCTGCTCTCTTGTACTGACAGCTCCTAACAAACCTCATAACCAGCCTGTGGGACGGTTCTCGTCAGGGTGTTAACACACTTAAATATTTTAAAATTTCTTATGAAGACAGCTCCTCTCTGAAGGTGCTGAACGTTTCTGTTCAGCTGCTTCTATTCCAGGAAAGGTAACAAAGGCTAACCCTTCTGTGTTGTGTGGCATAAGTGACACATAATCTCCTCCCATTATAAATAAATAGACCATGTCAGAATGGACAACGAGGGATTACCACTGGGTTTGAAACGTGTCTATACTCTTTCTCCTCAGCGTTTTGACAACTTATCGTTTCATCAGATAAGACTCGGAGATACTCACACTCTGCCAGCATGCCCATCTCCTTGCACTTTCTCAGCCGGCACTCCTGGCATTTCCTGCGCATGTACATGTCCATCTCACAGTTTCCACCACTCTTGCATTTGTACACAGCGTTCTTTGTTATGCTTCGTCTGAAGAAACCTAAAAACGGGCAAAGAAAAGAAATTTGCTCAGGTAACTAATCATATTTGTTTGTCTTTTCATCTGATGCATCATTACTGATCTAAAACCACTACTTATTAAACAAAAAATAATCAAATTCAGCTATTATTAATTATTTGAAAATATTTATAGGATTTGCTTTACTGTGTGAAATATTGATCAGTGGATAAACTCGTTTAACTTCTATCTGCCAGTTTTAATAATGAAAGGCTGCACATTTATGCAAGCAGACAGCTCATAAGGGTGTGAATGTGTGTGTGCATGGGTGAATGACTGTGTTGTAAAGCACCTTGGAGGGTTGTAGAACCATAGAAGGCGCTATATCAAATACAGGCCATCTGCAATTTTACCATAACATCCCTGAAAATGATTTTTTTGCAAAAACAGATAAATGCTGATTTGTCTAAAATCACCTGCAGTAAATAATAACCAGAAGCATTTTATGAAAATGCATGAATCTGTTTTAGCAAATGAACTTTTCAAATGTTTTTATCCATCTGAACATTGAACGTCCCATCTCTCTATCCTTTATTCCCAGTTATTCAAAACATTCCCAGCCAAACAGGAGATATAATCCCTCCAGTGAATGCTGGCTGCACCCGGGAGCCCAAAAACAAAACCTTCCAGAGGAAAGTGACTAATGAGGCACTGGATGCCTGAACAACCTCAGACGAGGAGCGGTGGCTCTGCTCCATAATGTGCTAATGTGAAAGAAATAAAACGTTTTTAAGTAAAAGACTTTTTGACGATGTCACAGGTGAACCCACTTCCTTCTAATCCAGACAGCAACAGGTGAAACACTCTTGGTTTGCAATCCTCACATAAAACTAACCTTAACCTAATTCTAATCACTCTGGTTAAAGATCCTTATGACACATTACGATCCAGCAGTTATACACACACACACAGTGAAACACACACACACACACACAGTGAAACACACACACACACACACAGTGAAGCTCGCACACGGACCTGTACTAACTTTGGAGTTGGGACTAGACATTCTAACATCATTAAGCACAATGAAATGCACGGCTGGGACGGAGCTCGGGTTGCTCGTGCATTGTGAAGCAGAAAGCTGAGAGGAAATCCAATCTGACAGCTTTACCAGGTAGACCTGAGTCTATTCTCAGTCAAATGGCAGCACAGGTCAGCTGCCACACTCCTGGCATTGTCCGTACGACAGTGTGGAATTACACTCATATCCATTCACGCTGCCGTTTGACAGGAATCCCACTGAACTGACGGATCAATAAAACTCAGGGAGGAGCTGCTGAAGGTCACAACTTTGTCTTCACCCGGTTAATAATTTGTGAATAACTGGTAAAATGCACTTTTTTATTATTGTTATTCTGGTGGGTTTTTTTCCTCTCAACACACCAGTTGGTCACAGTTGACCTTAAGTTTGCTTGATGCATGTTGACTGACTGCACGGATCTGTGCAGCTGTTTTTATGCTCATCATGCAGCAAGTAGGAAATCATCCAGATAAGGAATCAGGTGTGACATCAGAGCTTGATTAATAAACCTGAATAATAACTTTCAAAGAACTCCACATACGCTCAGACTGATGTTCAGACCGCTACGATTGACTTCTGAAGGACTGAAGCAAAAGAGAACAGCAATTTAATATGTGGGTCAAATGTCATTCCGCTCACTGCAATTTATCACAGCTGCACAAGACTGCACTTTAAACGGTACAAACTCCACCTGGCTCAGATATAATATGTTCGGTCTGATAAATGCAAGTTGTTACCTCCTTAAGCTAAGTTATGACCAAAAGTTGGACACATCTGGAAAATCAAGGACTAGTCTATGCAAGATTAAAGGCTGAGGGAGAAATTCAGATGATTGAAGTAAAATATGCACTAAAAGTGGCATGCTGGTGACAGAAATGTGCTGGGCACATCATAAAGCTAACCTGCACAGATCAACTGGATCTGAGCTCAGCTATGAGGTATTGATGGAAGCGGTGTGGAAACTACGGAAACCGTCTCAGCTGGAGCAACAACAACCAACCAGGAGGTCAGAAGACCAGGCTGGTGTAAAGACATCCAACTGATCCACTCAAAGCAGCGAGTCCAGCCACCTACAGGCCTTGTTAGACATAAGAAGCATGATATGTTGCTTAGTCTGTTGATACCTGGATGATTATGTTATTCAATCAAATCGAGAGGTAAGAATGTGCCACTGTCTCATAATTCAGGGAACAGGGGTGCTAAATTCCCTGAAACACTCATCTGGACCACAGAAACACATAGAAAATATAATTACTTGATAGTAATTGCTTGAGCTTCTCGTTTTGAACACAAACATGTGCCTTAGTGAATATATTTGAGTGTTTTCCATCCAGACCTGTCTGTGTCCACCCACCTTTACATCCCTCACAGGTGAGAGCGTTATAATGATATCCAGATGCCTTGTCTCCACACACAACACACAGCTCCTCCCCTTTGACCCGTCCAGCCTGCGCCATGTGCCGGGTCCTCTTGCACACCGTGGGAACAACAGAGGAACCCTCGTCCATATCGGCCAGATAACTGCCCTCCAGAGGTCCCTTCCTCAGTTCATATATCCCCGTGTGTGAGTACCATTCGTCTCCACTGTATGGAGGGTAATAGTTCGGAGTGGAGTAGTAATGTGTGGACGACATGTTTGGCTCCATGGATGAGTATTGCATGCTGGGAAAACTGGAGAAGGATAAGATGTCAGGGTCCTGCAGAAGAGGACTGCCTTGATCTCCCAGGATGTCTGGGAAATGGAAAATCAGAGACACCGTTTAGAAAGATGCACGCTGTAGACATTCTGAAGATGTTTTTAGAAAACAGCTGGTTGTTAAAATTAAATAAATGTTCAATTCAAATGTACATAAATTAGCAGATTATAGGAAATGTTGGGGGGTTTAATCAAATAAATGCTGGAGGTCCTTCCTATTATTTCCTGTTACATGTATCACATTTATGACCTGATGGATCACATGATATCTTTTATTAGTTGAAGATTAACCAAATTATTTACCAAGTTATTTACGGGAAAATTATTTTTTCTATTTTTGGTCGTCCTTGCCAGCTATTTTCTAACTGTATAATAGTGTAGAACACATAATACTGTCTCAGTCTGATTTAATATAGTTAGAAAAAAACAGCCACAAAATACTAGCCTAGAAATCTAGACAGACAGTAGCCGGAGCAAAATAATTTTGTTCTGCATGTTGGTCTAGCCACGCTCCGTAGGAGCCTCAGCAGGTCAGACCAGTCTTGTGTCTTGCTAATCCCAGTGCTGTATCGGTTTGGTGGGCCAATCACAGCGCCCTATCGGTTTGGTGGGCCAATCACAGCGCCCTATCGGTTTGGTGGGCCAATCACAGCGCCCTATCGGTTTGGTGGGCCAATCCCAGCAGTCTATCGGTTTGGTGGGCCAATCACAGCGCCCTATCGGTTTGGTGGGCCAATCACAGTGCTCTATTGGTTTGGTGGGCCAATCACAGCGCTCTATCGATTTGGTGGGCCAATCACAGCGCCCTATTGGTTTGGTGGACCAATCCTAGCGCTCGGCGGGATGATGCGACGGAACAAAACAACAAAGATAGCGACGGCTCGTTTGAAACGGCTTTGGCATCAACTTTGAACTATTTAGACTTGGGCTTTTCTTTGAGTCAAGAGCAGATAGGGGTACTTAAGTCCTTTATTTAGAAAAAGGATGTATTTGCGTCTTCTTGAAACTGGTGGACTGCCCCTTTGACTGACATCCATAGTGGTGAGTATGTCACGTTGTTTGTTGTCTAATAGCCTGCAGAGATAATTTGAAAGACAACCGTAGATTCTGCACCATAACTGAGCTCTGTCTATGGGTTGTGGCCAGACTAAATATTCACATATATATATGGCTTGCCAGGATAAACAAAATACTTGAAAACATCATAAATCTGAAAAGAAAGACAAAATGAGCTATTAAATTATACTTTCCACTGGAATGGGCATAAGCTCTCTTGTGACTCTTGAACTAATTAAGATCAATATTTAATGCAGCTGCATTAGCAAGGACTTTTTTTTATTAAATATGATTGGTGATGTCTAAGTATAAAGAGTATTAAAATACCAGGATACAAGTCATTGATAAAAACCAGCTCATTATAGTAGAATTAAATATGAATGAAAAACCAAAGTCACATAGATGGGCTTTAGTGAACAAACCGAAACTAATGATGCTGCAAAAATCAAACGTTTAAAGTATATATTTGAAATTAATAACAATATTTTAAATGAGAATGCAATAACAAATGATAGATCTGGTACAGGACAAATAAATGCTGGGAGATGAAGGAATGAAGGGGCGATGATTAGCAGCAAGGATCAGGTGTGGAGCAAGCAGGACCAAAACCTGACAGAAAATCTATGAATGCCAAAAAAATAAACACATAAAAAAATCAAGCCAAAGCTAAAATCAGAACCAAAACAGACTCTGACAGTAAAGCATGGCCACAAAAGAGATGATAAACGTTACTAAATAAATCTTAAACCAACCAAATCAACCGTAACAAGAATTCACATTTTAAATAATTAAAATGAATTTTTGCAACACATGCATGCAGTGATTGTAGGAATCCCGTTCCATTGGGGACAAACGAACCTTTGACAGTACTCCACATGACATACAGTATGCTATAAACCCATAAATGATTAACAGCTTGCTTGTACAGAGTACATCGTGTCATCAGTAACACTACACCAGAATAACCAACACGTCTGAAAAATGACTCCAAGTTGCTCAATTTGGTTGTTCATGTGAACTTGTTGCATCTTTACTGGCTTCCAGAGCAAACATCTAGCTTTTGTTGCTTCAAAACATAAAAAATGAATATAAAAGCCATGTCTCAGCTTCATCTGGATCTCACCAGGCTTCTAAACGTCACCATCTTCTGTCAAAGAGAATGAAACACCAACCTCTTGAGGACGTCTGGATCATGGCCATCTCCATATGACCAGACTCACAGACTATTCTGAGACTTTATCCTCTGATCGGCACAGACCAAAAAAAAAAATCATCTCCCATTAACGTGGTTTGACAGGAGTCCCTGCCGTTAAAGATATGGGAACAGCAGCTAATTGTCGCTTCCTTGAGGAATCCCAGGGGGAGCAAAGGTTTGCCGAGGCTACTCATTAACCACATGGTTACTTGGCTTCACATCATTACAAGGGTTTGGGCACAAATCAGTTGCTATGTGTATGTGTATTACCTGGCTTGCTGGTGCTGTCTGCGTCTTTGTTCTTATCTTGGTTTAAATTAAGTAACTGAATTAAATCTAAATAGAAATTTCTAATAAATAATGCCCCATATCCAAACCAGCTTTGCCCAGTGTGGTTCTAAATGTAATGTTTTGTGGTTATAGTTTGTAAATATACACTTTCTGTGTGTTTAAATTATTCTATGATACACGTTGGGATAATTTAATTATGTGCTTTTCAACAAGTGTTGGTCATGTTACTGAATTTGCTCGTTTGTTCCCTTATTCATTCATTCATTTGTTCGTTCGTTCATTCGTTTGTTAATTCATTTGTTAATTAATTCAATTGTTCATTTGTTCGTTCATTCGTTCATTCGTTCGTTCGATCATTCACTCGTTTGTTCGCTCGTTTGTTCATTCATTCATTAGTTTGTTCATTTGTGCGTTCATTCACTCATTCATTCAGTCATTCATTCATTTGTTCGTTCATTCACTCATTCATTCATTCATTAGTTTGTTCGTTCGTTCCATTGTTCATTTGTTCGTTTGTTCATTCATTCATTCATTTGTTTGTTCGTTCATTTGTTTGTTTGTTCGTTCATTCATTCGTTTATTTGTTTGTTTGTTCGTTCATTCATTCATTTGTTTGTTCGTTCATTTGTTTGTTTGTTCATTCATTCATTCGTTTATTTGTTTGTTCGTTCATTCATTCATTTGTTCGTTCGTTCATTTGTTTGTTCGTTCATTCATTCATTCGTTCATTCGTTCGTTCGTTCGTTCGTTCGTTCGTTAGTTCGTTCGTTCGTTCGTTCATTCATTCATTTGTTCGTTCATTCATTCGTTCGTTCGTTCGTTCATTCATTCATTTGTTCGTTCATTCATTCATTTGTTCGTTCATTCATTCATTCATTCATTTGTTCGTTTATTCGTTTGTTTGTTTGTTCGTTCGTTCATTCATTCATTTGTTCGTTCGTTCACTCGTTCATTTGTTCGTTCGTTCACTTGTTCGTTCATTTGTTCATTTGTTTGTTCGTTCATTCATTCATTTGTTCATTTATTCATTCATTTGTTCGTTCATTCATTCATTCATTTGTTTATTTGTTTGTTTGTTTGTTCGTTCGTTCATTTGTTCGTTCATTCATTCGTTCGTTCGTTCGTTCGTTCGTTTGTTCGTTCATTCATTAATTCGTTTGTTTGTTTGTTTGTTTGTTTGTTCGTATGTTCATTCACCCATTCATTCATTTGCCACATATAGAGTTTGGACTTTCCTCCTTCATAATAATCTTGTGTCGTTATACAGTAATATATACCACCAGCCACCATGCAGCTGATCAGCCAATGACATGGCACTGATGAAGAAATCAAACCATCTGAAACTGGTTTCCTCCACAGTAACCAGGTTTCAGTCCAGTCCAGGATCAAATACACTGCAGCATCTCTGAAATGAATATCTAAGGCGGTCCAAACTAGTAACGTGGCCGGTCAGTGTGTATCTAATATTTACTTTAACATGATTCAGCTGCATGTTGCTGAAGAGTCTTCTAACTTACCAAGGAAGTGGACGCTCTCTGGGATGGAGAACTCATCGCTGGGTGGGATCTGCAGCGGTCCCACCACATTGATCTCAGAGCCCACCCACTCATTCATCCAGGAGGGTTTCTGTCACCGACGAGGGGGCCAAAAGGAACCGGAAAGTTGCAGGAAGTCTTTGTTTACTGCTGCTGAAACAGGATTGAAAGGTAATTTGGTGTGTTAAGTAAAAATATAGGTTCTCTGAATCTTTCACAGAGAAATCAAACATCACAACACCTGACTGGTCTCTTCTACCGCGCAGGGATGAGATGTTTATGGAAGGAGCTAGATGAAGGTCAAGCTTTTCAGAAGAGCAGATCATGTAAAGTAGACATTAACTACTTTGTCATTAGAGCACAGCTGACGGGGTTTGTAATAAGATCAGTGATGTCACTGTTGGTGTAATTTTATTAAACCTGCAGCAACATGTGGAAACCTTCAGAGTTAGTTAGCTTAAAACCAAAGAGTGTGGCTCCACACATGAGCTCTTCAATATATTCTGCTGTCAAGGCCACAAAACGGTCACGTTGGACCGCTCCTCTTATCGACCAAGCTGTCCCATTATTTTAATTAACTTTGTGTAATTTCCCTTGAGATCAAAAGGCAGCCCACAAGGTTTCCGTAACCTCCGCCCGACATAAAAACCAAACCAGAAGTCTGGTCAAACTGGTCCTTACAGCTCTTACCTTCTCCTCGATCAGCTTAAAAACCGTCCTTCTGACGTCGTCCTTGTTCTGATATCCACTCTGTGAGCTACAGCTCAGTCAGCATCTGCTGATGGACATTAAGTTGCGTGAGTCTGGACTCCAGAGAGAGGATGTGCAACCAGTTGAGGGTTGAAGAGAAATAGATGGTGGTTATTAATTAAACTGTCCATTCCTGTCCATGTCAACCCACCCCTTCAAACACCACCACCACCACCCCTCTTCCTACTCTTTATCTGGACACGACAACAGGACACACACACACACACACACACACACACACACACACACACACACACACACACACACACACACACACAGTCATTAGCTGGACACAGACAGCTGGCTGGATTGTGAGAAGTCATGTTTTCCACCATCATACTTCTTCCATTAATTATGGTTTTTCTGTACTTTATTCTGTACTTATTTAGCATTTAAAAAGGGAACACAGTTTGTCAAAGTGCCAGTCACCCATCCTTGAACCGATCTGACTCATTTTATCATCTCACTGCATCACTGAGTGATAATCAATATCAGATTTGTTTGTTTTGGCACTTTCAACTCTGCCTCACTTTTTTTTTACATATTACCAGATAAACACAGCAAATTAAATCCTCCGTTTGACTTGTAAATCTTAATTTACCCCCCCAAAAAGGAATAGTTTAATCATTGACGCGTTGTTGCCCCATCCAAAGAGGCCCGTCTGAGTCAACAGACTCAGTCTCTCTGAAATAAACAGAACCTTTGCCATTGGTTTCTGTTTGTGGACTATCTGGTTTATGTTTGAGAGCATGCAAGGAATGAAGTGACACACATGTTACATCCAGAGACAAGCGATAACTTTTTCCTTGCTTTAGTGTTACCATGCCTTTCTGAATCACACGACGAGCATCCTGGAAAGTAACGCCATCGACGAAACGCTCAGCAGAACTTCAGAGAACGACAAAGACCGCAGCATCAAAGTCCATAACCTTGAGATCTCTTATCACAGCGTGATAATCGTTAAACTTTTCATGGCCAAATCACGCAGCGCTTATTTCAGCGCTTCTCAGGCCGAATCTTCTGAAACCAGAGAGGCAAACGCTGACAGGGAATATCCTGTCTGGTAATTATGAAGCAGGAAAATTGATAACACAAAGGATGTTTACAGAGAGACTGGAAACAGACCCGTGTTTTGAAATGTTTAAATCGTGTTCGCGCTGATATGAACATGAAACAGGAACAAGTTATAAATAGTAGAAATGATTGGAAATAAACTTAGAATACGATAAATTGGAAGCTGAATGGATCTAAAGTTTGGTCAAATGTTTGGAATCCAGATTTTTCTTTTCCAGGAGAGGAATTCAGGAAGTCACTTATAATTTGTTTTTCTCTCATTTAAGCTTCTTAATGTGGCAGAAATCGCTGAAATCTCCTGAAAACTCTTTGGACAAATTAAATATATCAAATATATCCAGTTTAAGAGTAAATTTAAAAAGTATTTCTGTAATTTCCATCCATCCTTTATTTATAAATCATGTTTTAAACACAGCATTACAGCTGACCAAAGTGCTGAACACAAATGGCTAATTAGCCATAAAAAGGGGGCGAAACAAGGCTCCCAGACACAACACCATACACAATAAATAAGTGTTCAAATACGCTATAAGTAATTCCAACCATAAGACGGGAAACAACAGAAGTAAAAAGCTATATAAGAATATCAAGACAATGTTCTGTAGGTGATGATGGGAAGGGAAGTTTACTGAATTTAGGGGCCTTGATAAAATTGTGGGTTTTTAAATAAGATTTGATCTCAGTCAGTGACTGAACCAACCTGACGTGGAGGGGTAAAGCGTTTTATAATTTGGCCGTGGCATGAGAGGACGCTCGCTCTCCGCGAGATTTGTAGGACCTATACTGTTAGGAGGTTCTGGTCAACGGACCGGAGGGAACAGAGTGGCCTGTAGGGTTTAAGCAACTCACGAAGGTATGGAGGAGCAGAACCATTCAGAGCGGTGTAAGTAAGGGTCAGGATCTTGAAATCAACCCCGTACTTTAAGGGAATCCAGTGCAAACTGGCAAGGACAGGGGTGATGTGACCACGACGGCAGCCGCATTTTGAACTTTTTTGCAACCTATTGAGACAGGATGCATTTGCCCCAAGAAGAGTTGAATTAGCGTAGTCAAGTTAAAGTCAAAGTTAAAGTCCCAAGTATTCATCACACACTGGTGAAATTACATCTCCGCATTTGACCCATCCCCATGGTGGGGAGCGGTGAGCTGCAGCGGTGAGCTGCAGCGGTGAGCTGCAGCTGTGAGCGCGCTCGGGAACTATTTAACCCCCCAATCCAACCCCTTAGTGCTGAGTGTCAAGTGAGGAGGCATTGGGTCCCATTTTTTTTCAAAGTCTTTGGTATGACCCGACTGGATATCGAACCCTGATCTCCCAATCCCGGGGCGGACACTCTACCACTAGGTCACCAGAGCTGGTCCAGGCGAGATGTGATAAAGGCATGGATAAATGTGGCCTACTCAAGATGGGTTTCAGTCTGGTAATGCGGCGGAGCTGATAAAGGCATGATTTCACAGTTGCATTAACTTGAGGTGACATAGTCAGGTCAGAGTCAAGCTTAACCTCGAGGCTGGTAACGCACGATTTAAGGGACAGAGAGGGAAGTGGAAGGCGTTTCAGTGGGCGTGAGGGGTGCTTAAGACTGAAAATTATTGCTTTAGTCTTACTATGGTTACGTTTGAGAAAGTTGGAGTCCATCCAGCATGTGACCTCAGCTAAACGTACATGTTGAGGCATGCCGATCAAGTTCAATGTACAGCTGGCAATCATCAGCATAGATGTGGTATTTAACCCCATGCTTATCTTCCCCAGAGGTAGCATATAGATTTTAAAAAGTAACGGTCCTAAGATGGATCCTTGGGGAACCCCCCAAGGTAACGGAGCAGTACCAGAAGAGAACTTGTCAATGCTCCCCCTAAAGCAGCGGCTCTGGAGGTAGGATGTCAACCACCCGAGAGGAGTTCCAGCAACGCCCACCCATGACGCGAGCCTATCATTCTATTTGAACCTATTTGATATGAGACCAATTTTGTGTAGGATTATTGCTTTGCTAACCTTCTCCTAACATGTTATTGTTATATTTTATCCATATGGCTGCATTGTGACACTTTTGCTTCACGGAAAGAAGGTTGCAGGTTCGAATCCCAGCTGCGAACTTTCTGTGTGGAGTTAGCATGCATCTCCCCATGTGTGTGTGTTTCCCTCAGATGCTTCAGGCCAAAATCACACGAGCTGGGTTAAAAACCATAAGTCACTTTGCTTTAAAAAATTATCCACTAAATGAACATAAACATCAGTTCAGCAGCTAATAGAGTTTTTGTTAGCACATGGTTTTCTTTGCTCCTGCATGTGTAAAGTTGCTGTTAAGGCTCGTTAATAATAATTAGCTAATTATCAAGGAGTTGGAAACACACAAACCTGGAACCTTTAGAATTAAAATGATAATAACTTATAATAACAGCCTTTGATCAGAAATGATAGCATGAATTCTTTGCATTCACGGATCAGTTTGTGATGTTTTATGTGTGGCTGACAACATAGGACATGAACAATTCATCATACATATATCTTTTACTCAATAATCCACAACTTTGAACCTTTTCAGTTTCTAAACAATCTCGATGGAGTTTATTTCATGTGTTCATGTGCAAATCAATAAAGTTATACTTTACAAATCCGTTTCTCTCTTCTGCAGCAGCAGCAACAAGTGCATTTACCAAACTCTTTTATACTGAAGGTAAAAATCTCCTGCACATTATTTAAAGAAACTATATGGATTTCTACATTTCAAACACTGAGAAAATGCAAAAATAATGCCTAAAACACCTGAACAATGAATAGATTTTCATTAAATGAGTTCACAGAGAGCTCAACATTCATTTTGTCCTATTGATGTGCAAGCTCTGAGCTCTTTTATATATTAAATCTGATATAAAAATGCACCCCAAATGGTGAACAAAGGCCTGCTGGGACAAGGACGGCAAGCAGAAGCAGAGACACGGTGCAGTCGTTCAGCAAAAGCAAACAGAAACGAGAAAGACCCACAACGGTAACACGGTGGTCCCATCGTTACATTCCTGTTGGACGTTGCATAGCTGACACACACATTTCATAAAGGGTTCACATGAATTAGAGTAAAACTACGATCAGGAAAAGTAAAGTCTGGTATGAAAGTTGATATGTTGGTCATGTTTCCTGTTGTTTAATAAACACACAATTACAACATCAGCATGAATTTGTTGATCTGTTTTTAATTATATTATTTTTTGTCCTCTAATAAAAAATCTGTTAAATTTCAGGTATTTGGTGTTTTTTGGGGTTTAGAACATCACTAAATGGTCATCTTGAGGTTCTTCTGATGCTGCTGCTCCTGTTTCTTTAAGACTTTTTCACAGAGATGAATTCAGTGATTTGGAAGTCCTAGACCCAACCTCTCATTGGTACTGATCCTGGAAGTCCCCATTCCCATAGTGTTCCTCCTCCTCCTGCACAGTCGCACCTTTCTTCTTCTTCCAGCCATGCTTTTGACCATATGAATTGTCTGTTGTTCCGTAACTCTTTTTGGGAGCCAGTGCGTTCTCCATATTGAGCTCCGACTCTTCGGCCAGCTCGTCTTCATCAATGATCCCGCATTTGTCCTTGCTCAAGCCCTCGGGGTTGGCCCAGTCCTGCTGCTCTCCTGAAGCAAAGATGGCGTAGAAGATGACCCCTGAGTAATGCACCATGGACGCGATGATGAAGACGTGCTGCCATTCCAGACGGGTCTGTGGGGAACAGATTTTCTGTCAGATCTGAGGTTATGTTATAAATGCACCTGCAGTGATGTCAGCAGCAAAAAAAAAACTCTTCTGCAATTATTTAAACACAGAAGTTTTACCTTGTGCTTAGTCAAGGCTCCAACAATTAATGGACACACCATTCCCGACAGCGTTCCGACGCCGTTGGAAATGCCCATCAGGATGCTGGCGTACCGCGGGGCGATGTCCAGATGGTTGACATTAAAACCTAAAAACATAGGAGTGTTTTAAATTCAACAGGACATTTATGTGTGAATGCACGTTCATATTTTGGTTGCCTTGACTACGGTCTATAAAATATTCAGTACATTTGCCTCGGTGAAAGCTGCACGGGCTTAAAATGAAACACTGTAGACAAAATGGAAAGCAAGTAAAAGGAAGCTTATGTGTACAATAATGCCGTTTTCTCCTCTGTGGATCCATATGGAGAGCCTTTACGCTAAAAGTTAAAAATCACCTGATATTGCAAATCCGCTGAAGCCCACAGCCAGCACCAGGAACGAAATGGCCACTGCCCGGGTGTGAGAGAATCCAACCACCAACAGCAGAGTGGCCTCCATGCCGAATCCTGAGAAAACGAGCAAAACGTTTGTTAATAGTAATGAATGATTAGAGTCTTAAGGATGGGTTCCCAAAAGGTAGAATAGACTTTAAACGTCATTCGAGGTGAGACGGGCTTACACCAGCATACCTCCACAGTTCATCATTTTCCTCACGTTGGTCGTAGACATGATGTTTTTTGTCCGTAAGAAGTCCGCTAGCTGTCCTCCGATAGGGACAACAATGGTCATCACCATGTGGGGGACAGCAGAAAGGATCCCCACCTGGAAACACATTCAGGAAGTGAAGCGATCTACAATTATTAATGATGAACCCTTTACAGGCAAATATTCCTAAGATTCTTAGACCTCTATCTCTTTAACAGGATTAGTACATTCCTCAAACTTCTGCTCCAGTCTTCTGTCTCCCTGTGGCAGAGCTAGGTACTGCAGTAGATGAATGCCAATTGTTTTCACTAATTATATAAATGTTTTATTGACATTAGCCTAAAAATAGATCAATCTTTTGGAGAAAGATCAAAGGGTTAAACGCCAATACCAAAACTAAACAGCTGTAGTGAAACAGTGAGGCAACCTTGCTGATGGGGAAGCCGAACACTTCCTCAAAATACGCCGGCTGGCTGATCAGAAGCAGGTAGAAGGTCCAGCTGCGGCAGAAGTTTGCCACAATGATGGCGTAGACCGGCATGGAGGTAAAGAAACGTCGCCACGGAGTCTTGAATTTCTGTGATCAGCAGAAAGGAAAGTTTGGGTCAGATTTTCACTGAAGCAGCAGAAATAAAGGCTTATTTCGTTTAACATACACACTTCTGTAACACTCAGTTGGTTCAACGTTTCTCCAATGGCCGCCTCGATGTACAGTTGTTCCTCTTCTGTGATTGTGGGATGATCAGCTGGACTTCCATACGCCAGCAGGAGCCAGAAGATGTACCATATGATCCCAAAAACACCTTTTCAGGAAAAATAAATAAATTAAAGGAAAAATTATTCATACTTAGAGATGCTTATCTTTACATTTTAGCGCAGGACAACGTCATCACGGGATTTTTCTAATATTAAAAAACCAGCATGACTCATGGAGGTAAGACAGGAAAATGCTAATTTACATCAATAAATCATGAGATGGTATCATCAGAGTGGGTTTTTATTAAAACACGTTTGCCGGGGTAGAAATTTGATGCGACTCAGGATGATTTTAATCAAACCCTAAAAGCAAATTGAAAGAGCAAAAGCAGACAAAGTGCAACATCAGTCAAAGATAATGAAAATCTATTTATGACACTAAAATGTATATTTATTCAATGACCTTTATGTAAAAAGAAACTGGTTGTTGTAAATACACATCATTCTAGCTGCTGTAACTCATTATTATCACCGATGTTAGTCACCAAATGAGATAATTAATCTAATGATTTAGTTATTTTTGTTTTGTTCCATCTCACCGTAAATATAAAAGACCGAGGGCCAGCCGACAAACTGAACCATCACTCCAGCTAAAGGCATGGCGATCACGGCCCCGGCGTAGGACCCTGGAAACAGAGCACCATCACAAATGTGACTTCTTCTTTCAATTTAATCTTGCATCTGCAACATAAAAGATTTGACTCAGACCAACTCAAAGAAATGCATTAGTGTCACTATCAGGATGAGTCATTAGCGGTGCCATTAGTGTGTTTTAGCGAGTTTTAGCGTCTGATGCTTCATAAACACAGATGTTTTCAATAGAGCCGCCAGCGCTCCTGGACAGCGAGCATTGTGACGCTTCATTTAGGCAAATAGATGGAGAAGCTCCTTCAGATTACACAGGTGAGAGATGTGGTCATTTGCAATGTTTTTCATGCAGGGGTTGTCATGGCAACAATTCAAAGGGCATCACGGATATTTCAATGTGAACAGAGGCAGCGGCCGGTGGGATCTGCAAGGCAAAGCAAGCTCTTTCACGTTCTTCTGCTGACCAGCGCAGCTCTGACTTCTGAGGCGTTCGTGAGAAGTGACCCTCACCGCAGAATGATGTGGTAGCCAGTCGACTCCGCTCCAGAGGCGGCGCCCATTTAGACCACATCCCATGGCATGCTGGGTAGGTGACCCCCTGTCAGGTGGAGAAAAGTTCAAATGTGACTTTAGAAGAATTCTGGGATCCAAAGCAGAAACGCTTTAAAAATATTAGATTGAAATTTTGGAAAAACACACATTCTGTATCTGTTCAGATGAAATTGAAACTTTCAGTTTGATTTCCGATAAAAGTAAAGACATCTGCAAAAGAAGTTCTATATTTGGAATATCTGCTTCATGCTGCAAACACTTCTAGAATGGTGCACCTTTGTCTCTCCAGCAGGTTGTTTATTGTTATTAATATGAGACTTTTTTAAGCAACGCTCAATTTTTTTATTTTAGCTTTTTTTCCCCACTTTATTCTAATTACCCAAGAACACGTGAGTATAGGCCACTACCCTGCATATTTAATAGTGGCACAAGTTCACTAGAGGTCTGTAATGTGACTCCAAATGCTCTTGGTGAAGAGAAAATCTGGAGCAACAACTTGTTGCTCCACCACATAAAACTACAACTGTTTTCACAATTCTGTACTACCCTTAGACGTGTCTGATGTTATAAGGCAGCAAATGCAGATTATCTGTAATGCACGATTCTCCTTACCTCCACTAACCCCTGCAAGATGCGCACAAACATCACACAACCGTAGTGCACCCTCGCTGCTGATGGGATGAACATATTCAGCAGTGATGTCAAGAAGATGGCAGCTCCAAATACCCTGTAAAAAAAGAATTTAATGTTTATTTATGCACTGAGCTATAGCTACACTTAGCATTAGCCATAAAAATTGGGAACAAATAACAAGGAAATGTTCAAAAATATATTTAATTAAATGTAAAATCAATTATTTTAACTTTCCTTTAATATAATTGCTGGAACTAGATTACAGTGTTAGTTTGCTATTTCCCACCAATTGAAGCCAAGTTAACAGGTATGGTGATTATGTAACGTACTGATTCTCTGTGATTTACCCCAAGGCTTCCTACAATTAACCCACATTTTGATCTCTAGACCTGTGGTCAGGGTGCCCCCAGAACTACATAAGGTTCTAAAAATAACACAACTTAGCAGCATCTAAAATTATATTTATTTCTGTTCCTGTTCTTTTTTATTATTACACTTGCATTCATATAGATAAATCAGCACGTTTTAACAGTTTTTATGCTAACATTTTTAATAATATGTCTATTTTAGGCCTTTTTTTGAGCATTACAAATTAAAAAATGGCTGTAAAATATTTTTTTTTACATTTTAAAGTAAAACAAAAATCCCATTCTTGTGACACCCCTGATTTAAGTCTTTGTACAGCGTTAGCTACGTGTTGCAGTTTCCTTTGATTGCAGTTTTTTTTGTCTTGAGAAGACTGAATTTAGTGAGTTTTTCATATTCTGGTATTTCTTCACATCTTTCTGCAGCAAATAAAAATCAGCTTTCAGCTGCAGTGGATGTAGAATATTTACAGGCTCCGTATCTCTAAATCTGACAGTGGAAGTATCTCAGTCAGTCCTAATCCGACTGATCTCCCGCCTCACTCGTTCTCTGACTCAGATAAAGTCATCCCATCATATCCATAAGTTTCTGCTTCGTCTTCCCTCCCTTCCCTCTCTTTTTCCAAAGCCGTGTGTAAGTGACACTTGTAATATTCCCGAGGCTGGTGTTTCAGAAAGAAATCAGAGGCAGGATCTTTCATTATTAACTCTGTCAGTGGCGTGTCCCTTTTTTCCTGTGAAGCTTTTATTACAGGACTGCTATCTACTCCATCAGCAACTCTCACCACAGCAAACAGCTTTAACCCTTTAACCACAACAGCTGAGGTGGTGCTCTCCCCAAATCCTGATCTTCAACTCATTCATCTTATTCCTTAAGACAAGGATAATCAAGGCTTTATGTTTTTCTTCCTTGATTCATGAAAAATAAGACTGAAAACTTCCAAATCTATAATGCATCTTGACTTACATGCAATAATTATTAAATCCTTAGAAAAGCATTCAGCTGAGCCAAACTGCAGATTTAGAAGCTCAGATATTGGATGAAGACAGAAAACTGCATGAACCTGTTGGCAGACAGCTTGTTGGAGATGAATCCGCCGGGGATCTGAGTAACGATGTAGCCCCAAAAGAAGGAGCCATGAATGAGCCCCACTGTCTCTGGGTCCCAGTTAAACTGAGCTTTCTGCAAAAGGGAGAAAACTGAAATAGCACCTTATTTAGTCAAATGTTGTTGGACATGGGATTGGACCCATCTGGCATCCAAAAATTATAATTCTTCATCATTTATGTGTGTGGTGAGATTCATTTTTGCTTTATTTTGTTTCTAGATGATTGCTTTAATCTACCTGAAGCACCGGGGTCCCGTTGATGTAGACGGTGTTGTTGTTCACCATCTCCACGATGGCCACACCCAGATTACATCGAATGCCGAAGGAGATGCAGAAGCCCAGGCCGCTGAGGATGGCGATGATGTAGCGCTTAGGCAGACCACCGCAGCTGCAGTCAAACAGGGGAGTGGGACGTGGCTTTGATGCCACCGGACGGCCGTCTTCTGTGAGCTCAATGTTGTCTTCATCTTCAACATTGCTGCCATCGATTTTCCTGAAGAGAACATGAAGAAATGTGTGAGATCAAAGGAGATGTATGCAAAATAGCTGTCAGGCAAAGTGACACGGTGAGGAGGAAAAAGGTCAGTGATCTGCGGTCATCGGGTTTCTTTCTGGTGTATCAGCCTCCTCAGGTGTTTCACCACCGAGAATCAACCTGTTTGAACTCAATCGGCTCAAAAAAGACACTGGTAAGGGACCAGCTTCTGCCTGAGGGAGCAGGCCTTTTTATTTTAAACCTTCTTGTAAAGAAACCTCCAGACAACTGGTGGTTTCAAATTCACTTGGACAACAATTAAAAATAGAATCATCAGAAATGCCTCCAAAGAGTGAAAAAAACTTCAGATGAATAACGTGATTAAAGCTGAACCACGCGTTTGCTGCTGGAAATGCCTACAAATTTTGAGAAACTATAAAAAATATATGATCATTAGAATTTTGTATTTTTATTTAAAAAAACAAACAAACTGGAATTTCCATTCCAGTGTGTGCCCTTTCTACTGTTCTCATATAAATATTCAATAAATTGGCCAAACGTTAAAATGATGGCATGTATTTGATATAGTGCCTTCCAGGGTTCTACAACCCCCCAAGGTGCTTTACAACACAACTAAATGATAAATTATAATAAATGACCCGCACCTGTATAGTGCCTTTCAGAGTCAGAGGACTCCAAAGCGCTTTACACTACATTCATCCATTCACACGCTGATGGTGATGAGCTACATCGTTGCCACAGCTGCCCTGAGGCTCACTGACAGAGGTGAGGCTTCCAAGCACAGGCGCCATCAGTCCAGCAGGCAAAGGGGGTTACGTGTCTTGCCCAAGGACACAACAGCAGCATTCTCTGACAGCAGCAGGGATTGAACCTGCAGCCTTCAGATTACTGGACAACCTGCTCTACCTCCTGAGCTACTGCTGCACTCCTGGTCATCCATCCATTCACACACACATTCACATGCTGATGGTGATGAGCTACAGTGTAGCCACAGCTGCCCTGGAGCAGACTGACAGAGACAAGGCTGCTGTGCACAGTCACCACCAGTCCCTCCGACCACCACCAGCAGGCTAGGAGGCTTAAGTGTCTTGCCCAAGGACACAACGACTGCAACAGACTGAGCGGGGCTCAAATCTGCAACCCTCCAGTTACAGGGCAAGCACTTGACTCCTCTGCCACTGTCACTCATAAATGTTAACATTCACAATGTATAAACATTGAGTTTTAAACAACGGTAAGATGCTTTTTTGGGGGATTAGACAAACATTTGATCATTAGGAAGTCAGAAAAATTCCTATTTTTCATTTTCCATTGTTCTATATTGAGGTTTCCATTCCAATCACACACACACACACACACACACACACACACTTCTGTGAAATATGCATCAGATATAAAATATGAATCAGAATCTTAAAATAAAATGTTATTACATCACAAAATCAAATATTAATATACAGAATCTCGTACAGTAGAAGGTTTATTCAAAGGGTCCCTTGGTAGAAGATATTTAAACCAATAAAGGACATTTAAAAAATCACTTTGAAACAGATTAGAGATTAATGCTCTTACACTGCATGCACACACACGCACACACACACACACATTCCACCTTCATACCATGAAACCCTCTCACCTCTGCAGTTTTCCCAGAGAGTCCCCCACTGTGTTCTTCGCCTCCTCCTTGCCAGGTTTGAAAACCTGATTTTTAAAACCTGCTAAATCAAAAGGCATTTTTCTTTTATTCCTCTTTTATCCCAAAACAGACTTTGCAGCTCACGAGAACGCCTCAGTGTCGAAAAGGGAAACAGAAATCCACTAGAGGCTGTGGCTCATGCTCCCTGAGTTTGTGGCTCCAGCTTTCAGCGGCGCTCAGGGTCCCACAGAGGACTTCCCCAAGTTTTGGAGACGAGAAGATGTGAGACGTGTCCCTCAGTGTCCTGAATATCATTTAAACAGAACTTGTCTCATCTTTGAAGGGGCCATCCAAGATTGATGGAAGAGGAGATGGAGGCGGAGAATCCAGGTTTTATTCTTGAGTCGTCCTCATCCTCTCCTTGTCTGCAGCTGAACTGAACAAAGATCTCAGTGCATCTCATAACTCATTCGATTGGCGAGAAGGGGCAGGTGTTAAAAAGATGAAAAAAAAAAGCCCCTCTCTTTCAAACAGCATCATCTTTATCAGCTCCACCCCTTCATTTAGTTAAATTCATCTGATAGCAGCCCAGAAGACTTCCAAATGAAATATGCATGAAGTTGACATGTTGAGGAGAGGCAGGCGTAGCTGGACTCTGGTGGAGTTCTATGGGAGCAGGTGAAACCAGAGACAGAGGCATGGAGCTCCAGGTTTGCACCATTACACACTACCAACCTTTAGAAGCACGGTTTTTATATTTGCTGCATGAATCCTGTATTTTGTATCGTTTGATGCAAAATATTTCTTGCTGTGAAAGATTTTTATGCAAATCATTAAATATGCAGCATTTTAAAACACTGAAATAGAGATTTTAAAATTTAAACAGCAGATAGATGACGTGACACAGAGCTCCCAGCAGAGTGATTTGCCAGCATCTTGTGCTCCAGTTGAAACCCCAACACTCAACTGGTTTTTATTAAACGTCAGCTATAATATATTTTATTGTAAATCTTGACTTCATCTTGAGCATTCAGGGTTAATAAGTGGTACTTATAGCAAACAAACACTGAAGATCCGAATGTTAAAGACTGATGAGTCTAAATTCTTTAGGACAAGTCAAGTCTGCCATCTAGTGTTGACTTCCCTCCAAAAACACAGGGTCCATTACAAAAGGTTGAGACTATTGATTCAATTAGAAAAAATTGATGAACAGAATTTTAATAGAAGAACTCTTTTATCCCCCCTGAAACAGCCCACCTTCCGGTTCTTGGCCACGCTGATTTTACTAAACTCTTTTGTTCTTGCAACTGATGCAGGGCATGCATTTGTGCTGTGCTGCCTCAAGACCATGGTGCATTAAGTGACAAATCAGTCACAAATGCATGATTTCATTTTTACCCGATTTAACAACTGTATAACTTCTGCACATGATCCAAAACATTTTAGACATCTTTCCATCCATTATCCTCTGCTTACACGGGGTCGGGTCGTGGGGGCAGCAGCCTAAGCAGAGAGGCCCAGACTTTCTTCTCCCCAGGCACTTGGGCCAGCTCCTCTGTGGGATTTCCAAGGCGTTCCCTGGCCAGCCGAGAAACATAGTACCTCCATTGTATCCTGGGTCTTCCTTTAGGCCTCCCTGTTGAACACACCTGAAAAACCTCATCAGAGAGGCGTCCAGGAGGCATCCTGACCAGATGCCTGTGCCACCTCAACTGGCTCCTCTCGATGTGGAAAAGCAGCAAGTCTACTTCGAGCCCCTCCTGGCTGACCCTATCTCTAAGGGAGAGCCCAGACACCCTGCAGAGAAAACTCATTTCGGCCGCTTGTATCCGTGATCTCATTCTTTCGGTCACTACCCCAAGCCTGTGACCATAGATGAGAGTTGGAACGTAGATTAAACGGTAAATCGAGAGTTTTGCCTTCCAGCTCAGCTCTCTCTTCACAACGGCAGATTGGTCCACGACCGCATTACTGTAAACGCAGCACCAATCTGCCTATTTTTCTAGCATTCCATCTTTCCCTCACGCGTGAACAAGACCCCGGGATACTTAAACTCCTCCACTTGGGGCAGGGCCGCATCATTTTTAGACCTCTAGCTCTTTAACAGGATTAGTACATTTGTCTAACTTCTGCTCCATTGAATTAAGTACAACTGTCTCCTAGTGGAAGATCTAATTACTGCACTAGATGAGTGGCAATTATATTTTGTTTTTATTGTTCCTAATAAAATGTTTTCAATTTTTTTTTATTTTAATTGACACTATCCTATACAAAGATCAACTTTGGGGAAAAAAAACAATATTTGGATTTTTATTTCATGTATCAGGCTTTAAAGGGTTAAGATGATTAAGTTCCAGCCAAAAATAAGGATGTGGCTTTAAAGGCACAATATGTAAGAATTTTACTGTGAAATAATCACAAAACCATCTAATGTCTCAATCATGTTGGAAGGAAGGTTACATTGAGGTTACAGATTTCCTTCTCAGGCGGCAGGAGGGTTGTCAGTTGTTATCCTTTCAAAAAAGCTAAAGAGGGACAAAATCCCCGTTTACAATCCGTGAGCCCGCAGGGTTTCCAAGTCTGCACCGGCAAGTCCTGCTGCATCAGCATTTGTCCTCCAACATGGGCAGGCAAAAAGCTTCTTCAGAAGTTATCTCTTAAACCTTTTATATTTTACTCTAATATTGGGTAAAGAAGGCTAGAGGCCAACGTTTAGCTAACAATGCTAACAGTGAATTAGAAGCAAATAGTTGGCTCTAAAAAAATCTCAAGGTACTTTTTCAATTAACAACAACTCGATATTACAGTGAAATGTATGTGTGAAGTGAATAATGAGTCAATCGTGGTGTTTTACTTCCTTTCGTTTGTCGTCCAGAACTATAACATGCTCTATAAGTGCTCCCTTTTGTTATAGTGCTAACACCAGATATGACAATGTATTTATCTACTTATCAACTTACTGTGTATGACTCGTCCCTTGCTTGTCATCTTCTGGTGCTGATCTGTAACTGGTAACAGCCATGAAACTCATGGAACAGTAGTGAGAAAGTGACTTTTTATTTAGAAAAATGGACTGCAGTATCCAAATTAGACCACAAGATGTCATTCTTACTTCATTTTTACACATTACTAGCCTGGCAAGCCATCCTATATATGAGAATATATATTGTATGGCCACGGTCCATTGTGGCTCTCAGTTGTGGGGCAGGATCTATGGTTGTCTTTCAAACTGTCTCCACATGCTGTTGGATAACAAACAACGTGACGTACTCACCACTATGGATGTCAGTCAACGAGGCAGGCTGCCATACTCCGTCAACAAAGATGCAAATACATATTTTTTCTAAATAAACTTAAGTACTGTACATCTATCTGCTCTTGAGTCAAAGAAAAGCCCAAGTCAAAATAGTCCAAAGTTGATGCCAAAGCCGTTTCAAACGAGCCATCTCCATCTTTAGCCTCTTTTATAAAAAAATGCCGCCAATTTTGCCGCAACGCTGATGCGGCATCAGGGAGCGTTAGGTCGTTTATAAGAGCTCAGACCGTGGCGGTAATGTTGCGCAATCATGTCCGTATTATAAAAGATTATGCGATGGCGGAATAAAGGAGGTATGGGGGCGGTCTCTGCACTGTCGCGGACTTCCGTGTATCTTGGACATAACTTGCCTTTTATTGCGATCGAAGCCGCACTCGTTAAGTTTTAATTTTCACAACCAGCTACAGGTGTGTGTCCTCCACCATCCCTGTGAGCTGTCAGATGATCTGAGCTGCAGATCTAACGGAGAGAAGCTCCTGGAGCCCCGCAACGCTCCAAATGATCATCTCAGCTGATTCTGTTCACAAAAGTGAAACTAAAGAGCGTGTTTACTTTCATTTTCATTACAGTTCCCGGCCGGAGCTCGGCATTAATTCATCACATGGTCATGACACCTCCCTGCGTTTATAAGACCGGCAAAGCCGCAATATTACCGCAATATTACTATCAAGCGTGGCGGCACGAATGCCGCAAAATTCCCGCAACGTGATACCGCCATGGTGCGTTCATAAGAAACACGTTGCGGTAATATTGCGCTGATTTGCCGGCACGGTGTGTCTTATAAAAAGGGCTTTTGTATCAGTAACATCCCGCCCAACAACAGAGTGCTGTGATTGGCCTATCAAACAAATAGAGCGCTGTGACTGGACCGCTAAGGAGCTGTCGGCATCTTGATTTCGCTCAGTCACAGTAACATCCCACCCACCAGGGTGATAGAGTGCTGGGATTGGGCCACCAAATCAATAGATTGCTGTGATTGGACCGCTACAGATGTCAGTCAACTGGGTAGTCCGCCTTTACATCATGGAAGAACTACATAACACATAAAAAAATGTAAGAGAATACATTGTTTTTCTAAATCAACATGCTGTGATTGGCCAGTCACAATACTGGCCGGATCTGCGAGGTTCCAATGGAGTGTTGCTTCAGCGAATGACAGTCTAGATTCTAGGGTAACATATTGCACCTTTAAATTAAATCAGATGCTTGTTTCTTTATGGTTTGACGTCTGAGGCCTTTAGATCTGATGTCTGATGTTTTCAGGAAGGGTATAAAGTTATTTCTGTGTTTTCATGTAATGTTCAAATTTTAAATGAACTGTTGCTACACCTATTCTATTCCTTGTGTCCCACTCTGACTTCACAGATGGTTCTAAGAAGATTTTTAAGGAAAATAAATGCACAAAATGCAAAAATGTTTATACCATTGAAATCCTGTGTTTTTGGGAATTCACAATTTTTATTGTGCTGTGAATATGTTTGTAACATTATGATATTGCTGATTTGCCCAAATCAGGGGCAGAAATCCCATTTCATTTTTGGGGGTGACAACTTTATGCTAGGGGGGGACGTGTCCCCCCTGTACCCCCCGGGATTTCCGCCTATGGCCCAAGTTATGTTATGTTATTCCACCATTACATATTTTAGAATTTTATATTTAGTTCATTTATTTGAAAAACAGGCTAACATTTTTTGTAAAATTGCAGGCATTAACCATTCTTTTTAAAAGAAAAACCATGTTTAATTTTTCCCATGGATTATTCAAAATCAAGATGACTCCAGTGCCTCTTGGATCTTTCGTGAGCTGTTTAAATAAAACTTTTCTGTCAAATGTGTGGAGGAAGCGGAACCCCGGGGTGGCATCAGCAGTGAACCCGGTGAACCAGTAGGAGGAGACTCTCCTCCGGCTTCCGCGTTTCCCCTGCTTCTCCACACGGTTCTCATCGGTCCCACACCGGTACCACTGCTGCTTACCCCTTCGCATTTGCGTTTCGTCTTCCGACAGAAAGCATTAAACGATTTTCTAACATGTTTGCGGCTCCCTCACCACCCGTCTCTTAACCCGGAGCTGTCGTCCGCCTCATTCATGTTTTGCGGGAGTCCTGGGCCCCGGCACACCGGCTTTGGCTCCAATCATGTCGGCAAAGAATGCAGCGGCTGGCGGCGGTGACAGAGCGGGAAGCGAACCGGCAGGTTATTTAACTAGAACTTTAAATATTTGCATACAGAGACAGCTGTTTAGCGTCTGGGTTTAAAATGTGGGGAGAATAGTAGTATTTATAAGCCGTTTCTCGACCATTGACTGTAACTTTGCTGAAACTAGGTCAGTAGATCAGTGGAGCAAGCTCGCCCTCTACGCCATTTATGTAACACTACACGACCTTGTTTGTCATTTCACCTGCTTATGTGGTTTTCTATTCTGGGTGTTTGTCAGGAAAGGTAGATTTACTAATAACCCGTGTTTATAAAAATACTCGTTATTGGTAATCGTAAAAATCGACCTAGCTTAGCGGCAACACCAAGGCCTGCTTCTCGGGGGCAGTGATGTTTATTTGTGATGGTGCTGTGTGGACAGCTTGTTCTGGTTGTATTTTCTGGGTTTTAACTCCTCAAATAAAAGTGGTGTCCAACTATAATTCTTATTCTGTATCTAGGCTTTACCGTGCTGGTTTTTCATAAGTGGTTGGACCTGCTTTAGACGTTTTATTCGTTTCGTTTAGCATTAGCGAAGTTAGCCACAGTGGGAGTATGGCAGACCGTTGTAACATATAATCAAATTATGCAAATGTATAATAATTCGTCGTTTAGATTTCACCAAAAGTTTACAGTCTGAACTTGTTTTGATTAAATGGTTTCTCTGGTTTAGTTTGTATGTGTTTTCGAACACCATCCTACTTGTAGGTCATTTTCTGAATGGTTTCTGTTTTAGCTAGACATCAAGAGTGTCCATTATTGGATCTCAAGGTTCAAAATTCAGCATGTTTTATTTATTTCCCTGTTGAAACACACCTGATTTATGGCTTAAGTCACCTGTTTAGCGTGTCTTGGAGTTCGACAGAAGCCTGTTTCTCGCCCAGCAAAAGAAACGTCTAAAGCCATGGTTCTCCTATTTTTATACAAAGTACTACCTCAGAACACACTAGTCTGGCTGAGTATCACCATTATTACATAGTAGTACAAGATTATCCTTGTCCAGTAGCAGAGTTCATACAAGAGGGTCTGGCTCAGCAGCAAATCTGCAAAGAGAGTTTTATCTGGTGCAAAAATGGCTCTTGAGTTTATTATAAAGGAAATAAACAGTGCCAGATGCATAGTTTCTGAGCAACCAAGGTTTATTTCTTCTTATCTAAAAGTAAGGGTTTCAACAATCAGATATAATAAAAGACATACCATAAAATAGTAAAATGATGCATCAAACAGTAAAACCATTAAAAAGGTCAGAAGCACAAATGGTTCATTTCAAAACCAACTATGTCATAGTTCACTTACTAAATCATTTACTAATGAAATGCAGATGAATAATTTTCTTTCAAATATTTTCCCCTGAGGTGCAGATTCGGTTTTAGATGCTGAGTTGCTGCAAAACATATTTAGTTTTAGGTATCAACTTTTGTTAAAAAACAAAACAGTAGCTGCACTATGAGTCTGGTAAACGTGACTATTGTGTGGAATAGAAAAGAGCGTTTATTATTGGGGTTCCATCTGTGTTCTCTTATACACACTTACACACCCCAACTGCACGCATAGATAAGCACACGTCCACCAGTGAAAAGAGAGCTCTCCTCTAAATATTCATCAAATACCTGAAAAACAGAAAGGCCAACATTTTTTTTAAAAACATTTCCAGGGTGGTGAAGATGGCAGCACTCGCTGCTGTAGTCAAAATGAGGCAGATATAGCTGATGAATAGACTTGGATTGTGGAAGAGGAATGACCCTGTTCCAACAGTTCCTGACCAAAGAGCTCAATAAAGGAACTGTGTTCCTCCCCCGACACTAGGCTTCCAAAATGTGCCACTTAAGAATGTATACAGGTTGGATGCAGGTTTGGCAGTCTGGATTGTATCAATAATATAATCAGGCAGACCAGAAGCTGTTTGATTTTCCCTCGCAGGGACCAGACTCACTGTTCCCAGATCTGCAAGTGAGGGTGCCAAATTTGTTCTCAAGCCTCAGTCAGGAGATACTGATGCACTGAGAGGCGCCCCGGCTCCCAGTCCAGCAATGGATCCAGCAGGAAACTATTAGGATTGGGTAAAATTTTCCCTCAGATGTGGGTGAACCGGTAGTATGAATAGCACAAGAACTGCTTGTGTTTGGGCAGGATCACTAGGTGATATTAAATTCGGTTGCATGGATTGTATCATGTGATGCCTCCTGAATCTGAATGTTCTATTTATTTAACTCTGCTGTATTGATACACACGGGAGAACTGTTCCTGCCAAAGTAGAAAATAAATAAAAAAATAATTGTTTTAAATTGATAAATGAGGAAATAATTAAATATATTAGAAAAAAATAAACATTTTTGTATTTCAATGTCTTTTATAAACATATTTATTTTTCCCCCTCATTTATTAGTTGTCTATTTTGGCAGGAAAAGTCCTCCATCGATGCGTACTATAAATACACATTTGTTAAAGTGCAGCAGATGCTCATTCAGGTCTTAAGTGAATGGACGAGTTAAAGACCAGATGAGCCTGAGAGAACAGCTGAAGGAGCTGGGTAAAGGGAATGTTTACAACCTGGTGTCCATTCAGCTACTTGCCTCCTTTGTAGCTCTGTAATCTGGAAAAATTTGGCAGGTTGAGGGGATTAGGGCCGAGTCAGGTCACTGCTGATCTGTTAATGGACATTTGGGTCACAGGGACTCTGGAGCTCAGTAGAAAGTAAGTGTCATCACTTACAGTCTTCTTTGCAAAACTTCCCTGCAGAATCGTGTTTTTGCCTTTTTCAGTTTCACTCAAAATAGAATGAACTGCATGCAAAGACAATTGTTTCTGACATGAATCAGTGTAACCGTAGTTAGCTTTTGTGTGCTGTGGGTTGAGTGTTGAATTGATTCACCATGATTGGAAAGCCCAAATCACTGTTTTGTGTGTGTTTTAGATGATGCGCTGGTTGAGGAAGAACAAAGCAGGTCGGTGTCTCTGTCCAGCTTGATGACTCCGTCTCTGACAGCTGGTATGTCCCTCAACATGGAGATGCACAGGAAACGCAAGGGCAGCACAGACAACCAGTGAGTTTAACAGATACTTGTTTCATTTAAATACTAAAAAGTCCAAATCAAAGGCCTAAACTGATAGTAATGTTCAACGTTTTTATGTTTCTTCATTAGGGATTCAAAACTGGCTGCAATGGAGGATGGAGATGTGGAAGATGACCAAAACAGGTGCTGTATCCTTCCACAAAACAAAGAACTGACAGCATTAAATGTAACAATTATAGGTTTGTGCCACAGTCAAACTTAATCAGCTTAGATATTTACATTTGCCTTTCACAGGTCAGATGGAGAGGACCAACATGCCAAAATAAAATGCTTCAGGTAGACTCAATTTATATCCTGAACTTTTGCTCTTGATTCAGCCACATTTTGCAGGTCATTGAAGTTGCAGGGTAAAACAAAAAAATATATTTATATTCTCTGTTTTCACAGGGAACCTCATAGCAAAATTGAGAAAAGGAGACGGGAAAAAATGAACAATCTCATTAACAGGCTTTCAGCCATGATACCGACCTGTAACCCCATGTCTCGTAAGCTGGACAAACTCACCGTGCTCCGGATGGCGGTGCAGCATCTCAAATCTCTCAAAGGTGCCGAGTTTCAGACTGTTTAGCCCCCGATTCGCCAGTAGGACAGATTTAAAGCTGTAAGATTTATAGTATTGTGTAACATCTGGAACTGGACTAATGATGTCTTTGTTTTCAGGTTCAGCTAGCACCTTTTCTGAATCCAGTTACAAACCATCTTTCCTCCCTGATGAGGAGCTTAAACACCTAGTCCTCAAGGTAAACAAGCATTGTTGGGAAGCGTCAGTCATTTATAATTCACAACCAGATGATGCTAATACATATAAATGTTATGTTTATGTTGTATAATCAAATTTCTCACTTATATTATTATGTTTTAGAAGTGTATAATCCAATGTTTGTTGATTAGTTTATAAAATTCTACTCAGTGGCTTCTTGTTTTTGTCTTGAACGCACCATCTCATTGGCTCTTCTTTTATTTTCACTGTGCAGGCTGCAGATGGGTTCCTGTTTGTAGTGGGCTGTGATCGTGGAAAAATAGTGTTTGTATCAGAGTCCGTCACGACGATATTAAATTATAGTCGGGTAACACTTTTATGTTTATCACAGAAGAGTGTTTGATGGTGTGAAAACGCCTGGCACACCAGATGGCTCGTGTTATTTTCCACCGTTACCAGTAGGATGGAGGTCACGAGGCGTGGGTGATTCCAGAGGGGCGTGTTGACTTTAGTAAGCTCAAGAAATGTAAAATTATGTAAATGTTTGATGCTTTTGATAACTGAATTAAAAACACACCAAATTTCTGTCAGTAAATCTGAATTTTGCTCCATTTCTGCTTCACGCAACATCTGGTGTGCTCGGCGTGCAAATAATCGATTTTTATTCTGCAAAGTATGCATTAACTATGTTTAGTTAAACTAGTAATAACCAGTTCTAGATGTTTTAAACTTATTTTTTCCACATAGGAGCTCTGTTTAAGTTCATTTAGTGGTTTTTTTTATTATCTTGTTTTAGACGGAGTTGATTGGACAGAGCTTGTTTGATTACATCCACCCTAAGGACATGGGGAAAGTCAAGGAGCAGCTGTCGGCTTCGGAATTGCATCCTCGCGAACGGCTAATAGATGCTAAAAGTAAAGCATTTATTTTTGTGTCTGTGTGTGATTGTGTGCGAGTCTACTTATGTCCTCTTGTGTCTCCAGCTGGTGTTCAGGTCCAGGCTGACCTTCCTGTTGGTGCGTCACGGTTGTGTTCTGGTGCACGTCGCTCGTTCTTCTGTCGGATGAAGTATAACAAAATACCTGTCAAAGTGGAAGAGAAGGAATCCCAGGCCAACACCTCCAAAAAGAAAGGTACCACCCACAGCGGACGACTCGCTGTATTTCTGAAAGACTTTTAATTTGAAGGAGCAAATTTATTAGTTTTTAATGCATGTGTGTGTGTCTGTTCTCTGTGGTATTGGATGGACGGAATCTTGTGTTTGCTTATGATTAGAGACGCAGAAGTACTGCACAGTCCACTGCACAGGCTACATGCGCAGCTGGCCCACCAGTCAGATGGGAGCAGAGGGGGAGGGCGAGGCAGACAAGCAGGATAGCTCCTCCTTCAGCTGCCTGGTGGCGGTGGGACGCATCCACTCCCACGCCTCTCCTCAAGTGAACGGGGAGGTCCGAGTTAAACCCACGGAGTTCATCACGCGCTACGCCATGGATGGCAAATTCACCTTTGTTGATCAAAGGTACATTTTAGTAATAAGATGGTTGGTTTTGATTTGCAGAAATTAGATGTCTTAGATTGGAACTTGGAAAGAATTTGTTTATAGATTTGAGAACCTTTTCATTTTAAAACCCAGTTTAACATTATTATTTACATTTTTTAAATCCACTCTTATTTTCCAGAGCGACAACCATTCTTGGTTATCTTCCTCAAGAACTGCTCGGGACGTCCTGCTACGAGTACTTCCATCAAGATGACTTACTACATTTAGCTGACAGACATCGAAAAGGTGAATTACTGATCTCAGACATTTTAACTTTTTTAATTTAAAGTAAGGATGCACCTATATGAAATGATTTTGAATGAATGCTAATATTTTCCTGTTGCATATTTTCTCGCTCTCTGCCAGCACACGTCGCCGTTTTATTTCCAGTGCGTGTTTTAACTTTCTCTCTTCTCTCGTAGTGCTGCGGAGTCGAGAGAAAATAGAGACAAACTGCTACAAATTCAAAACGAAACACGGTTCTTTTGTCACTCTGCAAAGTCAGTGGTTTAGTTTTGTAAATCCCTGGAATAAAGAAGTAGAATACATAGTGTCAACTAACACCGTTATATCGTGAGTACACGATTTTGTTCCTTTATGTTTTATTTATACGTCTGTGAATGTTCGAACATACGCTAACCAGAGTTTTTCTTTGTTCTGTTCCTCATCTGATGTCCAGGCATGACAACAGTCGAACAGGACGATCGGGAAATAAGTCGGATCAGTCGAGCAATTCCAAGATTTCAGAAGGTCAGCTGTCATAATAAAAAACCTACCGTCGTTAATATTTACGGTTCTGACTGTGCTTTTCTACCATTCAGTCATTTCTGGTAAATGACCTTAGTCACGCTTAGTTTGTGACTGAATTACATTACATTTACCCAGAAGTGTGTTTCTAATGGATAAAAGATAAAATCTCACGAGAAGTGAGCAGGAACTCGTTTAGAGAAAATCAAAAATTACCTCGAGCTTTACAAAAAAATGTTTGTGCAAAACTGGAATGTTAAACAATGAAATGTCCATAAAAATGTATAAAAACAGGACAACAATGCTGATTAGCTCAGGTTAAGTTAGATGTCTTTTATGGTAGGCAATTATTTTTATGGCAGAGTCCAATAAAACCCAGCATAGGTCAGTTTTAAATGAAGCTGTGAGGATCTTTATTATAAACAGTCATTAAAGTGTTCTGATTGTAAAAATACTGATAGTCTGAAAAAATTTTTTTTTTTATCTGAGATCAATCTTTGTAGTCATTTTTTTAATTTCCTTTTTATTCTGTTGCTGTTAAGATTGCAAAAAGTCCCTTCCAGTGATACCAGGCATCTCCTCTGCACCTGGAACCATGATATATGCTGGAAGCATAGGGACCCAGATCGCCAACGAGCTGCTGGATTTCAACAAGTACGCTCTCGCTCCGACAGATCAAAAATAACACTCATATGATGATATCGGCCATCTTTCTTATTGTTGTAGTTTTTGCTGCTGCAGCATTGAAAATGTGTGATGGGTGCTTTATGATTAGGTTGATTTGTGTGTGTGTGTGTATTCTTTTTCCTAGGCTGAACTCATCCCCTTCCAGTGGTAACACCAGCCCGTTCAGCCAGCCACAGGATAAATCTCCTCAAACGCTCAATCAAATCAGTAACAGTGTGCGTTTTCTGATACGTCCCAAACTAAAAGTTCTCATTCACAAAACCACATGAATTTTGTTGCTCAGTCCACATGTAAAAAATCCATTTCAGTGTTAGAGATTAACCTTATCTACACCCAGTGCCCCCTAGTGGACACTTCAACATCAAGCTTTCACAACTACCTCACATTTCTATTTTTAGCATTGTTGTTACGGCCATGTTAGATTTCAGCTGAGACTTGGATGCTGCACAAGTTGCGTTCATCACATCCTGTGTTCACAACAGCTGGTTGAGTTTAGAGCACGTCCTGCACATTTCACATAGATTTGATGATGTTTATCGCACAAGGCAGACTTGACTTTGGGAGTTAGAGGTGCTGGTGACACTTGTGTTCAGACTGACACTCTGATCAAGTCTGAGGGTTTAGAGATGAACGGGCCGGAGTGCACTTGAGTTGCAACAACTTTCTGTTTCAAAGCAAAACAATGAAATCTGCAACGTTCTCGGGGAAACGCAAGTAGAAAACTCTCAAGGTGTTTAAAGGAATTTTCAATCTATTAGATTAGATCAGTTAAGGCTCTGCTGGGTCATTAGTTGGCATGAACAGAGATGGATTTATCCTAAACGCACCAATGAGAACTAATTTGATCATCAATATAAGGGCTTGAATGTCAAAGATCCTTAACGCTGAAGCTGGTAATTAAGAGAAAGCCTGCTGATAATTCATTTTGAAATTGGTTTTCAATTGGCCTTTCACACATGCCCTGTCTTTCTCCAGCCCTTTTGATAAAAGCGTACTTTGATCACTAAAAAGCTCTCGTTTGTTGTGGTCTATAGGTGCCAATGGGAGAAACGTCTGACATGGAGATTCCAGGAAAGTCGAGCTCAGAGAGTGAGCCTCAGGGAGCTTCATTCTCAGGAGGAGACTCTCTGATGGGTACTGTATCACATTCTGTTTAACATACATGTGTTCATATACGTACATCTTTGTTTATGCCTTTTCTCTTTAATGTCTTGCATCAGGGGAGAATTCCCAGCTGGATTTGGACAGTGTAGTTGGACCTGGTCTCAACAGTCTGAGTAACGATGAAGCGGCCATGGCGGTGATCATGAGCCTCCTGGAGACGGACACAAACTTGGGAGAAGCCGTAGACTTTGAAGAGATGCACTGGTCTTTATAAAACTTGTGTTGCAGCTGCTGGGAGACATTGTGGGACCTTAAAATTCACAAAGCAGCATTTTAAGGACATTAAATTATTAGTTGCCCCTTGTGAACATAAGCTGTGGAGTGTTTGGGTGGTTGCTCTGAGACGATCAGGACTGTTGAAGATAAGGGACACTAAAGCTTTACAGCAGTCTGTATGCCCTGAAACACTGTTCCTCAGTAAATCCAGACTCCCTCCTTCCAAAAAACATAGATGGCGGCAATACAAAAAGTCTGTGAATCGATAGATGTGGAGTTTCGCGTGGTACTGTATGATTATTTAGATTAAAGCAAATGTGAGGAAGACAGCTTGACAGCATGCAGCGCCTCAGGATAGGTGATACCACGCCAGAGCAAATTTCCACGATGTGGCACTCGACAAGTTTCTCATTTTTGGTGGAAACAGCCCCGTAACCTCTTCTCTTACACACTGACCCAAGCACGCTGTACACCTGTGTCTTAAGGGGCAGCGTGCATAAGAAGTTCCTCGTTCTAATGAGGAAGAAGAGGTTTTTTTATTCCTATACATTTAGGATAAAGCTATTCAGTAACTCCCTTGTATGAGTGAGCACCACAGAATGACTTCATGCAAAGCAGAATAAGCGCTTTAGAAGTGCTGAAAATAAGCCAACAGCCAAACGACCGTAGAAGAGGGGACTCAGGGAGTTATCCAGTTTAAGGTTTTACATGCTTTCCTACCTGCTGTACATTGATACCTGTTGTCACGAGTACTAGCTCACCTGTGCATCTGGCGTCAGCCTCAGAGTTTTGCAGGAAAACCACCACTTTGTGTAAGGGGGGTTTTGTTTAATGTGTTTTTTTATTATTATGCACTGACATGTTTCCGGACACGTATTAATGTTTCATGTGCTAATTTGGAGTGCGCAGCGTCATGTTATCAAGGATTTGCGTTATGCAGAACCATCATTCCTTAAATTCTAAATTTAAATGTGTTCATATTGTTTTTTTTCCCCTCTAACAGTTTGTGCATGACTCCTGACGTTACAAGACTGCTTACTGTCTCATCTAGGTTTGGTTAGAACTCGGGAGTCCTTGATCTTTATGAATCCTGTCACCTTTGACCTCATATGACGTTCTGACCTGTCTCTTAGAATTGCACATTTTAGCTTTTAGAAAAAAACATTAATTGCCATTTTGATTGTGTTGGTTGACAATCCACTGCTCTGTCGTATGGCTTTGAATTTTTAATACGTCATTGCAGAAGCATATGATACACTATTATGGTCATTTACCCTCTTAAATGGACAGTCTTGCTAATAGCTGAGATTTTTTTTTTTGGTTTTTACTTAGAGGGTCAGTTGAAGAAAGCTAATGTATTATCTGTTTTTATAGGTTGTAAGCATTTTTTGTAAACCCCGTTTTAAATGGTAAAAATTTAACAATTTCCATAACTTTAGTTCAATTCTTTATGCAGCTAAGCAGAGTTAGCATTTCTAAATCCTGGGCACTGCTGTGTTTGTGACATTTACCAGTTTGGTTGAAAGTAAGTCCGATTGAAAGCATTAATATTTTTCCAAGTTTTTGTCATTTTACCTTCGATAGTAAGTAAACCTACACCCAAACATGGATTAGTTACTGTTGTGTTGATATCTCAGGCCACGATTTAGGAATTGCTCGAGGACTGTTAAGTGGGAACTCTTGTTTAGGGTCAAACTAGTTCTTGTGAATCATAAAGAAAACCGTCTGTTATGCTTGAATTGTGAAGAGCTGGCTGATGGAGCTGCTGAACTCACAGGAACCCTCCTGCCTGTGTCCGTAGTGCCTTTGGACATTTGTTCTCGGACACAATCCCTGCAGATTGACCGGAGGGCTGAAATACATCATTGGATTAAAGCGACACTGGCATTTCGTCCTAAATGACATGGATGAGGAGATTAAACACAAGCTGGACGTGTTGGTTTCTGTACCAAACATGCAATGCTATGGAGCCATGCCATAGATGCTGACTGGTCATTTTTAAAAGAAAAATGTCAATTTTGTAAAGATATTTTTGTTTTTCCTGTGCTTATTCTTCCATCATTTCAGTGTTGTGGCTGTCATTTCCCTAGAAAACTAATATATAGCCCAAACGTCAGTTATTGAAATTTTTTGTCTTTTTCCACAAATGTTATGTTTTTGTCTCCATTTGAAATAAACAGTAGTTTTTCAAAAGCCAGAAACCTGTTATTTTAATACTTCAATGTTACATCAGTAGAATGAAAAATATGGATGAGTATGTACACCAGAGGATTTTATCTGGGATTATGATGTTTACGTCTCCCTTCCATTGTTCTCCTTTCAAGCTACATGGGACTTCATGTTTGTGTTTTGCATTATTGTTGTTGACTGAGCTGTTTTCCAGGTTGATATAAAGTGTAAATTTACTGGATCTTTGTCATAAGGGAACATTTTTATAACATTTGGTCACAACAGGAAGGAATCGAGAGTATTTTGTGAGCACTTTCAATACCAGCTCTTGATTCAAATTCATTGTTCATCCAGTAAAAAGTATATATCATGCTGGTGTATGTTTGCTGTGTGACCAAAAGAAACAAAAGCTGCGTAGAGGAGCCCCAAAGCTTTTGATCATCATTATTCTAATTTATGCATCTTTTATTGGTGGCAGTGTTCACAGGCTGATGCTGCTTCAACAAAACCCAACACACTTCAGCAGAAGAATGCATCTATAGAATATTTGTTTTAATAAATAATGGTGGGAAATATTTGGATTTTGTATGGGAATGGCTATGTTAGTGCAAATATTTAATCAGTAAAAGCTTTTGTGCATGGATCAACTCAGTCAGATTAAAAGGGGATACCAGTTTAAACTATTGCTGTCTGTTCTTGTTCTGTCTGTTGCCATCATCAGGCTGGATGAGTTCATAGAAGGAGCACTGAGTGATGATTGGATAAGAGACATGCTGGAATGTAAGCCCAGCATGATTAAGGTAGAGAGGCCCCAGAGGAGGGATACTGCTTTGGGGACCCATGGATGACCTGACCTTTGGTGTTACTGAATAAACTGGATGGGACAGTGTGTGAACAGATATCCACACAACCCGTGTTTTACTGTGTCTTTCTATAATTTAATGCTATTTCATTCAATATTTTATCACTAGATCTCTATTCTATTAGCCTGGCAAGCCATCCTATATATGTGAATATATAAACTCTGCAAAGCAAGAATTTGGTCTAGTTCACTAGGCTACTATTCTATTGCATCAGGTGGCAACCTGGATCCAATTACAAATACTCACCAGTAGATGTCGCTTTTTGTTATTTGACGCAGATGAGAATGCTTCCTTCTTGTTTCAGCACAAAATATGGAAAGTATACACCTTTATTTTATCAAATGTATGTCAAAAATTGTTCATTGCGGAAGCAAATTTTGACTACATTCTTCCCAATCAGATGAATAAAGATTTGTCCAAAGTCAAGCAATAAGATTTGCGCTGGATTTTAAGCGAGTAACATAAAGTTTTGTTTTCATTTTTCCTCGGGAAACTTCTTTCTCCCATTTTTCACCTCCAGTGAACGCCCCACGTGTTGCTCCTCCCGGGCCAATAGGGGTGGAGCAGGGCGGGGTTTTCCAGGCGTGACGTCCCATCTTTTTCCAACTGCCGTGTCACTTCGATATCATGGCGTAGCGATGTGGAGGGACGTGGGTCTGTTCTGGTGGGCACGTAGAAGTTCACAAACTAGCTTCTGTGGAGGTGAAAGTTCGCGAAAAGAGCAAACAAATCAACGGAAATTCTATTTTCTTCGAGGGGAGTTGTGGTAAGCGTTTCCGTTGCTTTATTTTTTGTGGGGGTTGTGATTTATTTTAATATTTACCGTAGTTGAGCTACTGTGGTGTCTCGCACTCATGAATGTAGCAACGGCTAATTGTTGGCTTTTAACACTTAACCACTATTAACTATGCCTTAAAGCGTCCCAGGTATTCAGGTTGTTGCTTTTGTCTTGGGTCAAGTGACTCGGGAAGAAGTTGCGCTTAGTTAACATCAAGAGTCACTTTCCTCTCTTTCTGATATTAATACTGTAACTGAAAGTTGAGAACAGGTTTTGAAACGAATACATCAGTGTGACTCACAGCCGATTTCCAGATTTATGGTAATAAGTGTCCATTCTGCCCGAGGGGATTTTTTTTGAGCAACACAAAGTTTGATTTTTGCCCTTAAATGGTTAGATTGCTCTTGTGTGAATGACCCAATCTATAATAGAGTTTACTGTCTAGAAATTGGTCGATATATTTATTTCAGACACGTAAAGTTATTTTAGTTCTTATCTTGTCATTATTTTTTGGAATAAATCATTGTCCAAAACAACATAATCATCTGTGAATGTAAAATCATATGCTTTCAACATTACATAATTTATTAGTTGGGCATTTCTACATTTTGGGAAAACTCTCACGATCCTTGTTGAGTTACTTCCGGTTATTAATGCAGTAAAATGCAAGGAATTCATGAAAATGGTGATGGCATGTTCCAAAACAAATTCAATATTTGAGTCACCCAAGATTGTTATGCACTCTGCAAAGCAACTGCATGGAAAGCTTGTAATCTGTGCCACATGTGCACAATGCAGTGTTGAATTTCACTGTTTGCTACAATCTAAAAAATGAATTCCCCTTTAATCGAATTAAGAGACAGGTTATGAGTAAGATGAAAAGAATGCATGCTGCTATCCAACATAAAGTGAAATCTGAGCTAGTGCATTCATGCAGGGGGGGAAAATCACATTAAACTTGATTATCCCTTCCATTTCCTTTCCATCTTGGGTTCCTTGTTTCACTTTTAATAAGTAGGTAGGTTTATTTTAGTTAAAACTTTGTTCTTGGGTGTTATAAAATAAGTGATGACACCTTCTGCCTGCTCTCACAGTTTGAAAATAGCTACTGGTTATTCTGGAGCAGCGTCCTGCAGGCGGTTGTATGTTTAGTAGTGAATCAAAAGAGACAGCCTTCTCAATGTATTGCTACAAACAAAAGTCTTTGTGGAAAAGATAATGACTGTTTTATGTATGAGGTAGAATAGGATGAATTATTCAAGCCAAAGTTGAGTTTTTCTCATGGAATCACTGTTGAGGTGAAACTGAGCCAAGGCCTGCATGAGTCAAAACATAGAAAGTGGTATTATGTGGAAAGAGTTGGCTCTTCCTCTGTCATGTCCTTGGAAATCCTTACGGTTAGCAGTGTAAAAATAGAAAAAGCTACATGATTTATGCTCAGTTTGTAAATTCCTCTCTTTCCAAGCTTTTCTAATGCCATAGTAACTGGGTTACAACATGGGCTGTTAAAGTCAGCAGCTTTGTGGCTCCAAATTCCCTTTTCCTCCCTCCCCTTTTGAATGGATGAAACCCCGAGGCTGTTATTTTGTTTTCTGCTTCCTGTGCATGTGCAGAAGCAAGTTAACAAGGGATTATGGGACCTTTTTTAGGAATACTTGAGATCTCAGCAGATTGTCTAGTGAGGATGGGCTGTAATGGTATTCTCTGCCTAAAGGGATCAACGCTGAAGGATTTTACAGCAGTTGTTGCGCTCCACTACCCCTCTAGTACTCATTATCTACTGGATGTCTCCATATGCATGTGGCTATTTTTTTTTTTACCAAGGGGCAAAATTGCCTTTTGCAGATGTTTTTATTTGTTATATTTTTGTCCATTTTAGTTTATCTTTGAGGATCTTTTGGTTTAAAAAGCTGGAAGGTGATGCTGTAAGCATTTTATGTGTAACATAGCTTTTCATGCCTCTTAGTCAAAACACCCCGTCATGATGAACAAGAGTGCTCTCTTTGTATCTCATGGTTGGTGTAATGCTCAAAGACAGTGAGACATTGTTTTTCAGAGAGGTTCTTGGTTGTTGAGATTTCTGAGATGTCGCCTTTTGATAGTAAACCTGTCGTAAAAACCTAAACTGAATTGTTGCTAAAACAGATCCAAATCAGTTTTTGGTTATTCAGTAGTAATAAGTTCAAAATCAAATGGTGTGTGACTTTCTCATTTACAGGCTTCTTCGGTGCAAGCTATGTTCATTGTTTGAGTTGCCCGACATGTCTTCTAATTGATTTCCTAATCGAGTAAACAAACTGTATTTAAGGCATTCTGGCCTTTGTTCTGGAAAGACACCATCTCTGTTTGCAGACAACTCTCTTGTGTTTACATATGACTAACCGACCATACAAGCCTTTCAGGACTTGAGGACGTAGTGCACCTCTATAATTACATATTCTTTGAGTTCAGCTCTGAATGAAGACGTGGAAAGGCTCAGACAGGTACTTCACACATGTTTAGCACTGACTGACACATGGACAGCAGGTTTCACAGCAGCATGTCTGGACCTGGTCCGCTGTGTTTGAAGTATGTTTGCTGAAAGCCGCATGTTAACTTTACCCATATTTGCTTTACTGCACTGGGAGAAAAACTGACTCTGTTTAAAGGAAGAAGAGGATGGCCTACAGGCCTTCATTTCAGTTCAGTCACAACAAACTCTGCTTTGCTTCAGCTGCTGTTAAGTGCTGGAATTGTGATGTTCTAGTAAGGAAGTGTGTTGATTGACAGAATTATCTCCTAGACAAGTATTTAGGATTTTTACAGTCTTCTAGATTCTGTTTGTTTTAGTTGGTGAATTAGAGGAAGTAAATGCCAGGATTTGTCTGAATAATCTCTGTTTGATTTATCAATCTTTATGTCAATGTTGTTTTTCACGAAAAACCTTTTTTTTTCTGTGATCGTTTGTGCACAGTGGTACAGCTGGTGGCACTGCTGCCTTGCAGAGAAAAGGTTGCCCTTTTGAGTCCTGGTGGCAACCTTTCTGTGCGGAATTAGCATGTTCTCCATTCATGCATGGGTTCGGTTTGCTTCCACAGTCCATGGACATGCATCTTGTGCTTAATCAGTGTCTAAATTGTCCCTAGGTGTGCATGTTTGTTTCTGTGGTGTTGTGATAGATGACTGTCCAGGGTGTCCCCTGTTTCTCGCCTGATGACTACTAGTTAGGCACCAGCTCACCATGACCATACTGGGGAAAAGGCGAGTTCTGTGCATCCATATTTTTATCTGGAAGTGCGCTAGCCATCTAATATTTTGCTAATATCGACTTTGACACAAATATTCAGAATTTAAATGCAAAGCTAAATTCTACAAAGGTCTGAGAGTATATGATGTTTTAGACACGTTTTTGACAAAGCTTTTACTCAAGATGTTTGAGATTTGCAGCAAAAAAGTCGAGGCCCTAATCTAAAACATTATTCCCTGTGAATAACCGAACAGGAAAATTCACTATTTGTAATTTCAAATTTTAGGGTCATGAACCCAATTTGATATTATAGGTTTCAGCATCAACTTTGATTTTTTTCTCCACATAAGCGTAAACAACACATGGAGCAAGTTATCAAAGTAGGCAACGCAATAGAAGCATTTACCCCCAGTGACATTTTTCTTTTTGGAAACTGGCAGTTTCCTGTGGCATGCTGGTTCCTCTCATCTCATCTCCCCCTGCTGCATGTTGTGACGAAGCTTGTGCTTCACTGCATGCTTATTTTACACATAATGGAAAACGTTACCACAGAAATGCTGAAATAACAGTCCTGCGTCTGTGGGTGGTTGCCATAAAATTTGAAAATGTTGGGCACTCCCAGGATTTGAGGCAAGCGATTGAAGGAAGAGGTGTGTGTGCGCGTGTGTGTGTGTGTGTGTGTGTGTGTGTGCGCGCGTGTGTGCGTGCGTGCACAGGAGAGCTGTTTGATTAAATATTTGAAGAAAAAGGGGACCGTTGTTCTTTGAGCAGATGTCCCAGACTGAGACACTCAAATGTATCTTCACACTCCTCCAAACAAAGTGGCCTGTGTACAACACACAAAATACTCTGTGTGCCAAATGCTTAGGTAAATGGTCTTATTGATATTTAGAAATAAATTGTTTATTATTTTTTCTTAGACCAAATTGGATTTGTAGCATTGAGCTTAAAAACTGACAGTTTAAAAAAGTCTTACTGTCAGAATATGTTGAAATTAATTAAATTTAAATTTCCAGACAAATTTCCATGCATGCCATTTTACCAGCCAGACTTCTCCCCTTAGAGGATGAACAACAACCTAATGCCAGTAGGGATGGGACGATACAGTTAAATTAACGATACGATGCACCTCGATATGTCATAGTCACGAAACGATATGTCACGATACGATATCAAAAAAGAAAAAAAAAAGGAAAAAATATGACTGTATAATAACAACTTGTTTATTTTTGTTTCCGTTGCACACAGGGAAACACAAGGCCTAACAGGCCAAACACAAACAAGAACACTCTCTTAGTGCTGCTCTAACCCTAGGTTAAGTTATCTCAGGACTGGTTCTTCTTCAAAAAAAACTAACATATCATCATGTTCTGGTGTAATCAGTGATCTTTGAGCAGAAACAATGTCTCCTGCCTGCAGTGTTGTTGCAACAGGCGCTGTGACTTGACGTGATGACGTCACGACGCACTGCACCGTTCCCCGGATTTTTTTTTTTCATTTAGTTTTACCCTATTTACCCTAATCAGCAGATAGTGCTGTCAGTCTGCCACCATAAGCCCTTTTTATAAGACACACCATGCTGGCAAGTCAGCGTAATATTACCGAATTTTGCGGCATTCGTGCCGCCACGCTTGATAGTAATATTGCTGTAATATTGCTGTAATATTGCGGCTTCGCCGGTCTTATAAACGCACATTAACTTAACAGAGGGAGGTGTCAAATTAATGCCGAGCTCCGGCCGGGAACTACAAAATGAAAATGAAACTAAACACGGCCACAAGTTTCGTTTTCAAATCAACTGAGATGATAAACTGGAGCGATGCAGTGCTCCGGGAGCGTCTCTCCGTTAGATCTGCAGCTCAGATCATCTGACTGTTCACAGTGATGGTGGAGGACACACACCTGTAGAGAAATGTGGAAAAAAAACTCAACGAGCGTGGCTTTGATCGCAATAAAAAGCAAGTTATGTCCAAGATAAACGGAAGTCCGTGACAGCGCGGAGACCGCCCCCATACCTCCTTTATGCCACCATCGCGTAATCTTTTAGAAAACGGACATGACTGCGCAACATTACCGCCACGGTCTGAGCTCTTATAAATGACCTAACGCCATAGCCGCGGGAACATTATTTCAGCAGGGGGTGCTGAAAAAAAAAAGCTCAGCTGCGCTCAACTCGTTATGTCCAGGTGAATGCCTACGTGTAGCATAGGCATCGATACGAGTCTCATTATTAGACAGAAGACACACTCCAACAGTCTTCTAGCCTGGCAAGCCATCCTATATATGTGTATATACAAACTCTGCAAAGCAAGAATTGGTCTAGTTCACTAGGCTAACAGTCTTCAGCACTGCTCGAAAACCTACGACTCCCGTCTGCAGTTGACCAATGAAAACACACCTTTGAGACGCCGCAGCAGCAAGACTCCGCCTCTCTGAGTTTCCGTTTCAAATCTTATATACACAGTCTTTGGTTTCAATTTACGGTATGCAGATTATAAACTACACACCAGTTTTTATTTTTGTTAATAGCCCGAATAAAACCGGAGTTATACTAAAATAATTAAACTAAGAATGGGTTCAGTAGCGTTTTGTTGCTGAGGGAGAGGATGGCTGCTGCGTGATCTGACAGCAGGTGTCAAAAGGTGCGCAGATGCGCTGTCACTGAGCGGAGAAAACACTGAGACAGACTGACGGCAAAACTTTAGATTTTGGAGCGATCTGTGACAGATAGATAGTTACTTCTCTGTAGTTTAGTGTTTTTTATGGATAAAGGAGGATGAGAAGGATGGATGTCCAGCAGACAGATCAGCTGTTTAGCTGGAAGACGGGAAAAGGAGACGCGCAGCTGGAGTCTGAGGCCAATGCGGATCAATTCTTCCTCTTTGAGGAAGATGAGCTGGGTCATGAGCTGACACTAAAAAGTGTTTACTGTGGCGCATTTTTCTCTTTTCAGCGTTGTATTGCTTATCTGTAACGTATGCTTTTTGGGGGGGGCGCTCGTGAGATAGCATATCCTCTTGGAGCGAGAGGTCATGCAGTCTGGCTCACTGAAAGGTTGCGCCGTTCAGTGTGGCACCTTTCTGGACTTCTCAGTGTGACATGAACAGTGTGGTCCCGTGGCTGGAGGACTATAAAGATATGCAACAAGCGTTTTATTCATGGACGGAAATGACGGTAAACGTGGGTTTAGAGGTGGTGAGTGCACGAAGAGGTGGAGGAGAATGAGGGACAAGTTTGTTCGTGTTAAAAAGTCTCTGAAATACAATAAAAAGCACAAAATATACTGCAAATAAACTGTCAATGCACTATCTTGGACCGGATACATGACAATATACCCCAGAACTCACTGTTGCTGCATCTCCTTTCGTTTTCTCGAGGCTTCCCAAAAAAGTCTAAAACCCGCTTTTTTGCCATAGTGGTAAATAAATATTTGAGGTCACCAGCAGGGGGTGCTGCAGCCCCTCCAGCACCCCTACTTCCCGCGGTACTGCCTAACGCTCCCAGATGCCTCATAGGCGTTGCGCAAATTAGCGGCATTGTTTTATAAAAAAGGCTTTAGACTGTATGCCCGCCATACACAAATCATGCAGCAGTGCCATCTAGTCTTTATTTCGCGATCCATTTTTTTTTGACTCGATGCATTTTGTCACGTTTTATATCGCGAAATTTCGCCAAACGATATTTCGTCCCATCCCTAAATGCCAGGGTGGGAACATTTTTTGTAAAGATACTCTCAATGCCAAGGTTACTGCTGTGTTCTGACCAGGAATCTCAGCAGCTCTGTAATTGCTTTGCTAAATTTGTCCTTGTAGCTGTATCACAAGCACACAGACCAGCGGCTGCACAGTGTGTTTTTAATTATCGGAAGTCTTTAAAATATCAAACTTGGATTAAAAGGTGTCATTTATTATTAAAATGTTTCATACTCTGAGTTAATGGGTTTAATTGTTTTTAGAGATTCAGCAGTGACTCAAGATGATGTCTGATGCCAGCGACATGTTGGCTGCTGCCTTGGAGCAGATGGATGGTATAATAGCAGGTAACACCCTTCACCTCTGTATTAAACATCATTAAGACTTTTGTATGTTAAATTTAGTTAAGTTTCTCATGGTATGTTTTTATGCTTTTTTTGGTATGTGAGACCTTTAAACTGCTAAATATTTTATGGCAGAAGTTTGTTAAATAGAAATTAGGGCTTTGTAGGTTATGCCACAGTGAATTTTCATGGGATGTATTTAAATCTTTTTGTGAATGTAAGCCACAAACTGTTTCATTGTCATTAAGTTTAGCACTTCCCCCCACTTTCTCTCTGCTGCTGTGCTCTCAGGCTCGAAGGCCTTGGACTATTCCAATGGTTTATTTGACTGTCAGTCGCCCACGTCCCCTTTTATGGGTAGCTTGCGGGCTCTTCACCTTCTGGAAGACCTAAGGAGCGTCCTGGAAATGATGGACACAGAGGAAAGAGAAAGTTTACGCTGCCAAATCCCAGAATCCACAGCTGACAGCATGGTCGAGTGGCTTCATGGTCACCTGGTAAGACTTGGTATCCTCCTGAAGAATGAGATTTACTCATATTGCTTAATGATGACACATATCCAGTTACAGGATGTTTATGAACAATAGATCAGAGAGTCTCTGACCCCTTTCTCCTCTAACTAGCCTATCCTCATGGCAGATCTGTTTCCCTGCTATCTAAAGATTTCTCTAAAGGATACAACACTCCTGTTGTTATCTGCAAAATACCTAAAGATTTGCACTTTAAGTTGTGTAAATGTGGAGAAGGTTCACTTGTGACTGACAGAAATGCGCACCATAGCATTTTTGTTTTTTGCTATTTTATAATTTCACTGCTTATGCAAAACAATTATGTTGACATTTTTGTACAACCTATTTGTTTGCTGAGAGCAATCACAATTGTCCTGCTCTGTTGTGTTTCGTGGGAAAGAAGGATGAATTACCCGTGTTAATGTCAAAGCAAGGTTTCAGCAAGAAACACGCTGACTGTTTGGGAATCGGAGTTGTTTGTGGGAGGGTGATGGGCTTTAGGCCATGAAGAGTTTTTGTGTAATGCCGTAACTCGCTCCCTGCACAGCTGTCTGAATGTGAGCCTGCGTTTATTTAGCCATGTAAGGTTTTGTTTGTTAAAGCAGTTTAACCAGACACAGTTGGATTAGAAAAAATAACCTGAGATCATTTAGACACTTTAAACCCTAGAGAATTTTATGATGATTAAATGACTAATCTGTTGTTTCCTTCTTCTCTTTCCTGCAGTCAAATGGACACATCTCACTGGGTGGGGGTGACCACTACCAGGAAAGACTGTCACGACTAGAGAGCGATAAAGAGTCTCTGGTGCTTCAGGTACTGTTCTACCCCCTCTCATCAGGAACTCAATCTCTTTTCTCTTTGCAAATTTGATATCAAATATGTTTTTAGAAAATCTTAAAACGAAGTAAATACTGCAGCTGCCTTGATTTATTGTGAAGGCTTTAGATTTTTAAATATGTTGGTCTGATTTGTCACCATTTTCCCACACCCAGTTTTTTATAGAACACATACAGCCTCTGATGTTATAAAACAAATACAATTTGCTTTCCCTGCATTTGTAATTCGTGGTCCACATTATGCCTGATGAATCTGTTCATTAGCATTTATGACGTTGCATCATGCAGACTGTTCACTTCAGCTGAAACTTTTCAGATAGCATGCATTGTCCGATGTCTGCTCACATCTGTAAATCAGCTTTTGTGTTTTACTGTTATATTACTGTATGAGTGAATTTGTCTACACACACCATAACATCCTGGTTGTGTGCAGGTGAGTGTGCTGACAGACCAGGTGGAGGCTCAGGGAGAGAAGATCCGAGATTTAGACTTGTGTTTGGAAGAGCATAGAGAGAAACTCAATGCAACTGAGGAGATGTTGCAGCAGGTGCGTGTCTGTTCATGTTTTTAGTATAATACTAAAGTTTAATTGCTTCTGTTCTGTGTATGAAATGTGCTATATGAATAAAGCTGCCTTGCCTAAAGGTAAACGTGTCTCACAAGAACTAAATAATAATAAATGATGTGTGATGTCCATGTAGGAAGTTGGCTCTGAGGTTTAACCGACACAGTTTGTGCATTTATGGAATTAAAATCTTAATGGGCTGAAATTCATTTACTCTGAAAATACTGATTATTTAGTAGCATCAGTGTGGTTGTTTGTTTATTGTTATTCATATCTCCACAGTCTTTATCCTTTAATATTTAAATGCTTTCTAAATAGAACACAGAATGTTACCTAACTGATACAACACAGATTCTAAATTCAAAACAAATATCTTTTATTGAGTTTTATAGTTCCATCTGCGATCTAATCCACAAATACTTTATATTTGGTAAATTAAATCTGTCTTTGTTGTCGTTTACCAGGAGCTTTTGTGCAGAACTGCACTGGAGACTCAGAAGCTTGAACTGATGTCAGAAGTGTCCAACCTGAAGCTGAAACTCAACGCCATGGAGAAGGAGAGGATGAACTTTGATGAGCGGTTTAGGGACAGTGACGTATGTTAGCTCCTTATTCTTGTTGTTTAACATCTGTTTGAATGAAGGGGTCTTATAGAAACATTTATTCTCGCAGCGGTTTTTGTTTAGCTGCAAAAATGTGAGATTTGCTAGGAACCTACTGGAGAAATACCTACAGTGATTCTTGCGATAATAGATTAAAATCTGTATGGTTCAAGTATTTTTATTTCACCTCACTTTAGATTTGCTGCCATGTTATCGCTGGATAGAAAGTTGTTTATGGGAGATGAGGAGATATTTAATCCCAGATGAACCACGCCGAGTGCTTGGAAAGCTTTCAAACACGTCGTGTTATTGTTGTTGCAGCGCAGTTGTCTCTTCCACCCCGCTGGAACAAAAAAAGCTGCTGTCTGTGTTCCCCCTCACAGCACATAAATCACAGCTTCCTCTCATTTTATCTCTGCTTCTGTTGGTGCTTTCGAGTATTTACTCTCCAAGGAGTTTCCCCAAACACATCTGGGATAGTTTATAGAGTTTGTCTAGACTGTGTCATATCGGTTTTGCATATTTCATCAAATATGACTTCCTGATTTGTGAGCTATAAGCAGGCAAAACTATTTTTAGCTCAACTTCTAACTGAAAGCTGCTACAATGGAATTTCTTCAAAAAACAAGTGAAGATTGTCAGATTTTAATATTTTTTTTACCTTTCAGTGATATTCGCTTTTCTTTTGTAGGATTTGATTCTTGAAATTAATGAACTGCGGTACAGACTGACTGACCTGGAGAGTGAAAAATTACAGTATGAAAAGAAACTCAAATCAACAAAGGTGAGTTCTCAAAGGACTCTTTGCTGTCTCAAGTTGTTTTTGTGCAAAACTTTATTTTTAAATAATTTGGGCACTTTTTCACTACTTGAATAGTTCTTTAATAAAGGTTTTCTAAACTTTTTAGGTCCTTTTTGCCACAAAGACATACTACGTTATGTTTTAAACCTAACTTTTTAGTATGGGACAAATAAAAAAATAAACCTATCTTCATTTACTTCTGTTTAAAACCTACTGTGAGTATTCCCTTTGATTAGGATTCATTCTATTTCAGGAATTCTTGTCTGAGCAGATTCAGTGAATCCACTTGATCTTTGCTCATAAATATAAAAATAACACATTTTCTGTGTTTTCATGTTGGGACTTAAAGTGCTTTTGTAGTTTCAACACAGTCTCAAAATGTGCGTGTTTTTAAATGAGCTTAATCTTCAGAATGGCTTTAAAAATTTAACATTCCTTTTTTCTTGACCTCTTGACTTTTTTCCTTTCATTTCTTTCATCCTTCTACTGGCTCTCTACTGCTAAGTCCCTATTGGCTAAGCTTTCTAGTATGAAACTCAGAATGGGCCAGATGCAGTTTGAGAAACAGAGGAAAGAGCACAAACTGCAGGTTGTAAATGTCGGCTTTTCTCGGGATGATTGTTGTGCTTGTGGTTTTTCACTTCTCCTTGTGGCATCTTTTTTTTTTTATAACAAAAATGTAAACCTAAAATAAATCTGTTGGCTCTGGCCTTTTTTAAACTACATATATGCACTGTGGTTTTATGTTTGCAGAATAAAGTAACTTAATTTATATAATAGTGCAATACAAAAATAAAATGAAAAGTCAAGGGCAATTAGAAATACCACTTCCTTACACCAACAAAGCACTAGTTTTGCAAACACGTGTTTCAAACCACAGGTATGCTTTAATTCTAGGTTCTTAGTTCCCAAAATGTGGGATTTTTTTTACCACCTTTTCACACGTGTTCACCTGTTTTCCTTTCTCTGTTCCTGTTTTCCTTTAAATGTTTGTCTCTTTACTTGATTTCGGCTCTGGTTCCTTACATGTTTTTATTTTGCTGATGTATTGGATTTTCCTTGGCCCTGGAAGACATCCGTGCATGCCACCCACCTCACACACATTACCCTTCCAGCAGGTGTGGCCTGCAGGCTTCAAACACAATGTCGGCATCTGTGAACCTTTGTATTGTGGTTTATGTTGTTAAGTCGGGGTGGGGGAGGTAATGCCTTTGTAGGGAAAATGCTCTCACTGTTGTCTTCTGTGGGACAGGAGGAGCTAGCTTTACTGAGAAGGCAGCTGGAGGGCAAAGATGGTGAGATGAGAAGACTACAGAGTGAGACAGGCTTCAAATCCATCGCCATGAGCAACGCGGATTCCCTGGAGAGAGGTGGGAAACGCGGCCAATCACAGAAATCAAGCATGCCTCCAGTTTAATTATCTGTTGATAATAAATAAATGACACGAGGCTGAAGTTCGACACAGCATTTGTTCATTTTTTGTCCCGTTTAGTCTCTCATCCAGATGAAACGTTAAGAAAGAGGCTGAAAGAAAAACGTAAGGGGGTGGGGTTCTGCTTGTGTTCATTACTACACCCATTTCTACCCGTTTGCATGAACGAGCATGAGCCACCTGAACTCTGCTTGTCCATCGTTTCTCATCCAAGTGCTAATAACAGAACTATATCATGAACAAACTACTGAACTTGTTTCTTTTTTATAACAGAGCAAGGCCTTGTTGACCCCTCTTCACTGTGTTTTAACAATCAGCCTAAAACAGCAACAAAGGCTGTTAGCTTCATGTTTTCTACAGGAATGTGGAATGAAGTGATGTCTTAACCACTGAGGCTGTTCACCCGTCTTCCTCACTCAAAAATCACCTCCTGATAATTTTAAAGTCTTCTAAACTTTACCTCGTTGGCACCAGTGTGTGTGTGTGTGTGCCCTGTTAACCTGTACTTTCTTCTTGTTCGTTGTCTGACTACGTTTTGGTAGAGTTGTGCTTGTCCTGTTTACATTTAATGAAGTAAATGATGTAAGGAACAGTTTCATTTTTCAGTGTATGCACACACTCCTTCAGCAGCAGTCTGAACACGTTCAGTTTAGTAGGATTTGGACGTGAATCAATTCCCTAACTCTTGTTTGATCGTGTCTGAGCTCGTGTGTTTAAATATTCTTAGTCTCACTGGTCATGATGCTTTAAATATCCTGTGTTCTCCCTTTTTGTCATTTTACCTTGGTATCCAGAAAAAACCACAACATGACATCATCTCCATGGAACTGGTTTATATTGTAACTTCCTCAGATTACTGTGAAACCAATTATAGATTCATTAAAATCAGCTCCAGCATTTGAGATAATAAAAATGATAAATACAAAGTAAACAACTTCTTATCTTTAACCCTTGATTGATGAATTTGCCCTCCAGGTTTGCAAAAACAAGATTTAAATGAGCTTTTTTCAAACACATTTTTGATGTTAGAGGCTCTGAATGTGTGGATAATGTTTCCAGACAGGAACCCATCATGTGTGTTCATTACAAAGTAATACCTGTTTCTCATTTAAATTAAAGTCTTGGTGTGTTCAATGGTTGTTTTACAGAAGGGAGCCCTTTACTTATGAAAAAATAACATTAGGTGAACTGCTTACACAACCTTGCACCAGAGTGTGTGATCTGAAAACTGAGAATGTTCTAACAGTTAAATAGTTGAAATCTTTCCTTACACAAATAATGTGTTATTGGTCTTGATGACCCTGGAATGGAAGTAAACTAGCAGCCTAAATGTATTTAAATTTCCACCTTCACCCTGTGTTTTATTCCTCCCACTGTTGATTCTTTACAAAGCTTCCTCCTTATTCTGTCCTCGCTAGATGTGGAAGTGCAAAGGATGAAAAAGGCAGTTGAGTCGTTGATGGCAGCGAATGAAGAAAAGGTACTTTTGACACGTTACACCAGATTATTCACATCTGTTCCTGAGAATTGGGCCTAATTTTATGTGTCTGACTTTTATTTTGTAGGATCGTAAGATTGAGGAGCTAAAACAGTCACTTCATCGGTACAAGAAAGTTCAGGACATGGTGATGTCTGTGCAAGGAAAGAAAGGTCAGACTTCTGTAGAGTAGCAGAAAAATACATGTAGCGTTCACAAGTGCAAGCTTTATTTTTTTCTATTATTTCTCAGATTGTTTGAATTCTGCTTCTGAACTTTAACAAACTTGTAATTTGTTTATTGTGTTTGGAGAATGGGTCATACATAACTGCTTTAGATGATATTAGTCTAGTGAGCTGAAGTTTTACACGCCAAATGATTTATTCTTTGATCTAATTTATTGTTTCATACCAGAGAAAACAAAAGATAACGAGCGTGGTGAGAGTCCCACTGATGGATCCAGCTCAGTCTTCTCCTCCATCTTTGGATCTCTGGAGTCTGAAAAACAGGACGTTTCAGATTTTGAAGAACTAAAACTAAAGAAGCTGGATGAGGTCAGTAAATTAACATTTGCATTTATTTACTTATTTTGGAAAGACTAAAATCAAGCCACAGTAGGTTGTGTGTGGTTTTACTTTTTCCTCATCAGTCACATTTAAAGTCATTAAACTCGTCGAGTAAAAATGTTTTCGTAAAGCGTCGGACTCACAAAGATGTCAAAACAAATTAAAAAGTCTCAAAGTGAAAAGTCTGGTCACTCAATTAAACACATTAGCTAATCTGCCCATTCTCTGACTGTTGTAATGACTTAACACAACATTTAGCTGGATGTTAAAAACATAATCTGTTTTTCCCTGATCTATATTTATAGTTGGAAAGTCTCAGCGGACAGAGTGAAGAGCCTTCTCCTGCTCCCAGCCCTCCTGAGCAAGCACCAACAGATGTGGAAAAGTAAAATATTTAAAAGATTATATTTCACTTTTGCTGCTTTATTGCTTTTTTGAACTAAGTTGTTATGGCACACGTTTTTACTTCTAGCCATAATTACGTAAATGAATAAAATAAGGAAACCAAATTCTTAAGATCAATTTGGTGTTTTTAATACGGGTGATGAGACTAGCTGGCACACTTGTGCAGCATGCTTGACATAAACATCTCATTGCCTCACAAACTTTCCTGTCACATTCCAGTTCACCACAAATACAATAGTGTCTCTTCATCGCTATGAGACACGGTATTGTGCATTCAAGTGACAGGAAATCAGACCATTTGAGGCAGAGCTTCACTCATCACCAAAGCAGGAAAGGACAGTAGTTACAAATTAAATCAGCGCAGAATAATCACTAACTGTTAAAATAATTATTGAGGAAATAAACAATGCAAATTTTTTGATTTTTGTCATTTTTACAATGAAAAGGAAAAGTGAAACGATGTTTAATGCATTCACTTTTGACATGGTAAATTGTTACAACGAAGCTCTAGTTGCAATACTGTTTGTCAACTAAAACTTTTACCATTATATTGTTATGCAAAGTCCTGTTTTTATCTCCTTTAGAAGCCAAGATGTGGCTAAAACTGAGGCCCATGTTGATTTGGAGGGAAGCAAGGATGAGAAGGTAAATAGAGGGAGCAGGTCGATACTCGTATAATAATATAGAGTCTGTATGTAACTTTATGTTTTGTGTTTTTCAGTGTTCAAATGAAGACAATAAGATGAGTGAAAAGCCACCTTTGAATCCCTCTGCCACCTTGCCTGCCTCTACAGAAGACGACAGCTTCGGCTCCAGAAAAGCACGCTCGTCCTTTGGAAAAGGTTTCTTTAAGATCCGCGGAGGCAAGAAGACACCCAACAGCCCTAACCTCGGTAAGACGACGCAGTCTGGTTTCATATTTGTCATGTTGTCATCAGTAAGACGTAGAGATGTTCACTTGTTCAGTGAGAGATTTTCTTGGGGATTTTTCTTCCACCCTTAACCACTCATTTCTCCTCAAAACCACACCCATACGGACCAGGATTATAATTTCAGCCCACATAAACTGTGGTTCATGGTTAAATATGGAAGTCTGTTTCCATGATAGCGTGTGCCCTTTGTCTCCTCTGTGTCTTTCTGTTTACGTCTGTCCCTCCTCCAAATCTGTTATTATTTCAATCATAATTTCTGCCCTCTTGTCTTGTTCTTCTGTTGGACGCTGTCGTGTGTTGTGTGCATTTTTGTGACACATGAAGACCGCAGCAGGAGTGCAAGTGCGCCTATGCTAGGTACAGTAAAGACTACGTGTCCTGACAGGTTGCTGTAGTTCTCCAACAGAAGCAAAGGAAACTACTGACTGTTTGTTCTTTTGATGCTTTTCTAAACTCATTCTGACTTTTGTAGGTAATGTTTTAGTATCTGAATCCTTTCACATTCACTTCATCTCTGTTCTTTGCTGCACAAAAGCCTGCTCAACATACAGTCCTTGTGCTGCATGTATGTTGAGGCACCTGTGTGTCTGCATGTTGTAGAGTGCACCTTTATTTTATTAAAGCCTTACACAAACACAAATATGTGTTAAGATCCAGATTTGGATCTTAAAACGTCCGTTTGAAAGTTTAAAGTAAAACAACTAATGATTAAAATGTACGATACTCCAGCCTCTGTTAAACATCAGCATGTCTGATGCATGCATGCATACACACACACACACACACACGCGCGCGCACCATGACCACTCAGCCTGTGTTTGTCTCGGAGTCATCCTGTGGCTTTCACAGTGCTTTCTGGCACACTGCGCCGCCTGTGTGCTATAACTGCATCTCTACCAGTCAGTTCACGTCTCTCAACCCTGATTCTCACGAGGACGTTGTGTTGGAATTTGATTGTACAGCCGAAACAGAGCTGCAAGGCACCGACCATTTGGATCTGGCAGGGATGCCACAGAGGTCACCAAACAGTGACAGCACACACACACTTCCTACAACTATGGAAAACAGGAAGAAGTCCAAAGGAATAAAGAAGTTCTTTGGAAAGTGAGTCAAAATTGTAATAAAGTTAACTATTTACTTTTAAGAGACTGCTGTGAGGTTGTTTTAATCTTAAAACCTGAATCTATTGCTTAAGGCTCAAAAGGAGCCAGTCTACCACATTTAACCTGGATGACAACTTGCCAGAGGGAGAGTTCAAGCGGGGTGGAGTCCGAGCCACAGCAGGACCCAGGCTGGGCTGGTCTCGTGATCTCCAGCGAGTCAACAAGTGAGTCTGTGCATTCAGCTTGAATAATGGAAGCCAGAATGTGGTTTCTGTGTTTTGAATCTCTGTTGTACAGCGACTATCAGTGATAATGAAAAGGGTTTGACAAGAACAGCCTTTGTAGGAATAACAAAGTTATAAAGTCTCAGTAATAATGATCTCATTTTAGTGTTTTTTTAAGTTGCTATGGACGAACCTGCAGACATGAAGCAGTTTAAACATTTTTGCCATCTATTTTTTAGTGAAGTGGACGCTCCATTTGCTCGATGGTCAAAGGATCAGGTCTGTGATTGGTTGCAGGAGCAGGGTCTCGGCCTTTACGTGAACATGGCCCGTGTGTGGATCTCATCTGGACAGACCCTTCTGCAGGCCTCACAACAAGACCTGGAGAAGGTGGGATGCAACAAGTTAGCAGACCAGTTTTCTACCGCTCACCTCCCCTGTTTGAGGCTTGTGGGGTGTATTTATCACTTGTCTGTCGTGTGGATGTATAGGAGCTGGGCATTAAACACCCGCTGCACAGAAAGAAGCTGCAGCTGGCTCTGCAGGCCCTCGGCTCAGAAGAGGAGGATAATAAGGGGAAGCTGGACTACAACTGGGTGACAAGTGAGCTCTTGTTACCAAATCGTTTTATAAATTAAGAACATTTTACAGTTGTCCTTTTTAATGTTCGTCTATTTTATTTTGGATTATATTTGATGGTCAAATCGATGCTTCTTCTCAGGGTGGCTGGATGATATCGGCCTCCCTCAGTACAAGACGCAATTTGATGAGGGCAGAGTGGACGGTCGCATGCTGCACTACATGACCGTGGTGAGTGTTTTTTGTTTTTATAGACCTGGTTGAGTAATCTGATTACTTAAGGCTGTATCTGTTTACAATCTGATGAGCTCCATGGGAGATGACCTGATTTCTGCAGCTGATTGAACTGTTATTTCTAAACACAGCTGTCCGGTAACTTGACTCTTTGATTGCTGCCTCTTTCAGGATGACCTGCTTTCTCTGAAGGTGGGGAGTGTCCTGCACCACCTCAGTATCAAGAGAGCCATTCAAGTTCTTCGACTCAACAACTACGACCCAAACTGTTTGCGTCGCAGGCCATCGGACGAGGTTTGTTCTGGTTTCTTCTCATGGTCCAATTAAGGGACAGCTGGAGGTGTGAATACATTATAATGTTTTTGATCAGAAATGCTGCAAAGTTTCTGCAACAGTTGCACTAAATCGGCCATAACATTATGACCACCTGCAATATACTGAGTAGGTAGAGTGGGGTGGGTGGATGCTTACTTGCACTCCTACAACCAGTGTCAAATTAAAATTGTATTTTTACTAACAAATATTTAAGTTTAGTTCTAAGCTTCCAGAACATCTTAGCAGTTGACTGTAGATTTATCAGACTTTGTTTTGTAATATTTAAACTGCAATAGAAACAGAAAATATGCAGCTCATGGAAACAAAGTTTAAACACAGTTTCAGTGATTCTAACTAAATAAAGTAACACTAAATAGTTTTTTAAACTTTAAGCTAGAGCTTTAACATTGATCTCAGTGATTGTTGAGTTAGAAACTTGACCAGTTTCATATTTAACACCACTCTGCTGGCCAGATACTGCACTTAGCAGTTTTGTGGAGTGTGTAGGTGTCCTATAGGGGGTGCTCTTTACCTGCTTTATGGTTGTTAGCTGTTATGCTAACAGTTAGCTTTATCAGTTCGCTGATCATCAATAAAAATCACAAGAAGAAGAAAAAGAAGAATTTTGCTCTATCTGTTGGCATCATGGCAGAGCCTGGAAGTGAAAGTAAGAGAGTAGTATCTTTGGAGGTGAAGCAAAGAGCTAAAACTGGAGTGAACATCGGCACGGCCTACACTAGTTTGAGAAGCTAAAGTAGGCTACAAAATCACAGACTGATGGTGACCTGGCTTTGTTGCTACTGGACTTGGAAGTAATCTTTTTTGTCCAACAGTGTAGATTTTTCTACTTTGTGGTTTATTTTAATATTAGTTGGCTCATGTTAGTGTTAGCTCATTGTTAGCGCTAGCTACAGCAGGCTACAGCAGGGTTGTTTTTACGGCAGTTGTAGTTCCACTTTCAACCAGTAGGGCAGATGAGCAGGAAACTGCTCTGTGTTACTTTAATCTTAATTAATGCTCTTGTTACGTTTTGTCTGTAGAACAATATTTCACCTGCGGAGATTTCCCAGTGGACCAACCACAGGGTGATGGAGTGGCTTCGATCTGCAGACCTTGCTGAATACGCTCCCAACCTGAGAGGCAGCGGTGTCCACGGAGGCCTCATGGTGAGAAAACCAGGTTTCTGTTTTCCTGGAGAAAATATTCTGTCCTCAAAAGGATCAGCTCCTAAAAACATTTGCTTTCTGTTCAGGTTCTGGAGCCACGATTCAATGTGGAAACCATGGCTCAGCTGCTGAACATCCCGCCCAACAAGACTCTGCTGCGTCGACACCTTGCTACACATTTCAGTCAGCTGATTGGTTCAGAAGCTCAGCACCTCAAACAAGAGTGTCTGGAAAACCCAGACTACACTCTACTCACAGCCACCACAAAAGTCAAGGTGATGAGTTGGTCTGTCCTGTCTGTTCCAAGAAACCGTTTCAAGACTAGAACAAGGCTAAATTAAAATAGAATGAAAAAAGACGTTAGAACTTTTAGACCTTAAATGTATCGTCTTTATTTATTTGATTCCAGCCCAGGAAACTGCCGTTTGGTAACTTTGGCAGTCTGAGGAAGAAAAAGCAGGATGACAACGAGGAGTATGTATGTCCAATGGATGTGGAAATGCCAAAGGGGCGGAGCTTCCAGAAAGGCTTTGAGCTTCAGATCTATGAGGACGACCTGGACAGGCTGGAGCAGGTGAACTTGAACCACAATCAGTCTCTCAAATCAGGTTTTCAATTCCAGGAACAATGATTTCTAATCCTACCTGAATATATTTAGAGAATGGGTTCAGTGAATCTGATCAGCATTAGTTTGTGTTTTCTTTGTTTATGTTGAGCATCTGTTTCTGCAGATGGAGGACTCTGAGGGGACAGTGAGACAGATCGGAGCGTTCTCCGAAGGAATTCAAAACCTCACAGTAAGAATAAAACAAAAGCACAAAAACCAAGAGATGCTGATTTAAGAGCTTTAGGTTGTGACTCTTGTGTTTTTATTCAGAGCATGCTAAAAGATGACGAATTCTTCAAAGAAGCGTCAAATTCACCAAACCCCAGCGTAACGGATGAGGAGTCCAACGCATGAGGCGGCCGCTGACCTGGTCCTGCTGTGAATCCAACTCTGTGCCAGCACGCATCATCACTATTCCCACGGTTCCTGTTAGTGTTACCATTCAAAGAGCCAAAAGTATTAGTTTGTGTCTTCTCTGTTTCAAACCGTGTGAAAGCCTTCAGTCTGACCTTAGAGGGAACATTTAGGACAACACCACTGTTTGCCTGCCAGCTGGTTTCTGGAGATATTTTCTACTCTTGTTTTTATAGACATTTCGGATTCTGATGGAGCTAAAGTGTCAACCAGCAGGAAAATGCCAATATAGAGTTAATATATGTCTTTTAAACTGCCTTCAGACTGTAGAGACATTGTTAGAAAGGCCTGTTCTTTGCAGAAGATTTCATAAAAGTAAGTTCCTGTTTCTAAACGTTAGTGTAACTCAGACAGCTGCTATGTTTTTTTACACGACTAAACAATAATGGTCTTATATTTTTTTATTTTACGAAGATCTTCACATGTACTCAAACATTTGCATATATACATCATTCACACTACAAAATCTAGAAAATATCCTTGCATGATCTGAAAATTCCTCATATTTTACTAAAGTTTCTCATTTTTAGAATGTTCTTTTTATCCTGGAAGGATTTTGGAAACCTGTTGGCTTGTTGTTTCTAAGGAAAATGTCAGACTGAGATATAAAAATGTGATGTTTCATGAAAGGAAGTAAGAATGCTGTAATTCATCTCTCAACCTTATCTCTGCATGTATGTATTTTTTATTTTACTGTTAAAATCAATAAAGTAATTTAAGAGAATTATGGGTTGTCTTTAAAATCTCAAATACTAAAAACATATTCAAATGTGTCCTGATTAGGTCTTCTCCTGTATAATTTACTTTCCATGCAGGGAATTAATCTTCTAATTATTTTCTGTTATTGTAATAGTTTATTTAAAACAGTTACATTCTAGTAGCAGCAGCCTGTCTTCTTTTTTATATATAAATCTCATAAAGATCAAAAGGTTTTTTGCTTTATTTACCACCAGTTTCTTATCTATTCTTTATTTTTTTTTTCATATAATTTCACCCTTTTCACTTTTTTGCTATAAGCATTTCCCATCGTCTTACTGCTATTTGTGTTTTTTTCTTCTCATTTCATCCCATCTCATTTCTGCTCTCATCTCCATGTTAATTTAAAGCCTGATGAGGGACATTAAACCTGGAATTTGCTGCTGTTGCCCTTCAAGTGATTATATGATATAAATGATCAAATTTCAAATTTATTGCTTGCAGAATTACTGGAAGCTAAAGTTGTAAGATAAGATGCAGAGCGCCCTCTAGTGGCCAAACAAGCCATAGATATGTTCATGTTCCTCCCATCCAACCTCCTGCAGGACCCAAGGAGCTGGGTGGAGACTGGACTTAAAGTAAAACACATAAGTTAGAAATCTGTTGTAGTCTGAGCTAGAAAAGTGAACTGTGTGGATCATGGCTGCCAGGTGTGTATTTTTACTCAATATAAAGTTTAAATGCTGCTTGTCAGACTTTAACTTTAAATCAGATTTATTCATTAGAACAAACATGTTTAATGTGTGAAACAGATTTTGCAGATTTCTGCTCCTTGCTGTATTTTTTGGTGGACTGAATGCATCAAGGTAAGATAGTGTAAGTAGGTTTTGTCTTGTTTTGCATATTTCTGTCAGTATTTGTCAGATTTCTGTACTCTGTCCGCAACAGACCAGCTGTGAACCAGGAGTTATCCAACATTTTTAATGAGCTCTGGGGCTTGGATGTGAATCGAATGAACCCTGGGATAGACTACACCGTCTCTGTTCAAGTGAGGGGGATGTTCTGACTCGGTAAACAGTTATTTGTTATTATTATTATTTCTGAGGATTGTGGGACTCTCCTGTCCAGGGCAGAGCAGGATTTGTAAGCCAGGGCAGCCTGGTGGTGCAGGATCACGCTTCCTTGCCTCTGTTCTCCAACGTTAATGAGGCAAAACTGGGAAACATGACCACCTTTTCTCGTGAGTTTCAGCGTAACTGATCAATTGTTAATTTTTTTCAGTGGAAAAAAATGTACATTTTTCTTTTAGGCTTCATGAAACTCCTGGACAACTACGAGCGGTCCACAGGCATCACAGAACGAGTCACGACAGAGGAGCAGACAGAGATCAGTCTGTTCCTGGATGCTGTTTTAGAAACTCAAGTTATGAAGGTGACATGTTGCAGGTTTTTTTATGAAAGGCGTCTATTTGTTTTGTTTGCCAGTTGTCTTTGACCTCCTCTCATTGTTTTATGCATTTTGTGGTTTGAAGCTGCAGCTGAACTCTGCAGAAACTCGACTCGTCATGATGTTAGAAGAAAGGGAAAAATAACAGAACAGGCAGCTGAAACATCTGTGTGCAGCTGTGGAATGTTGTGTTGGCCTCAGTGGGCTCCCCAAAGAGGATCACTGGAAAAATGTGAACTTTTAGTACTTGTTGTTTTAGGAGGAAAGACTTTTCTTGATCCAGTTAAACCCATAAATTGTTTCTTACTCTATAATTAGGGAGCAAAATTACTATGTTCCATCATGTTTTGTTTAAATTAAAGTTTAAATTTATATATTATAGAATTAATAGATATTAAATTTGCATGAAGATTTAAATTTGTCTTAAAGAAAAGGGAATAAACTGCAGCTTTTATTATCATTGACAACATTCTGTTTATTTGCTCATAACTGGAGCAACTTTCTGAATAATCTTCACTTATGAATGTGATTTCTGCTCAGCGTGCTCATCAGTATCTGGTGAGCAAAGGGAAGTCCAGTTCTGACTTGAGGCTGTTCAAGAGTCAGCTGAGCTTGATCTGGTTCCATCTTTACCACCGACAGAGGAACACGGGGTGGGAGTCTGATCATCAACACGTCAGAGTCTTTAAAGACTTGGTTTGTGACGATGTTGAAGTAACTGTCTTGTTTGTGTGGCAGCCCGGACTCCTGTGGGTTTGAACACGTTTTTGTTGGTGAAACCAGATCTGGAACAGAAATAATTGGCTTTCACAACTGGGTTCAGTTCTACCTGCAAGAGAAAAACAGCCACTTGGACTACAAGGGATACAAGGCCAGAGAGCACGACTTGGTAAGTTCACCACACGAAGGCGCTGCATCTCTGTCAACACCATCATCTGCTTTCACATCTCATTTCTGCTTCTACCTGCAGCCTGACCAGGACGACCACGTTTTGAACCTCCAGTTCAGCTGGCACGGTGTGCTGAAGCCTGTCGGCAGTGCCTTCATCGGGACCAGCCCCGAGTTTGAGATGGCCATCTTCACTATCATCTTCCTGATGAACACAGACAGGAGCACCACGGTGCTGGTCAACATCGACCAGTGTCAGCTGGAGCTGGTGGTGGTCAGGCAGGGACGCTGTCTGGGGACGGCATACCCCAAACTGCTCAGCAGCAACAGCAGACACGTTAGGGAGCACGCTCGCTGACTCCGCCCACACCTGAAAAGACAGGTGGCGTTGTATGAAGGCAGCAAACTGAACATCCTTCAGGACTGTTCTAAACTCTACATCTATTCAAAAATGTAGAAGATACTTTTAATAAAATAGTTTGTGTTGCTTTTATTATAGCATGTGTCATATGTTTAATTGTGAAAATGCAGAATTAATCCTCCAAAATAAATACTAAATAAGATCCTAACAAAATAGTCTTTATACAAAAATTAAATTACCGGCACAGAACTTTTTAAATAGCTAAATTATCAATATCTCAATAAATGAGAGGAAAAAATTCTCGACACCCATTTTTGCCCATTTTATCAATATTTGCTATTTCTTTTTTAAAACCACAAATAAACTCACTAATTCTTTGCATATTTAAACCTTTAAAGTTTCAGTTCATTTTCTGCTTTAATCAAAACCAAAATCATTAATTATAATTCATTTTTTGTATTCGTGCTTGAAAAAGTCAACGTGTTTTTCTGGTTCATTAAATGACTTTTTTGTTTGATTGTTTTATTCCTCATACTAAATAAAACAACAAAATAAAAATCATCAAAAAGCGGATTTCTTGTCATTTTGTTTTGTTTCAGTAACTTTTTCCACCACTAAGTGGCGGACGTTCGTTAAACTGTGTTGAGACGCCGAGACCTCCGAAGAAGTCGCTCCAAGCGGAACGCTTTTTAAGTTCCTCCCAACTCTTCTACGGACGTTTTAAACTGAAACACATAGCTGGGACGCATGCAGCAGACACTTCCTGCGCTTTGTGTCAACACTAGCGTTATTCATATTTTTAAATGTTTATAGTTGAACAGCAGCGGTGACCATGGAGCTGCTGGGAGGAGAGTTTGGAGAAATGACTCCTCAGGAGTTGGCGGCTCCTGTCAACACTGTGGCGGTGAGTTCGAGGAAAATCGGACAAAAAGGTCTTTACACCACGAGTACAGGGCAGTAAGAGGCAGTAAGCTAATTTAATAACAGAGATTGAGCCAGCTATCGATCCAGGTGTGATGGTGTGGTGCAGCAAAGCTTCTTATTTGTTAAATGATGTTACAGGTGGAACATTGTAGCAATAAACCCCGAGTTTGGAGTCGGCTGCTTCAGAAACGGAATAATTTCATGACTTAAGTGGTTTGTTTTTCTTTTTGGCAGGAAAAATGGAAGTTGTTACCAGCCTTTCTGAAGGTAACGCAATGATACATTTTATCATGGAAGTGCATGTAGAATAATACCCCCCCCCCCCCCCCCAAAAAAAAAAAGGAAATAGAAAATCTAGACAAATATTTCCATTTTTAATCCGGTTTTTTAGCAATACTAAAAATTAAGCCTTGTGTTTTAATTTAAAAAATAGTTTTAATTTAATTTCATAATTTTGTTTATTAATTAATCTGAGCTAGTCAGATTAATTTATAAAAAAAAGTCTGGTTTAAATGATAAATATATTGACCTAAGTTTGACCTGTTTGGTTTAATTATTATTATTATTATGCTTTTTAACATTTTTTAACAGTTAATCCCTTTATTACTAAGTGACATAACAATTTAACCATGATATATATTCATGCGCATGTCTTTGTTTCTCTTTAATCTCTGTATGTTTTGCAGGTGAAAGGCTTGGTGAAGCAGCACATCGACTCGTTCAACTATTTCATTAATGTTGAGGTAAAACTGAAACCCACCATCCGGGCTTTTCCTCGTCTGTTTCAGATTTCACTTCAGTATAAACGTCCTGTGTTTCAGATAAAGAAAATTATGAAAGCGAATGAGAAGATCACAAGTGATGCTGATCCAATGTGGTACCTGAAGTAAGTGAACATTGCTGACACACCTTTAACCTTGGATTATAGTTAATCTGAGATTGGTTCCTGTGCAGATACCTCAATATCTATGTTGGAATGCCCGATGTCGAGGAAAGCTTTAACGTAACTCGACCGGTTTCTCCTCATGAGGTGAGTCTGATCAGATGAGATCATGTTTCAGACTGACAGGTTTGTAAATTAAATCTATCAGTCTGTAAAAATGGGAATATTTGCTGATGAATTTGCTCAAAGGTGAGAAATTCTGTTTCCATAGTGTCGCCTCAGAGACATGACCTACTCGGCGCCCATCACAGTGGACATCGAGTACACTCGCGGCAGCCAGAGGGTCATCCGAAACGCTCTGCCTATCGGAAGGTTTCTGATTCTTGACTCTATAATTTACCTAAATCTCAATTTCAGCATTTCAGACTTTAAAACTCATCAAGATGTTCTTGTTAAGAGAATTCTTTCTGCTCTTGTCAGGATGCCAATCATGCTGCGAAGCTCGAACTGTGTTCTCACAGGAAAGACGCCCATGGAGTTTTCTAAACTCAACGAATGTCCTCTGGATCCAGGTACACTGTTGTTGAAAAAAGTCGAACTCTAATTTTTACTGTTTTGATCTCTTCCTCTGTTTGACAGAATTGTGTTTTTTTATTTCCAGGAGGTTATTTTATTGTAAAAGGCCAGGAGAAAGTCATCCTGATCCAGGAGCAGCTGTCTAAGAATCGGATCATCGTGGAACAGGACAGGAAGGGTGCAGTCGGTGCCTCGGTTACCAGGTTGGAATAAAGTTACAGCTTCCTCCCAAACGAAGGAGTTAGACGGTTAAACGTGTTGTTTTGTTTCAGCTCCACTCATGAGAAGAAAAGCAGAACCAACATGATTGTGAAGCAGGGTCGGTTCTACCTGAGACACAACACGCTGTCGGAAGATGCTCCCATTGCTATTATATTCAAGGTAAAACTGGTTTAAGTAAGTCCAGTAGGTGGCGCTGCAACACAACTAAACGTTTTGTCTGAAGAGAGGATTTCCTCAAAGTTTGCCTGCAGCTTTGATTTGTATTAAAACATAAATGATCCACTCATGTTGTGGGAGGGTTGGATGAACTCTGGAAATGTCACTGGAACAGCTGGTGCTGTGATCTCCCATCACCTCTGGAGAAAAGCTTTTCTAACACGTTACCTTGTGAGTGTCTGAACCCTCGACTCTGTTTGCTGAGAGCTCGTACATCCTGGGCTGCTCCTTCCCCACCTCCTTCTGCGACCTCATCTCCGCCGTGGAGCACACGGATCAGTTCCCACAGCTTCACATTTCCATAAGCAAATGTCACGCAGCCTCATGACTCCGAGTTCACCTCTCCAACCCCATCAACACACTCTACCTCCTAATGTTTCAGCTCCTATAGTCTTCATGTGGTTATATATATAAATGATTTAGGTCACCATCATGTCTTTGACTAACACAGGGTATGGGTGTAGAAAGTGACCAGGAGATCGTTCAGATGATCGGCACTGAGGAGAACGTCATGGCCAGCTTTGCCCCGAGTCTGGAGGAGTGTCAGAAAGCCCAGATCTTCACCCAGACTCAGGTATTTCAGTAAAAAAATGCCACTGATTACATCAAAGTCAATATTAAACGTCTTTTACATTAAAGTCTTAGTACGAGTTACTAATCTGGTGTTTATGATGCAGGTGATTCATTCAACCTGATTCATCCTTTAATCAAGTGTTATTTATACCGCTGCTCTTTCTGTACTCATGTTTATCATCAGTGGTTTCCAACGTCTGGGTCGGGGTCCCATTGTGGGCCATGAAACACTTAGCTTTGGTCTAGAGACAAAAGTCTTAGTTGCTATAAGTGAAGTAAAAAGTTAGAATAAAAGTTCAACTGGACATAAGTAGAATAATAAGAGTTGAAGCAATTTTTTTTTCTTGTACAGTAAATCAGAAGCTGCAGTTAGCTGTTAGCTTAGCATTATACAAACAGTACAAACGCTAAACCGTTTATCCTCCAAACATCACTAATTGGAGGCACAGTTGGTTGACAGGCAACCATGTGATGATGTCAGGAATCCCATCTTGTTAACTGTTTAATCTTTATTATAATTATCATTATTAATAATATTAATGGTTTTAAAGAATAACATTAGTTGTAAAGTTTGTACAGACTGATGAGACGTTGTTATGGTGTGACTCATCAGACGCTCGTTAGTCTGAAGATCAGGATTTGTTTTTATTTTTTGCTCTTTTGTTGACAGATTTTTTTCCCCTGATCAAATGATAAAGATTCCATCTTTCCAGACAGTTGAGTAACATTTTCGTGGTCATTTTGGAGACAAATTCAATCAGCAAATTTGTTTTTCATAAAGATGAGGTCATTAGAGGAGCCGCTGATGCATCGATGAGTCCGTGTTTGCGTCCTAGCAACCCGCCGCTGCAGCCCTCGTGTGTCCGTGTCTGCCAGCCTCCGCCGCGTCTTTTCAGGTTATTCACTGGACCATTGTATCTGGCACAATGAGACCTAAATCTATATAATTAAAGGAAGATAAGGCTTCAGAAACATTGTTATCAGATTAGAAGTAATCTGCCCAAACCAAATTTGACTCTTATCTGGTTTTAGATACCAGAATCTGAAAATGGAGAGATGATTTCATCTTTTTTCCAGATGCTGATTGTGTTTTTAACAGCTGCGTTTAAGTCACTCGTGTTTAAGTGTTTGGTAGTAAAATTAGTTTCAGCTTTCTTAACAGATTTGATGTATTTTAATTTGTAAAAAGTTTCTGACAGAATGTTCGTATCCCGCCTGCGGGTTTGGTACCATGACTCAGCGCTCCTGTGTTTCAGGCTCTGAGGTTTCTGGGGAATAAAGTCCGGCGCCAGCGGATGTGGGGGGGTCCGAAGAAGACCAAGATGGAGGAAGCCAGAGAGCTGTTGGCATCTCTCATCCTCACCCACGTTCCTGTAAGTAAACGGGTTAAGACGCGTCACACGAAGCTCGTTAAGAGTCGCTAATGAGTTCCTGTGATCCGGTCGACAGGTGAAGGAGTTTAACTTCCGGGCAAAGTGTATTTACCTAGCGGTGATGGTTCGGAGAGTCATCCTGGCTCAAGGCGACAACAAGGTGGATGACAGAGATTACTATGGCAACAAACGTCTGGAGTTGGCCGGACAGGTAAATCAGCTGTGCACCTGTACTGCATGTGGTTTTATTCTGTTTGCTTTAATAAATCCTCCATTCAGTATTTTTTTTCTTGTCTGAAGACTAAAAAAGGAGCTCCAGAAGGTTCTGCGTCTTTGTTGAGACGCTAAAAGCTCCCTGTTGACTTTGTTGTTTACTCATCCATTCATTTTTGTAAACCGAAAGGTGTTCAGTGCCTTTTCTTTCGTCAGAAACACGGAGCGTCTGTATTGATGCCTGTTGGTGTGTTTCCGTGTGAATGGATCAGAGCGCTGCGCCGGAGCACGCCGGCAGCTCCAGCTCTGATCTTTCACCTGCATCTTTGTTCCTGCCACCTTCTTTTAATAAGACTCTCATTATTTCTCCTCAGCTTTGTTTTTCCTCTTGTTTTGTTTTCGTGCCACCCCCTCCATCCCTCCTCCCTCTGTGTTTCAGCCTGGCTTTGTCAGGAGAGAGATATGCGGTGGCACCGAAATCCCAACGCTGTGGAAGCACGGGGGATTTTTCAGCACCGTGACAATAGAAATGCTGCCTTGACTGGAGCGATTGAGCTAATCCACAGGCTCGGCTCTGATAATGTAATTACTGCTGTCTTAAGGCCTTTAATTCACCCCCACCCCCCCAACCTGCTCTGTGTAAGGAGCAGGAGATGGGAGGATGGGGCGGGGGGGGCAACAGAGCCCTCTTTCAAAAGGGGGCTTACACACCAGCAACGCCAGCAATCTCCTCGCTCTCCAATTATGGTTCCCTGACATTCAACTAATTGGCCCGGCTGCGCAATGGAAGCTTAATTTCTTTATTAATTTCAAGCAGCACTGCCTGTTTGTTTTGATGTATGCTAATGTGGGAGGGGGGGTGTGGGGCTGTGGGAGATGTGGCCTCCTGTAGACCTGGAGGAGGAAGACGGGAACCTGGGACGGAGGCCAGGTCACGGCGGTAAACGCACCTCAACGCTGGTCTCTGATGGTGAACTCTGTCCAAATGAGTCTCTGATGAGACGTTCTCTGTTTTTGACAACCGTAGCTCCTGTCTCTGCTGTTTGAGGATCTGTTTAAGAAGTTTAACTCTGAGCTGAAGAAGATCGCTGACCAGATCATCCCCAAGCAGCGCGCCACTCAGTTCGACGTGGTCAAACACATGCGGCAGGATCAGATCACCAACGGCATGGTCAACGCCATTTCCACCGTGAGTCAGAGCACGACAGGGAGCAGAAACAGGCTTGCTTTAGGGCTTGTTAATGCAGAACCTTCACACTTTAGAGGGTGATTTTAACTTCTTAGCCAGCTTCATGTAGGATTCTTGCTGTGATGCATTCAGCAGCCTGACATTAGATGGTATTTTTAAGCACCGGATCTGCTGTTTTCCATCAACAGGGTAACTGGTCTCTGAAGAGATTCAAGATGGACCGTCAGGGTGTCACCCAGGTTCTGTCTCGTCTCTCCTACATCTCTGCTCTCGGCATGATGACGAGGATCTCCTCCCAGTTCGAGAAGACCAGGAAGGTCAGCGGGCCGCGCTCCCTGCAACCGTCGCAGTGGGGGATGTTGTGTCCGTCTGATACTCCTGAAGGAGAGGTGAGCCACCCAACACGACCCCGAAACCTCAGATAGATTAGAACGCTTCAGCTCTAACGCGTGTCTTTGTAGGCCTGCGGTTTGGTGAAGAACTTGGCTCTGATGACTCACATCACCACAGACATGGAGGACGGTCCCATCATCAAACTGGCCTTCAACCTCGGGGTGGAAGACGTCAACCTGCTGTGTGGGGAGGAGCTCTCCTATCCGAGCGTCTTCCTGGTTTTCCTAAACGGTAAAACTCCTGCACACCAATGGAGCCGAATTATTAAATAAACAGAATTAACACCTCCTGCTGTTGCTTTGGATCGTTTAAAAAAATAAACGCTAATCCTTCTGCTTTTCAACACGTTTGCTTCATAAACACGAAGAAGAAAATATTGGGTTTAATTTAGCTGATAAGTTTTTAATTTCGCGGCAGCAGTAGGTATTATTCTCTAGTCAAAACTTGGACATTTAATTACAGTATTTGTTTGTCTTTGCACTGATAACTGTCACATTATATTAGCTGCCATGCTCTTTAATTAGTCGTTAGCAGCAGGTGTGGAAGCCCTTCAGGGTGCGTTCAGAGGCGACGTGCTCTCACACAGAGGCAGAGCTCAGTCTCTGCTCTGTTCTCCACCCGATATGAACAAACCTCCTGCAGGAGGTTTACACTCCGCTCTCAGCAAGGCTCAGGGTGCAAAACCATGGCTCACGCGTCAAGTTCGGAGTCTGAATTTTGTGCTTTTTCAAGAGAAAGGCTTTAAATTTTCTGGATATTTATGCACGTTGTTACTTTACTTAAAAGCAAACAGAAAATCTTTAGAGTAATTACTCAGAAATGTCTTTTGCAGAAAAGTTAAAGAAATGATTATGGCTCTGTTCTGTTTGAAGGAAAGCAGCAGCTGCTCAGTTTGTTTTCATTCAAGCACAGCTGTGATAACACGGTTAAATCACGCTTTACTGAACAAATCACTGTTTGTTGTAAAACGTTAACATTTATATTACTGATGGTGAGACTACCAGAAATCATGCAGGTTTTCTGCTGGAATTGGGTTTTGCAAGAAGTTTCAAATATGGCCGCCGGGTCATGAGGGATGGGATTTAAGGTCAAACGACTTGCAACAAAATTTTCTTATGCAATTTAGTCGCAAAGTGTCTTTGCAGTTTGTCCTCATTTTATCTGCAGTTTGGTTCTCCAGCTCCTCCTGAAGTCGTCTCACGTTTCTCCGCCTTTCTGACTCAAATCGAGAGGCCAAACGTTCCTGATCTCCAGACTTTCTGAAGACCAGAGTTTTTCTTTTATGCTTTGGCTGCTCTCTCCTATTTCTCTGTTTGTGTCCACAGGAAGCATTCTGGGTGTGATCAGAGACCATTGCAAGCTGGTCAGCACTTTCAGACTCATGCGCCGGGCGGGTTTCATCAACGAGTTTGTGTCCATCTCCACCAACCTGACCGACCGCTGCGTCTACATCTCGTCTGATGGAGGAAGACTCTGCAGGTGGGCGAGTCTGGAAGAGACAAAAATCTATAAATCTGTTATGTTTTGGGTTAAATTTCAAGGTTTCAGATGAATAAATTGTTTCTCCTGAAGGCCGTACATCATAGTGAAGAAGAGCCAGACGATGGTGAATAATAAACACATTGAAGATCTGTCTCAAGGCTACAGGTGAGAGTTGAGGTGTCCTTAGTAATGGTCAGCATTTAATTTAGTTGGGCAACACCAGGCCAAGTAAAAATAAAGATAATTTATTTAAGACCAGACATAACCTCCTCTAATCTCACTAGATGTATACATTTGATTTTATTCCATTTTTATCCTTAAACAGCAGTTTGGGGGCGTTTCTTTGATCATTATAATGATTTTTTCCCTCAAATGTCTCCAGAACCTTTGAGGACTTCCTTCATGAAGGCCTGGTGGAGTACCTGGATGTAAACGAGGAGAACGACTGCCAGATCGCTCTGTATGAACATATGATCAACAAGTGAGTAGAAACGTGACAGCTGACGTTTTCAAGCGCTTCCCTCCTCGTTTGTCTCAATCCTGGCGTGCTGTTTTTTAAACGTCCTTTCTGTAGAGACACGACCCACTTGGAGATCGAGCCCTTCACGCTGCTCGGAGTGTGTGCGGGCCTCATTCCCTACCCCCACCACAACCAGTCCCCCAGGAACACGTACCAGTGCGCTATGGGCAAGCAGGCCATGGGTAAGCCTGATCTGAGCAGGTAGTTTAACGTCCTTCACACAGCTGAGCCGCCCAAACACACACACTTGCAGTATTTTAATCTTGCATGAACAGCGTTTTCAAGCCTCCTAAATCTGCAGAGTTTGAACTTTTTATTTGCATGAGTTAAAAAGGACATTAGAATAACAAACAGGGTGGATACAAGCAGCCCTGCTGGTTCTTCATGAAAAAACTCTGCGGCTGCACCACTTCTTGTCAGAATACATTTGGATGTGTGATTGAGTGTTTGTCGAATGTGTGTGTGTGTGTGTGTGTGTGTGTGTGTGTGTGTGTGTGTGTGTGTGTGTGTGTGTGTGTGTGTGTGTGTGTGTGTGTGTGTGTGTGTGTGTGTGTGTGTGTGTGCATGGACATCAAACATGGAGCGCTTGCGTAGGTTCTCCTTTGTGCCGTGTGTGCGGAGGCCCTTTCCCTGCCAGTCACCCAGAGTGTCATTAGCAATTCATTGTGTCTGCTCTGGCTGTGCTCGGGGGGTCAGTGTGCTCAGCTGCAGAAAGCCCACAGAGTGTGCACCCCAAGCTCCCTGGTAACCAAAACTTCCCCAAACGGCCCGGCTAGCATTCGTAAGAGCTGCTGTCTCACACACACACACACGCACCCATCGGCTGCTGCTTCACCTCCGTCCGTCCACTCCTGCCCTCCCCCCACCTTTACAAAAACACTGATTGGAACTATATTTGGACTAATATCCTCTGTCCTGTCGGTTTTGTGTGGGCAGCTCTTTACATGTGCAAATCTGGTTGTGTGGCCTGAGCCTATTATCAGCGACTCTGTGCTTGTAGCCTGACTGTGAAGTAATAGCATCTGACAAATGTCAGGGCTTCCAGGGAGGCCGGGCTTTATGTCATAACTCTCCTGGGTCCTCCCCAGAGCTCCTTTGAAATTAGATTAAACGGCCAAACAGGAAATTATTTATTAATAATATTTCAGGCTGTTTTAATGATTTATTCCTCATTCACTGTTTTTGTTTTTAGGAACTATCGGCTACAACCAGAGGAACCGCATCGACACGCTGATGTACCTGCTGGCTTATCCTCAGAGGCCCATGGTTAAAACTAAAACCATTGAGCTGATTGACTTTGAGAAGCTGCCCGCAGGTCAGAACGCCACCGTGGCTGTCATGAGCTACAGCGGCTACGACATTGAGGACGCTCTGGTCCTCAACAAGGCCTCGCTGGACAGAGGTGAGAGCCTTTCTGCAGATTTTAACCCCGACCACGGCAGAAAGTTCAACTCGTCTCTTTTTAGGATTTGGTCGGTGCCTTGTGTACAAAAACGCTAAGTGCACCCTGCGTCGCTACACCAACCAGACCTTTGATAAAGTGATGGGACCCATGCTGGATGCTGCCACGCGTAAGCCCATATGGAGACACAACATCCTGGATGCTGATGGTATCTGCTCCCCTGGTGAGTAACAGCCACAGCGGATGTTTAAAGCAATGTTTCCCAACCCTGGTCCTCAGGGCACACTCTCCTGCATGTTTTCCATGTTGCCCTTTCAAACGCCAGTGTTTCCCTGCTGCCACACACCTGACTTAAATGAATGAGTGATTAACAAGCATCTGCACCACTTGGTGTCCTCCTGAGGAGGCAATCTAAATCAGGTGTGCTGAAGCAGAGACATGCAAAACTTGCAGGACAGTGTGCCCTGAGGACCAGGGTTGGGAAACACTGGTTTAAACGATGCCGGTGATTAATCTTTGTTCCAGATTTCAGAGTTTCTGCTCTTAGAGTTTGTGGGAGTATAAGCAGCAGGTCTCTAAAGCTGTTTTATGATGCTGATTGACGTCTCTTGTGATTCACAGGTGAACGAGTGGAGAACAAACAGGTGCTGGTGAACAAATCGATGCCAACCGTCACCCAGACGCCACTGGAGGGCAGTGCCCAGCCAGGCCAGCCCCAGTACCGAGACGTGCCCATCAGGTGAGGGACGCTCAGGTCCACCTTCAGCTTTGGACTCATGAGTCCCGCTGCAGCGGAGCAGAAATAACGGCTTTTTGTTTGCAGCTACAAGGGCTCGACAGACTCGTACATCGAGAAGGTCATGATCTCCTCCAACGCTGAGGAAGCCTCCCTCATCAAGATCCTCCTGAGACAGACGAGGAGACCAGAGATCGGAGATAAATTCAGCAGTCGGCACGGACAGAAAGGTGTCTCCTTCTGCTCAGTTACTTAAAAACCTCCTTCTAAAGCTCAGATGTGTTTTGAACAACTACTTTAATAAAATTATGATCATTTCAGGTCGTTTCTGGACAGGAACATTTGTTGAGTCAAGTCCCAGTGGCTGTAGATGTCACTGCCCCCGTCCCCCGTCCTCGCCGTTCAAGAGCTCTTTTCAATTAATTGGCTCTTTGTCCTGTGCCAGACTATGCAAATTTATTACACCCCAGCAGTATTCTGCTGGAAAAAAGTGTTTACAACCTCCATTGTTAGGCAGCACCTCCCCTATAGAGGGCTTGTATGATGCTTTAATCAAAAAGCTAACTGGCGCCGTGCATAATTTACTCTCTTCATTAACACGGTGGGCGCTGGGCGGTCAGCTCAGGGTGGGACAATGTCCTCTGTCCCGGGCAGAGGGGTCGTCGTGGGGTTAGATCTGGACGGAAACGCCCAGATGTGCAACTGACGAACAGCTGGGTTTATTTTAGCCAAAGCTTTTAGCAGTGACATTGAGCCACATATTAGGGATCAAAATATTTTTTAAATTTGAGGTTTTTTTTATTTATATATTTTATATATTATTTAATGAACTTAAATCAAAATAAATAATTATTGGATTAGAAGTGAATTTGGGTTAACTGATGCATCTCCAAACGTTCTGGTCAGCAGAGCAAACTAAGTTAATTATTTACCACACACACACACACACACACACAGCTGTGGAGGTGGGGGAGGAGGGCTGGGGTTGTCAGTATTACAGGCCCATTGTGCGAGGCGTCAGCGTGGAGCTGCATTAGCTGTGATGGAGGGCTCTGGACCCTTGCTGTTGTCTTTCTTTTCTCTGCTGATTTCATGCCTCTTTTATCATTCACTTTCACACAAAACAAACAACACCAGAGATGTCTGATGTTGGAACCCGTGCGTCTCTCTCTTCTCTTTTTACTTTCTCCAGCATCTTTTGATTCTCTTTCACACAGCTTTTACCCTGATGTTTAGCCCCTTTTCCTTTCTCTCGATTTTCTTTATTTTCCCACCTTTTCTCTGCTCTTTTCTCCTCCTTCCTGCTGTTGGATGCTGTTCCACTAAGTTGCTGCACTTGTTCTCGGTCAGCATCCTGTTGCAACATCCTGTAAGGCATCAGCAGTCAGCCCGAGGCGCCGGCTGCTCAGCTAATAGTGAATTTTTCCCACGTGCATCGATTCAGTTTCTCCTCTCCAGTTGATCCCCTCCACTTCCTCCCAGTTGAACTAAAAGTCATGGGTGTGTAATCCAGGTCTCCCAGTACAGCTAAGCATCTTTCTTTACTTCCTGCTCTGCTTCTTTTTGCTTCTCATTCTCTTCTTTTTTTTTTTTTCATTTGCAAATTGGTCTACAATCTGTTTACCCTGGCCAGTGAAGAGTGCTTCGGCCCCTCCGCAAACATTTACGCTCACACTTAAACTCCAGGCTTCCAGGGAGCTACCCCCCACCACACACACACACACACACACACACACACACACACACATCAGGCGAGTCAAAAGAGGATCCAGTCTGTCTACAGGAGTATGGAAATGTCCTCCTCTTCCAAGGACCCAACATGGACAACTAGAACTAAGAAGTCCAAACTGGATTCCTCTTGTTATTTTAAAGTTAAAACATTCCTTCAAATGGATATAAAACATGTTTTTCATGTTTGATTCAGTTTAGTCCTGCTAAATTTCAAGGATTTGAAATGTGGTGGAAATTAACATTACCAATGACATCCTCAGAGAAAATGCAGACTGATTTCTTAAAGGTGCGGATCACTGAAAAAACATTTTTTAATAATTATTTCTGATTATAGGTCACTCTAAACATGAAAATAGTCTCCTACACCTATCTCCTGCATTAGCTTCTGATAGAAAATAGACGGTGACACGCTAGGATTTGTAAATCCTGACAGATCTACGTCACACTGTCACTTAACATTCATGGACTCGCCCATCTTGACTCACGACGGGGAAGGCTGTTGTTGGTTTAGCGTCCAGGAAACAGCAGAGAACGTCTTGCTTAGTAGAAGCTAACCGTTAGCTTTAGCAACTCAGCAGAACTCCTCCAGGCTTGTGTTATTGGTGGAGATAAAACATCAACGTTGCAGAGCAAACAGAGTCCGTAGTAGAGTCGCGTTGCTGTAATCCAATCAGAAGCAAGATATCCAAATATCAGGAAATAAGAGTCCAAAACCTGCCGTCTGAGCGGGTTGTCCAGTAATTGGAGGGTTGTAGGATCGATCCCGACTCCCAGCTGAGAATGCTGCTGTTGTGTCCTTGGGCTAGACACATAACACACATTGCCTGCTGATGGTGGTCAGTGGGACCGGTGGCGCCAGTGCTCGGCAGCCTCACCTCTGTCAGTTCGCCCCAGGGCAGCTGTGGCTACACTGTAGCTCATCACCACCAGGTTGTGAATGTGTGTGTGCATGGATGGATGACTGATTGTGTTGTAAAGTGCCTTGGGGGGTTCTAGGACTCTAGAAGGTGCTATATCAAATACAGGCCATTTACCATTCCTACTAGAGAACTGAAATGTATTGATTAAACAAGTGTTTCACACCTTTAAGGAGTAAAAGCAAAAAAAATAAGGTGGTATTCCAGCGAACGCTACAGCAAAATATTTAAAAAAGGACAAAATATAACAAAAACTTTAAAATTATAAGATTTCAAAGGACTCGGCAGATTAAATAACACAATGAAAACTACTTTATTTTATTACATCTTTTTTTTCACGTTTTGTCCAATTTTCTAAAACCTGAGGAGCTGATTTAACAATGACTGTTGCTTTTCCTTCCCTTAATTGCTGGTGATTATTTGTGTTTCTCAGCCCTGACCTCTTTGTGTTTTTCAGGTGTTTGTGGCCTCATCGTCCCTCAGGAGGACATGCCGTTCTGTGACTCGGGAATCTGTCCGGACATCATCATGAATCCTCACGGATATCCCTCCAGAATGACGGTACGGCTCCTCACAGCCTTTTCATCACACAGTTTATTTCCCTGTTTTTTTGAAGCTGTGGTACTTTTAACAGCTGATCCAGGACCTGGAGTCGGAGCTTGTTTGTAAGTTTGACCTGAATCACCTCAGCCGCTGTGGTTTGTTTAAGTTTGTGTCGACTCTTCTGAGACTAAACCCTCATTATCGTCGCTCCTCTTCTCTCCGGGTTATCGTTGGCTCCCAGAGCACACGTCCATTGACGCCGTTAAGCAGCAGTCTTACTCTTTACAAACAGATATTTGTTGCTGCGGAGACGGCTGCCAGCGAAGCCGCCGCCTGCCGCTGAATGCGGAGGTTTTATCAAACATGGAGCGAGCTAAACGTCACCAACGTCGTCCCCTTTCGTTGTAAAAACCTGGAGTTGTGTTTTCTGGCTGTGGTTGCCATGGAGAAGGCTCAGAAATGTTTGGCTCTGGAGGATGTTTCCGTGGCCTGAGAGTGATATGAGAGTAGGTGTTTCCTTTATGTGACGGGGTCAGGGGTCCTCTGGGTGCCGCCTCGGTGGGATTGTTGAAATCAGTCATCCTTGCAGCGATACCCCCACCCTGAAGGGGGGGTACATGTGTAATCTAATTTCACCCACAATAATCAGCACTTTGTGCCAGGAGAGGATCCAAATCCCTGAAACGTTTTATGCTTTTATCACATTTATGTGTTGCTGTGTTGTTGTTTTTTCTGGGTTTGATCAGGTCGGGAAGTTGATAGAACTGCTGGCTGGGAAGGCGGGGGTTCTGGACGGACGGTTTCACTATGGGACGGCTTTCGGAGGCAGCAAAGTGAAGGACGTGTGTGAGGATCTGATCCGTTATGGATACAACTACCAGGGCAAGGACTACGTCACCTCAGGAATCACCGGGTAAATAACGGGAGTAAATAAATGTTGCATCAAATCTCTGCAAAAAGCCCTAATTTCATTTATTTATTGAATTTATATGTACCTGTCCAAAACAAATATTGTCATACCAAACTGGTGCTTTAATGCAGAAACTTTAGATTTTTCTTTAAAAACTGAAGCTTCCGGTCGTGAAACGCCTGAACGTATCTTCATTTTCCTATTTTAAAGCCGTTCTTGTTCTCATACAACAGAAATACAGCTTTGATTAATGAGAACGCCACCATGACTCCAAATAGTTGAAAAAATAGTTAAAACACAAATTTATTATCACTTTGTTTTAATCAGACGGTTTAGTTTTGCTGATTCAGTATTTGTAAACCCAGAGAGCCCCTGGAGGCCTTCATCTATTTTGGACCGGTCTATTACCAGAAACTGAAGCACATGGTTCTGGACAAGATGCACGCCAGAGCCCGGGGCCCCAGAGCCGTTCTCACCAGGTAAAACCCAAAGTTTCAGGATCATATTTGAGCCTGAGGATAACAGAAAGATTCCGTGAACTTTCCTCGTCGCCAGGCAGCCCACGGAGGGCCGCTCCAGAGACGGAGGTCTGCGTTTAGGAGAGATGGAGCGCGACTGTCTGATCGGCTACGGGGCCAGCATGTTGCTGCTGGAGCGCCTGATGATCTCCAGTGACGCCTTCGAGGTGGACGTGTGCGGAGAGTGCGGCCTGCTGGGATACTCTGGATGGTGAGTTAGTGCTGGCATCGATGGATAAAGATGTTGGACCTGCACCGTCGGTAACTGGCTGGTTGGTGTTTTCCAGGTGCCACTACTGCAAGTCGTCCTGTCACGTTTCCTCTCTGAGAATCCCGTACGCCTGCAAGCTGCTGTTTCAGGAGCTCCAGTCCATGAACATCATCCCTCGACTGAAGCTGTCGCGTTACAACGAGTGAGCAGCGCAGGGACAGAAGCTGTGTGTGAGTGGAAGTTTAGAGTCAGATCCTTTAATGAGTCATGATTTAGACGGCCGAGCTTTTGGCGAGTGGAGAGAAACAGGCTGAAAGTTTTTCATTTGTTTGTCATTTATGTTCACGTCTTTCACAGATGTTGTCTTTGTGTACAGAATAAAAACTAAACAACTATTGGCTCTGATGTGTGACAATTGAATTTCTTTAAACTCAGTAACAAATATTAATGTTTAACAGAACTAGTTGGATTGTTACTGGCCTTTCTACAGATCTGGGTTTAAGCTCCTACCCATAATGCTTAGCTGCATATTTTCCAGTTTTATGCTCCTTATCTTGTCTCTCTCCACTTTAAAAGAGCATTACAGCTTTTTTTGTTTTAGAAAATGTAAATTTAAATTCAATCGTGGATCACGGCAGAAGAAAAAAAGAACTAAAATATGTTTAAAATTTAGAAACTTGGATTCCAACATTTTCATGTAAAAAAAAAAAAAACAGGCGGTAAAATTTCAGCATGAAAACTGTTGAATTTGTAAAATTACATCTGTGGTGCAAAGAAATGGGGAAAAGAGCAGCTTTTAGAACCATAGCATTATCCCAGAATACAGAAAAATACAAAAGTCAACTTTTAAAACTAAAGGCATCCCTAAGGAATGAACATCGCCCGACACGTTCATATAGAAATCTACCGATACTGGTTTTCTTTCGCCAATGCTGATAACAGACGTCTTCCACATTATGCCTGCTAAAATGTCACTAATAACAGCTGATGCACAACATTTCTGAACCTAAATCAGTTTTTGAACATTCAGTTTAAGCAACTCTTGAACCTTAATTCTGTGCACTGCTCAGTATTTTATTAAAAATTAAAGTTAAACAAATCAATAAATTGACCAAGTCTTAAATATAAAACTGTTAAATAAAAATAAAAGTCAGTTAACAAAAATGTTTTAGAGCGTTTATTAACTAGATGAGATTCAGGAACGTAAGTATACTTTTAAATAAAAATAAATACAAGAATATTAATAAAAACTAATAAAATGTATAAAAACCACTGCTAAAACACACCAGCAAACCCTAAAGTGCATCCAACCTATTTATTTCCTTTTTCTAATAATTGTTCATTTCTTCATGTAAACTTTAAATGAAACCTTTTAGTGCAGCCCCATATCAACAACCCCCTCATTTATGAGATTAGAGATGTGCCTGACTTGAAATCGGCTAGATTTACTAAAGAGGTGAATTGGCCGATGCCGATATATTTAAAAAGTGGTAAATATTGGCCAACCGATATTTGGTCTAATCTCCTGTATTTGTTCTGGTCAAATCTTTCACAGAGTGTTGGGAAAGACTCCCAGCTGCTGAAACACCAAACTTTAGCTCAAAAGCTGCAAAATTCAGAGTTGTGTCCATTTGTCTAAGATCAGCTGTGGCATGCAGGCAAAAACATTAATGTCCTAATCTCAGCAGCAGGTTGTAGCCCCCCCCCCCCCCACACACACACACACAACCTAACTGAGGCTCTATCACACAGCTGAACACATGGGTGTGTAATAATGAGGATGGAGGAGGCTGCACCTGTTGTGTTTTACATCCTCTAATAAGGAGATGATGGACATTCTGACTCCCCCTTCTTGTGTTTTGGCTGAAATCCTTCAGCTCTGTAACATTTAGGGAGTTTTGAACGCATCACCGTGTGTTTCTAGCAGCTCTCTCTCTTCCTGAATCACTTTTGATCCCACCGTGTGAACCTGTGAGCTTCATCCTCCCGGTGCTTCAGGTGTCTGCGCTGCAGAGTCCATGCCTGCACACTGAAAGAGAAAGTCCTCCTTCGCCCACCGTGGTGTGGTGAGTAATTCAGCCATAATCCGCCTTTCTCCTCTCCCCTCTGCTTTCCCCTTCTCTCCCCCTCTCCTGCCGTTCCATTCATATTCTAATCACAGCTTTCCCTTCTCCAGCTCTCAGGCACTCCATCAGAGCCCTCCCAGCCTCGGGCTTTGCACTTTTACTTCCCCCCCTTTTGTGACCGTTCCACTCTTCTCAGAGGCACACCAAAAATAAGACTGCTACGGCAAAAAAAAGTGGCCATAACTCTGATTAAAAAAAAAAAAACCTACATCGGGGAAGTTTCAATGTAGTTGGAAAAAGTTATAAACTCTTATCAACTTTTAAAAAGTTGTTATGGAGAAGTTTAAAGTCAGCATTGAGGGGCAGGATGTGATGATGGAGTTAAAAACAGAAAATGTGTATTCGGAGGTTAGAGGTGAATAAAAATGTATGAAATGCCATAACAGAGAGCGAGGAGGCCTCTGTGTTAGGACTGCGTAGATCTAAGCCTCCTTTTTTTTCTTGGTTTGGAGGGAGCTTTTCTTATTCAAAACAGCCCCACAAAAGACTTCCAGTGAGCCTTGCCACATCCCCATCTGACTTGGGGCCATTCATCAGCCTTCCAAGCCTATCAATGACATGTCCCCATCAGGGCTCCTATAAAATCAGCCCCTTTCCCATGAAACATCAGCAAACATTTTGACGGGTCTGGCTTTCCCCCCGCTGGATTTCTGGAGTCTCTGCTCCCTCTCCTCCCCACCTCCTCCTCATCCACCCCTATAGCTCCCACCTCCCCCCCATTCTGTCCTCCGCCAACACCACCCCTCTCTGGGCGAACCTCAGATCCTCACCATCTCCTGTGACGGGCAGTGGTCACGGAAACACGGAGCGAGACGAGGGGAGAGTCTCGGAGGAGGGGGAAGCGTGCACCAAGCCATTTTCTTGGAGGAGCCCGTGTCGTTGATGGGAAGAGGATGCATTGCGGGCTGCTGGAGGAGCCTGACATGGATTCCACAGGTCAGTCCTGCACTCGTGTGAATCTGAAACTTTCCCTGGACTGCCTGGACGCTGATCCGTAAATGTCTGATTTAATGAAGGAGCTTTTATTTGTCTCACACATTCCTGGTAAGTGCTGTTATTAGATGCACTTGTTCAGCTATTGCAGATTCCTCAGACTAGTGGCTCTTCAGCCCAACTTTGGACCATAGTGAGAGTAGAAATAAAACCAAGGAGCTCATAGTGCTGCACCTGCTCCCCTCCACTCATTCACTCAGTTTAAAAGTGGAAATGTTCAACATTTGCCTTATTTTTACCAAGAATCCTCTAGAAATCATACTCAAAAGCTGAGAAACGTTTATTTGTTGATATTGAATAATCATTTTTTGATCAGGTTTTTTAAGATGATTTCCTAGAAAGGCGCATCAAATGTGTTGATAAATGAGTGAACATCCATTTGAGCTGCTGATCAGATTTAATCCAATTATTTAGATCCCCAACTTATCTGTTCTTGTGACAAATGAAGCTTGAGGTCTGAGCTTCTGTGGGGAATTAGCTCCACTTCGGTGGATTCCCTGATTCATCTCCAGAGTTTTTCTTTTCTCTTGTTTTTGTGCAAAAGAGAAACAAAAAGAGAAAAAACAACCGTAAAAGAAGAAACAGGCCAGTGACACTGTTGCTGATTGGTTTAGTTAAAACACGCACCTGCTGCATTTAACTACAAATATCAATAAAATTTAATTTTGGAACTACATAGGATTTATTTTCATATTGCAGATTGATGAGAATCATGACTTCATCATAATCAGCTGTTTGATGTTTTTTTGTGCCAAACTTGAATAATGTCTCCCATAATTCAAACTTTTAGTCCCTGTGAGCTTCTCTGCATGTAGAAGTCATCCTGGAAGCGATTACCGTTCTCGGTTTTGTCAGCTCACATACTCGGTAGAGTTTCTGTCAAAAAATAATTGCTTCATTACAGGTTTTCCTGCTTTTTGATGTTTTTTATTCAAATCCAATTTAAGAGAAAATTTCAAAATCAAATCCTGTTATCATCAAAAGTGATGTTCTTAAGGTGTTTTAATGCAGTAAAATGGCAGATCCAAACATGTTTTCCCTCTTTGTGACATTTCTAAAACCTTGAGGTTTCTTCCTGGGAGTTTTGAATGGATTGCACTCAATCGGGGTGTTTCTACATGAAAGCATTTGTTGTTTTGCTGCTCCTGGCTCACAGAAAGCACACCAGTTGAGCTATTTCTAAGTAGAAATTAAAACGGGACAATGGCCTCTATTCCAGCAGGCTGCTTCAGTAATGTGCACAGGCTCTTTTAAGCTTGTGTGTGCGCTCGTATAGTCTCGGGGGGGGGGAACAATGCTGGATTCCTGCCGTCTTGCTGAAAAACATCTCAAATAGACCCACGGCCGCGCCACTGCCCATACAATCGATTGTTGTTGTCACTTTCTGTCACATTAGTGACATTTTAAATGTCCTTTATGGGCAGTGTTTATGTAAATACAGACGATGTGAGGTCAGCGGAGAAGAAAAGAGTTTCTAAAAGGAGATTTAATGACAAAAAATCAAAACCAGATTGATATTTTTTTCAAATGAATGAAAATAAATATACGTTTTAGAGATTAAATTTGTTTCTTGGTGTCTTTTTCATAGAGAGTTGGATTGAAAGGTGCCTCAGTGAAAGTGAGAACAAGCGCTACTCCAGCCACACGTCTCTGGGGAACATGTCCAACGATGAGCGTAAGCCAGTGTTGATCCAAATGTCTAATAAATATGCTCGGGGTCTGTTTGTGTCTCATTTCTAATATTTCATCCTTATAACTTAGTTTGTGTTGCCTGTTGCAGATGAGGAAAAAGAAAACAACAGAGCCTCTAAACCACATTCGACACCGGCTACTCTGGAGTGGTGAGTTATTAAAAAACTAATATGGAGCTTTTTGTTTTATGTTGGACATAAAAGCAAACAGAAGAGGAACAGGAGCTTGTTAAACCTGCTTAATGTGTCATAAAATATGAGAGAATTCATGGTAAAAGTATGTAAACGGTTCATAAATGCCGTGTAGCTGGATGGTGTTGAGCTATTAACTATACTAGTCATGTCTGACCAGTTTTGGGTTTACGCACACACACACACACCTCATCTGAATCTTCATGCAATTTTTATTATCAAATCTGTTTTTTTATGCAGCAAATCTATTTTGTGGATATTCTGACTTAAACAATTAAATGAAAACACAGATGTGCAAGCTCTTCATTCACATCTGTGAAATGAATTGTTTCCCTGTTTTAACTTCATTGGGTAAATTCACTGTGTGGATTTTCACCAACCTGTTCCTCCTCCCCCATAAAAACTGGAGATTTCTTTAAAAGAGAAAACTGAGACGCTCAAAGTCGTAGAGCTTTTATTTTTCATGTTGGGCTGCAACATGTTGGATTTTTACCTGTGCAGCATAACAAGCTCAAGTGTTCATCACGTTTATCAGTGAACGTATTAATACCACACTACTTTATATAATGTAAAGTCCTGTGTTGAACTCATGAACATAAAGTAACTAAAGTAAAAATAATTACTGTTGTTCGCTACTATCTTCATATAACAGTACATTATAATATGCACGTGTACATATAATAATCACTTAAGATATATATATATAAACTTCAATCTTTAATATCACAAATCTAGAATGTTGTAAATAATAGTTTCACACATGCTGCTGACATACTGAAAATAAAACCATGGCTATTAATCCAGTTTATACCTGTTGGACCTGTTACTGGTGTACCTCAGGGCTCGGGTCTCGGTCCTCTGTTGTTTCTTTTCTTTTTTTAATAAGTAAGCTCCATTAAAACACTTTATTTGTGGAGCCTTTTGGAGGCAGAAATAGTTTAAAACACATTCATAAAAACACCTTCCTATGGTGTTTGTCAGTCATGAGTTTTCAACAGTCCTTCATTTACAGAAACAGCTGAGTCATCAAACTTTGCATTTTGAAAAGGTAACACTTTACAATAAGGGTCCCTTTATTAATGTTACTTAGTGCATTATTAAGCATTAATAAACTATTAAAATATTAAAAATGTCTTAACAATATTATGTAATGGATTACTAAGCAGACACTCTCCCTCTTCTGGCCCTTTGTCCTAACATTAAGGACACTTAATAGTTAACAATAACAGTAATGCTAATAAATGGACCGTTTGTTTATTAATGCTTAATAATGCACTAAGTAACGTTAATAAAGGGACCCTTATTGTAAAGTGTTACCTTGATTGACTCTCTACTGAGGTTGTAAATCCATTTAATGTGCAAAATTTGACAAGAATACAGTTTTTCTGTTTAAATCAACTTTTGGAACATTTTGCTAATCCCTGGTGGACATGTTTGTGTTTTTGTAACGTGCACATGATTGATTTGTCAGTGAGCACTCAGCTCTTTTGAGGAGTTTGTTTATAATTTATCTGTGAGGAACCATGTACTAAAACATTAATCTCACAAGAGAAAAGATGCTTTGGACCAGATTTAGCTAAAGTCACTTTCCATCTGCAGAACCAGAGTGAGTGTGTACAACAATCAAACAATGCAGAATAAACATTAATTCCTCTCTATATAAAAAACTTACTATACCTCTTCTAGTTCATATGTGCTACAAATTACATTTACTAAAATGACAACTAGTTTAAAACAATTAAAATCATAAGTACAAATCACAAAAAGAACAATAAAATGTACAAAAATATATTGATGTGGGCTGTTTGGTACCAAATATGTGCAATTTTAAATAAAAGTTTATTTTTAATCAGATAAAAAAAATAAATCTGAGTCCTGCTTTAGTATCTTTCGTATATTTTCTTTATGAAGCACCAGCACATAAAACACAGCCTTTAAAAGCCTAAATCTTCTAATTTTAGTTTTCCATCAGATCAATTCTGAGTCTTTTATTTCACAGGACACATTTTTACCTGAACCATCATGATGACTGGGGCCTGTTCAGATGTTCTGATACTCTTGTGTGTGTGTGTGTGTGGTGTCCCAGGTTAGAGGAAAATTATGAGATAGCTGAAGGTGTGTGCATCCCCAGAAGTGCCCTCTACATGCATTACCTCGACTTCAGTGAGAAACACGACACGCAGCCCGTGAACGCGGCCAGCTTTGGAAAGGTGAGCTCTAAACCTGGATCTACTACAACCCAATCATTTAATGAGCTAAAAATACAGCCTAAATATTTACATTTCCTCTTCCTTTGCTGATTCGGAATGATGGAATTCAAATAGTGAATGCAAAGTGGCTCAGAGTTAGCCTCCAGTCTGACCAGTTCATGCCTGAGTTGGTTTGATGCTGCTGTGCTGAAGCTGCATGGACTCAGTGTGAACACATAATCTAGAGCCAAAGGAGATGTGCCGTCGTCTGTTCCCACAACCCCTACCAGTTCCTCGGCCGCGCTACCCCCAGCCGTCCCCATGTACCCCGGACTCCGGCCCCAGCCCCCAACCCCAAGCCCACCCCCGCCCTTCCACCGCTCCTGTCGGAAGATATTGAAAAAGAGAAGGGGCCTGGATTAATGTGTAATTAAAGGAAATTTGGAAGGGTGAGATGTTGCGGAATGTTAGATCAGTGGCTGGAGCAGTGTGGGGTGTCCTTTAGGAAGGCTTCATTGATTCGGGACAAAAAAACGAGAGAGGGCCCGGACTGCCTCCCTGTCTGCTCATTTATCAAGCGGGGGCCTGACAGAAACTTCACAGCTTGGCCTCTTTTTTCATCCCACACAATGGAGAGCTACACTGTTTGCTAAAGTTTCTGCACCAGGAGCCGGACCGAGGAGCCAATCTCTTCAGACAAAAAAGTGAGGAGGGAGGGGAGATGGGGTGAGGATGGGTGAGGTGGCAGAAAGTAATATCATAAATAAATGACCTCCGTGTGGAAACGACACCTGACAAACATTCTCCTAAATAACTCAAATGTTTATCTGGGTAATTCTCATTTCTTACATTCAGCCCTTATTTCACCTCCTTTTGTGTCCTTATCGTAACCAGTTACAGTTTAATGTTGATCTAACGAGTAAAATAATCACTGACAGCTTTTATTTTCTAATTTAAACAGATTATAAGGCAGCAGTTTCCAGCACTAACCACCAGAAGGCTGGGAACAAGAGGGCAGTCCAAGTACGTTTTAGGGGACATCAAGAGATTTTTAACAAATAAAACTGCAAATTCGAGCTCGTTTTTAACAGGTGAGATCATTTAGCTGTTAAAATCAATCTGTGTCTGCTCCTCAGGTATCACTACTACGGCATCGCAGTGAAGGAGACGTCCCCGTACTACGACGTGATGTACTCCAAAAAGGGGGCGGCGTGGGTGAACGAGACGGGGAAGAAGGAGGTCACGAAGCAGACAGTGGCGTATTCACCGCGCTCCAAACTGGGGACGCTCCTGCCAGAGTTTCCAAATGTCAAAGATCTAAATTTGCCTGCCAGCCTGCCAGAAGAGAGGGTAAACAGGAGTTTTAAAAGTCCATACTTACACCCCCCCACCACCACCACCTCTCCCCTACCATCTCACCATCTCCCCCCCTTTGACTCTTTTATCTGGGTTTGTGTTGAGAGAAGGACCTGGAGGATTTATGTGCTGGCTCCTCACTAACTCTTAATCTTCGAGGGGAGATAATAAGATCTAGCGGCGGACAAAAGCCGGGTACTAGCTGTCCGGCTTTTAAAAGGGGGCCATGATTTTAAATGGTTTGTGTTTTGCTGATCTCTAAAGCTCGTTTTATATCGCTCTGGACCTGTAACACGTATTTATTGGTTCACAGGCAGATTTATTCTCTTGTTTTTGCTCCACTTGTGTTTCCAGCTTCCCTCAGAGGAAAGAGAAAGCTGCTTATTTTGTGCTGCGATTAGATTAACACCAAGTTGTTGCCTTCAGGTGTCGACGTTCATCATGATGTACAGGACGCACTGCCAGAGGATACTGGACACGGTAATCCGAGCCAACTTTGATGAGGTGAGCTTATTCGTGTTTTAAGCTTTGCTGCACTTTAGATTCTGCTTCAGCAGACATCAGCATCACGTCCTCTGTGGCGTCTGCAGGTCCAAAGCTTCCTGCTGCACTTCTGGCAGGGCATGCCGCCCCACATGCTCCCCGTCCTCGGCTCCCCCACGGTGGTGAACATCGTCGGAGTTTGCGACTCCATCCTCTACAAAGCTATCTCTGGGGTGCTGATGCCCACCGTCCTGCAAGCACTGCCTGACAGGTCGGTGTCTGCACTCACGGCAACTTTTTAAAAAGATTTCTGGTCCTGCTGGAGTTGAAGCTGGTTATTTATTTATTTACTCCTCAGATCTATTTTGTTTATGTGAACCTGCTGTGCTAATTAAAGCTGTTAATCATCAGTAATGAGTTAAGTTTTATTTGCATTATTCATGGACATGTTTTATTAGGATGTTTGTGCACAGCTCACACACCCGCAGTACTTTAGACTCCACTTTACTCTGATAAAAGTATTCTTTTATTTTTACAATCCATTCAGGGAAAAGAAAACGCAGTGAAATGGATTATTGGAGAGTAAACCTGTAGAAAAAGCTCAGGATAAAGTTTTATTAGAGGTAAAATCAGTTTGTGATTAAAATATGGATTAAAAGGTTTCACAGATGAGTCCGAGCTGAGAAACGTAGGAAACAACTGGAACATCCTCTCAGCTGTTTGGATAAAATAATAAATAATATAAATAAACACATTTAAATTTTAGTGGTAAACAAAAAAGTTTTAATCCATGAGAAAATATGATTTAATCACATGACTTGCTCTGTTTTAAGGCCACTTGGCTGCATTTTCTTCATGATTTCTTGTCATTTTGAAAAATTTAAAAGATTTTTACAATTTATTTTATCCACACTTCACCTTGTTCTCTGATCTTCCAGTAAAGATGTCAGATTTAACTCAGATCCCAATAAAAAGAAGTTTTTGTAGTTTTGCCCTCATTTCAGACCTCCTCTTCATTTACAGGCCAGGGTGTGTGTATTGTATGTGTGAATGTTTGCAGGTCTAAAACCTGCTCTGGGTATTTGGGCTCAGATTTTTGAGTTTGTTTTCAGGCATTTTATTGTAAGGAGATAAATATTTTTATCAGTCTTAAAAAAAAAAACATATTTCTAGACTCATCACGTGAAACCCAAGAACTCAGAAATCCTCTGTTGTTTTCTTTTCTTCAGTTTGACTCAGGTTATTCGGAAATTTGCCAAACAGCTGGATGAGTGGCTTAAAATAGCACTTCACGACCTTCCAGAAAACCTGAGGAATATCAAATTTGAATGTAAGCACACAATAAATCACAAACATGGACCCTATTTATATATTTTGTCATAAAAAATTCTATTAATTTTTATTTCTAGTGTCAAGAAGGTTCTCTCAGATTCTGAAGCGGCAGACATCATTAAACCACCTATGTCAGGTGCCTGATTCAGTCTGATTAAATCCCTAGAATAAAGAGACAAAGGTGTTTGTTGCGTTCTAGCGTCGATTCTTCTGTCCACAGGCGTCTCGGACTGTGATAAACAGCGCCGACATCACCTTTCAGATGCTGGAGGACTGGAGGAATGTGGACCTGAACAGCATCACCAAGCAGACACTTTACACCATGGAGGACTCGCAGGAGGAGCACAGGCAGCTTATTATGCACTGTAAGTAACGCAGGAAAACCGTGTCTGCTGAAACGCACCCCTGCGAGGGGAGAGTTGCACTTCACGCCCACGTAAACAACACACTCAGGGACAATTCTTCCCACGACCGGCCGAGTCAAAGCATTGATGGAGGAGAGCAGGAGGTTAAACAAGTTCGCTCGGCTTTCAAACACCCTGAGGAGGACAGGAGCAGAGGTCGCTGATATGTACACGGTGCTGCATCATGATGCTGTCTGAGCTCTCTCTCTCTCTCTCTCTCTCTCTCCCTCCCTCCCTCCCTCCACAGTGTATCAGGAGTTTGACCGCCTGTTGGAGGAGCAGTCCCCAATAGAGGCGTACATCGAGTGGCTGGACTCCATGGTGGACCGCTGCGTCGTCAAGGTGAGCTTTTTCAAACATGACTCAGCATGTTTACGCTGCACCAGTGAAGATGATATTAAATGAAGTGCATGCAAAGGTCTGATAATCTTCTTTGCAAGGACACCTCTGCATGGGTTCCCCTCATAGAGGCACTTAGGTCCCGATCCTCCCAGTTAATGATGTCTTCAAGCTTCCCATTTGCGCCCATTATGTGCCAGATATGGGCTTGTAAAATTTGGTCGCCCTGGCAACGTCTTGCACCGCCAAGACAATGGTTCAATAGGAAGGCGTGTCCCTGGGGGCAAATTAAATAGTTGACTTGTTGACATGTTTTTCGTTCCTGAGGGTTAAGCTCCAATATGGACCCAGGGGTTAATTCTAGCCCGGCGTCCCCGCCCTTCCCCCCGTCTTTTCTCATGGAAATGTTCTCTCTAGGTGGCGGGGAAGAGGCCCGGGTCGCTGAAGAAGGTGGCCCAACAGTTCCTGCTGATGTGGTCATGTTTTGGTACCAGAGTCATCCGGGATATGACCCTCCACAGCGCGCCGAGCTTCGGTGAGTCGCTGATGCCTCATCATCACTCTTCTTCTTCTTTGTGTCATTCTGCCTGATTAACACAATGTCTGAGTAGAACTAATATGAAGTACACTAAGAGTTCAGAGTAATGATATTAAAACTAAAATAAAACAGATTCTCTTCTCGTGTCGTTTGGCCTGGTTTTAACAGCTGGTAGCAAAGATTTAGGATAAAGCAGGTCTCTGCACAAACAGCTAATTAACAAAAGCCGCCCCTCCCCACCTCCCAATGTGTTTTTTTTTGTTTTCCATTTTATGACCGGTCAGTATTGCACCCCGCTCCTCTGAATGGTCACAAGTGTTTTTATTATTCACACAGCGGCAGCAGCGAGTGGCACAATGACACAGTTGTGATGACACTCCCTCACATGCCTCGGCCTCCTCTTTCCTGTGACCCCGGGGTGAGCGAGCTCCGAGTCGGTGCACGGAAACGAGCGCACATGCTCCTTTTTTTAATGACGGCTAGTTTTCAGGAAGTGATGTCATCAAACGCCTTTAGACTTTCTCAGTTATCAATTTTCTTTGTTTTATTCTACTTTTTTCACCTTAATAACATGCGTGTGTGTCTGTGTATGTTTGCAGGATCCTTCCACCTGATCCACCTGATGTTTGATGACTACGTGCTCTACCTGTTGGAGTCCCTTCACTTCCAGGAGAGGGCCAACGACCTCATGAGGGCCATGAAGGGAGAAGGAAGCACAGGTGAGGCAGCAGCATTAAAATTTATTTGATTTCAAAATGAAAACATTTTTCTTTTATAGCTGTTTTTTTTTTTTAACAAGCTGCCTAAATAAAACGTTCTGGAGGAGGATGAACTGGAAGAAAAATCTTTACCATTTAATTGTTTTCTGGAATGTTTTGGACCAGATGGAAATCCAGACATTGAGGGAAAAAACAACAATTACAACAACTAACATGCAGTATAAAGTTTTTGTAAATGTTTCTGTTATTTTGGAGCATGAACATGCAGGTGAAACTGAAAAAATTTAAATATGGTGTAAAAGTTGATTTTTTTCAGTAATTCATCTTAAGAGGTGAAACTAATATATGAGATAGACTCGTTCCATGCAAAAGCAGACACTTCAAGCCTTTATTTGTTATAATTGTGATGATTAGGGCTCACAGCTGATGAAAACCCCAGATTTAAAATATCAGACAATTAGAATATTATAAAAGGTTCAATATTCTAGACTCAAAGTGTCACACACAAATCAGCTAATGAATCCAAAACACCTGCAAAGGGTTCCTGAGCCTTTAGAGGGTCTCTCAGTCTGAGATGAATTACTGACATAAATGGACTTCTGCACCAGATTCTCATTTTTCCATTTTCACCTGTAGAGGTCAGTGTTGAGGAATTGTGTTGAATTTTTTGGGTTTAGTTTTCCTTCTTTATTCCTATCAGTGATAAACTCGTCATTTCCAGATGTTATAAATTATTATTTAATGCAGATTTTTAATGTGTAAGATGACAAACCTCAGATTAGCCCAACATCCTGTCCCGTAATAGACTTATTTATTTTTCCATTTTCCTTCACATTCGAGGTACTTTTGGTCTTTTTTTTTTAGACTCTCAGACACTAAACATCCATCTTGATCCTTTCAGCGGAGCGAGAAGAGGAATTCACGCTGACAGAAACCACCCCCACCTCCCCGTCTCCCGGATCTTACTCTCCCGCCCGCTCGGTTCAGTCCGTTGACGTCTCCTCGGCCGGCTCCCCAACTGCTGCCTTGTCCCCAGAGTTCACCGGGGTCACCGCCACCTCCACAGGTGAGGCCAGACTCAGCTCTTTAGTGGGTTTCACAGCACCTAGCTGCTCTGGGCCAACACATTTATGTCTGTGTCTACTAGGCGCTGTTCAGTCATATACCTGGTCCCTCACATACACAGTGACAACAGCAGGCGGGTCCACTCCAGAGACCGGACAGCAGCTGTCCTGCATGAGGAGCAGCGCTCCCGTCCCTCCTCCGTCCTCCACCCACAGGATGCCGGTGTACAGGGAGGAACACGGGTGATTACGACCGTTCAAATACGCTTTAGGGTTGTTTTGAAATGTTTGAAATTCTTTTTAAATTTGTTTTGTTTGTTTTTGTAGATACACCGGAAGCTACAACTATGGCAGTTACACCAACCAGCACCCCCACTCCATCCAGAGCCAGTACCCGAGCCTGGGCCATGATCCGCCCATCCCCGCCCCCCTTCACTACTCCACCTACCACCGCTCATCTGCACAGGTCAGAAATTACTTTGAAGCCCATCTGGAAATCCAGAAAGCTTCCTTTTAATGTATTTTAAATAACTAATGTGGTTAGAAATGTAAAATACTAAGATAACCCTATATCCTATGAAGGCTTCATGTGTCACCGTTAAATCAGAACAAGAAACAAACGGCAGAAAAAGACATAATTCAAAGAAAAATTAACTTAAACTTTAGAAACATTCACATAATGATCAGTGTTCACTTATTAAGGAAGTGTTTATAACAAATTACACATTGAGGATTATTTTTACTGAAAGTTTATGCTATTTTTGCTGTGTGGTAAAAAGGTTTCTTACTTTATTTTATGCGTTTTAGATACACGTTTGCAGGAAAATGTATTCTTCATGCTAATTTTGTTCAGTAGATGTAAAAAGTTGCATTATTTGCTAAATAAATGGCCTAAAATCCAAATGACTGCATTAGTCATTTACATTGGAAGCTGTAAGTTACTACGTTGGTCTAAAGTATGATTTAATTATAAATGATAAAGTGTTGTTGCATCATAACTGCAAACATGCCAGAAATCTGGAAACTCATCAGAAATGGTGTTTGTGGATCAGGAACATAAAAAGCCTCTCAGCATCATTAAGAATTGTGTTTTAAAAGGCAAAATGATGTTTTCCAGTGGAGATTTGGTCTCTGATGCTACAACTCGGTGTGAATTTGCTCTTTTGAGGTAATTTCCTGCCGAGGGTGCTCCAGCCTCCGCTGCCTTTATGGTGGGAGGAGATCAGCTGGGCCTCAGCGCTCGCTGTGTTTGTAAAAGTCCCTGAATCAGCGGAAGCCGACAGTGAAAGGTGGCCTGGCCGGGGCCAAGAGGGGCCCTGCTCGGTTACTCCTCTTCCCAGCTCTCAATAGTCTGTTCATCTGTTTGAGCCTGCAGCCAAGGAGCAGGGCAAAGGGGCGTTTATTAAAATATTGTTATTCAATGGTCTCTTTTCTGCTTGTGAACAAGAGGCAGCTGAGGAGTCTGCTCTGCTCTGACTGTCTTTTTCCATGCTGTGATCCCTCATAAAAGAATCGACTGTAGTGTTTATATTTAGCGAGGAAAACGGAAAAAAGGGGTCTTACTTCCACTTTTCCTTTTTTTTAAATACCCGTCTGAGATTAAATGGGGCACAATGCCCGCACATTGTCAGTGCTGGAGGTTGGACACGGAGCTGAAAACGCTGCCGGATCTCCATCTGCTCAGAGAGTCAGAATCCGTCCTGGCTGTTTGTGGTCATCACCACAGGCAACAAAACAGCAGAAAACCAGTTTAGAATGACACCCCTCATTTTCTTAAGTGGTTTAATTTTCTGTTTTGGCCACTTTTGGCACAACTTTTGAGGCAATTTCCCCCGACAGGAAATGACTGCTGGCAGGCCGAGCCCTGATCCAGAGGACACTGAAGTTATGTTTCTGTTAGAGTGAATTTGTAAAAGGATGATGCTTTCATTATTGTTTTTATTTCATTTAAAGCTCTATCAGTCTGATCTTATAAATCACATGTTTCCTTCTCCTCCTCAGTACCAACTCAACGGCCAGATGTCTCGGATGGAGCCCTGCCTGATGGGCACCACTCCTCGATTGCACCCCACGCCTGTCGCCCCTCGTTGGCCAGATGTGTCCCCTGCTAACAGCTGTTACACCAGCCCACCTATGCATTCATCCCGCTATGCCACCTCCGGGGACATGTACTCTCCCCTGGGCCCACGCAGGAACTCTGAGTACGAACACTCGCAGCATTTCCCCGGCTTCGCCTACATCAACGGGGAGGCCACAACAGGCTGGGCCAAATAGTCTTTAAACTTTGACTCTGGACATCTTTAATACAAGCTCCAGGCCCAGTAAGCTGGCAGCTGCGTTCAATCAAACGCATCAAAACAGGAGGAGAAGAGGAGCCAGCGTGAGGCGAAAGGAGTCCAAACCGCGCTGATGCTGGTGTCATTTTGAGCAGAGGTTTATTAAAGAAAATCAAAATTTGCAGCAAAATTATCATGAGTGCAATGCTGCTGCCGTGCTGTGCCTTTGTTTTAGGGAATGCACACCTCCGTCTGAGTTATCACATTTGATCTGAACAACACCCAGAAGGCACCAGTACAATCCCAGTGACTGCAGGTCTTTCTGGTGTTGCTCAGCACTGTGCAGAAACGAGCCTTAACCCTCCTGGGACACCTGATATCTGCGTCTGAGTTGACATCCATCGATGTTTTAACGTGTTTTCAATTATTTTTTATTCTAAATAATTCAAAACATCAAATGTATTCTGTTGCAAGCTCTCCTGTTTGTCTGTGACTTTATATCTGTATATCTATATAGAAATATGCATATATAGATATATAGATAGAGATATATAAAGTATGTATTTTCTGTAATTTGGTGTACCTTTTCTATTTTCAACTGGTACGTTGTCTCTGTTTTGTATGGGTAGTACTGGACGCATTAACTTAGGGTTGTGTGTTTTATAATGCACTCAAATCTACTGAGGACCTATTACCCTATGGGTATTTATAAAAAGGGAAATATCAAAGTGTACAGTAAGTAACATGAAGTATAGTCACTTTTTCTCTGTAAATAAAAGCACTGGAACACATCTGTGGTGACGGTTAAACTATCACTGATGTATAAGTTGGAATTATTCTGTCCCATAAATGAGTTCTCAATTTAAAATGATGAGTTGTCTTTTTCTCTTTTGTCTGTAAAGAAATCACAGTTTCACACTCTCAAATCATCCTGCTGCGTTAGACGTCCCTGCATCTCAGACCTCTAACCCCTGCGTGGGGTTTTATTTATTAGAAAAATTATCTTTGCTGAAACTCACAACTGAGACTCTGAATGCAGATGTAAGAAAAAACAAGAACACCTATCTGCCCTTTACTGTGATTTAATCACCTGACCTGAGTGTCAACATCAATATCCTCAACATCTTCTGGTAGCTGTGAGGACTGCTCTGCCACATCTTTAATATCGCCACATCACAAGTAAACAAAAGAGCAGTTTAAGTGCTTAAAGTAGATAGAAAACACATCAGCTCAAAATGTATTAGATATCAATTAATTAGATACACGTTTGTTTTATTTCCTTAGAGGTAATAACACTCAATTTTATTATTCAAGTGTGTTGATTTGTTTATTAACTTGCAAACCTTAAAAACCATGGCTTACCACAAAAAGATATGATAAAATCGTCTGGACCTGCTGGGTGTGCAAACCAGACATTTGAAATCAGCTTTCTTTAAAAAAAATGTAGAATTACAAACTTGCTAGTTGCATTTTTAATAAATAATTTGTAATAAACAAGTAAATAGATAGAGATGTGAATTTGATCAGGCTGTTTATGTATGAACTTCAGCAGTCACTGAGCTCAGAGCCTTGATGCTGCGGATGATGGAGACAGGAACAGGGACAGGGGAGTTTCCCTGGCTGACAGCTGCGCGCATTACTGGGTTAACTCCTCACCGCTCTCCCGGCGCATGATTCGGCTAGAAGCTGCAATGAACGCGTCTCCGTGCGGGAGTAAAATTAGTTTACAAACTGGAATGAGGTGTTACTATAGAATAGAGACGATACGACTATATATATTATATATACGATACTATTTAGGGATGCTGGATATGAGAGGGGGAATACGCACAAACCGCATGAAACGGTGTGTAAATTCCGCCCACGTTGTGCGCCTGCGTGTAAATGGTGCGGACCCACTGACAGCAACTTAGCCTGCAAGCTAGCACTGAGACGTCAAAACCAAGCTTGCGGTGCTCGGTATTCACATCATGGATTTGAACAGCATCCTGTCCCAGCTTGAAACCGCAAACGAAGAGGATGTAGAGAACCTTTTGCACCGGTACAGTCAGGAGGTAAGTCACAAGTTCGCTTATATACATATATATTTAAACTATAAAGATTTTTTTAAATCAAAACAAACAAGCTAGCTAACGCTATTTTAGCTAGCTGGTCTGCTAAGCTTTGAGTTAAACCTCAGACCAACCAGCTGAGCTGAGATTGAGGGTTTGTCAGATGGATTTTTTTATTATTAAACACATCTCTAGGAATCTGTGAGTGAATTAATCTGGACCATTAGCCGTTTACAGCAGCAACTTAGCCGATAAGCTAACAGTGACTTCTTGTTTTGCTTCTGAGGGAAACGTTTCTCTGTTTCTAGTGAATTGGACTTAAAAAGTACATTTGAAGTGTGTTTTATGTCAGATTAATTCTCTAACAGTCTAATAAGCATCTTCTTTTGTGTTGCAGAACACCCAGACCTTCATTTTTGACCAAAAGGAAGAGTCCCTGCGCAGTGTGAGTGCCAATTAGCCATGTAGGCTCTAATTAGATGAAGTGATGTCTGATATGTCATAATGACTGTGTTTTTCTCTCTGTGCTCACTCAGAAACTGTGTCAGGGTGTGCTGACGATCCTCAGGAAACAGGCACGGCCCAGCTGTCAAAAAGCATGTCTGGAAACACTCCGCATCCTGTCCAGAGACAAGCGTGTCCTGGCACCTGTGGCCACCAGGGAGGGGATGCTGGTCCTGACCAAGCTGGCAGGGCTGCAAGCTGGACCGGAGGAGGCGGATCACAACCAGGAAGCCTCCACACAGTCAGAGGAGGAGCTGAGGGTGATGGTGGAGGCCTTAAAGTGCCTATGCAATGTGGTGTACAACAGTCCAGCAGCTCAGCAGGTGTGTGTAGACATACAGCTGGCCCGTGGTCTGTGTGCCAGCCTGCACACCGCTCGCTCATGGCACCACGAGGTGGGCCTGTTCATACTGCGCCTCCTCTTCCTGCTTTCTGCCCTCCGACCTGACGTGAGAGGAGTTCTGAGGAAAGATTGCCATGCTGTGAGACTACTGGCAGAGGTGCTGGAGCACACCCTGGATGTGCGCTGGGTCGGTACCTATGAAGCCGCTCGTCCAGATCCACAGGCCCTGCCTCTACCTGCAGAGAATAATGAGCGAGCCATGGAGGCTCTCAAAGCCTTGTTCAACCTCACTCTCTCTGAAGTCCGTGACGAGGTGAGGAAACGGGACGGGATTTTCCGAGGCCACAGAGATGTGTGATTCGGTTTTATGGCAAAAGATAAAACCCTAATGAGACGTTTAGCGTGATCTGGGGAGTCTAAAGACCATAACAACATTTTTGAGCTTGGATATTGACTCTTTGGTGTGTTGCAGATTATTAAAAAATGTTTTAAAAGGCATTCAGTGAGGGTCTGGCAAGGTATTCCCAACCCCTTTTCTATCAAGGAATACTGTACTCCCAGACTCACACCACCATTACAAGGTGTCACTATTTATCCTCTGTATCATAGGTGCTAGAAGTGCTGTGGTTGGTGGAGGATGTATTTTAATCTTGTTTGTAAATTTTCCTGCTGTTTAAACTGAGGAGATATTGAACTTCTAACACAGCGTAAGTCCAAACAGCATCACATTTAGTTGATCTGCGACTAGAAATCCAGATGTTTTATCCAGTTCTCACCCCTCTCTGCTGCTGTGACTCTCTTAGATTCATTTAAAACGTTTCAGTGTTGATGTTATTTTTCCCTTTAGGGCTTTTACCTCCATCCCCCTTGTAGTTGTTTATTTTTTCGACTTTATTGATGATGACAAAGATTTTCTCTCAGGACGTTTTGTGCACGTTCTCTTTGACAGGAGGACAACCACCAGTTCCGACTCATCGCTGCTGTCCTGCGTCACCTGCTGATGCTCAGAACTGAGACGGAGGACAAAACAGAAGAAGCACACAGGTAGGAGTCTGATCTATAAAGGCATGGAGTAAACACAACTTCATAAACTAACTGGTTTGGTATGAATCTGGCCTGTTGGAAGCTTTATTAAAGCCATCCAAATGCAGCAGCAGTGTCCTCCTCTTGATGGAAGGTTACAGCAGGAATGTCAGGAATTTGCGGCCATCCTGAAATTTAAACGGCGTCGTGTAAAAGTGACTGACGATCCTCTTGAACTCCCATGCTGGTGGCAGAGACGGTCATGGGAGTTTGACCCATTGACCGGCATCTTTTTTTGTTTGCTTGAATGAGAGCCTGGGACAAAACACGGCTGAATGGGAGGGAGGACTCAAAAGGAGATGTTTTTTTCTTCTCCTGATAAATTAGGCTAGTTGTATCTGCCGGGCTCTGCAGACAAACATCACATCCTAGTATTTAAGTAACATTTTCAACCCATTTTAAAAGATTTAATCTATTTTTGACTATTTCCAAACGAGGTCCATGTTTGATCAAACAAACGCTGATGTGTTTCCAGCCATGCTGTTAACCTGCTGAACAACCTGCCCGTGTCCTGCCTGGACGTGCTGATCGACGTTCCCGTTCAGGGCGGGCAGGAGAAGTTTGGCGGGAAAAACATAGATGCTGTGCAGGTGCTACTGGACTTCATGGAGAAGAGGATCGACAAGGTAAAGTTCATCCTCCGCTGTCAACACTGGTGTTATTTTAAATATGCTTCCATCAGAGCAAATCTAGGCGACTACTGTTGTTTTCCTTTTGCATCCATCCTGGCATCCCTCCATAAAGCAGCTTTAAGGAAACAAACTGAACTGTTTGTGGTCTGTTTCGCTCCACGCAGGGCTCCAACTACAAAGAGGGTTTGACTCCGGTGCTCAGCCTTTTAACGGAAGGGTCCAGATGTCACAGGGAGCTCCGCAGATACCTCAAAGCTCAGGTGACGCCACCTACAGAGACTAGGGAGAATTCAGCTATGATTTGTGGCCTTTTATTATCGTGTAAATCGGGAAAACACTCGGATGTTACAAGTTTCTGCTCTGGTTTCAGGTACTTCCTCCACTGAAAGATGTGAAGAGCAGGCCAGAGGTTGGCACCACCATCAGAAACAAACTGGTTCGCCTCATGACGCATGTGGACATGGGTGTGAAGCAGACGGCTGCGGAGTTCCTCTTTGTCCTCTGTAAAGAGAGCGGTGAGTTGGAGTGCTGCGATGAGACACGGAGCTTCAGAAAAACAAGTGTGATGTTTTCTACGTGTGATGTCATCATTTAGTGGACAACCTGCTGAAGTACACGGGCTACGGAAACGCAGCGGGACTCCTCGTGGCTCGGGGGCTTCTGGCAGGAGGGAGAGGAGAGACTCAGTACTCCGAAGATGAAGACTCGGACACAGAAGAATACAAGTCTGCCAAACCCTTGTGAGTGGTGATTAACATTAACTTATTTAACGCTGTTTTTAAACACGGAGAGTATGAATCAGGCTCTTTGATTCCCCAGCATCAATCCCATCACTGGTCACGTGGAGGAGCCCCTGCCAAATCCCATTGAAGACATGACCGAGGAGCAGAAGGAGTATGAAGCTGAGAAACTGGCCAATATGTTTGACAAGTTGTCAAGGTAACGTGCTGAAGTGGAAAATGACAAACGTTTTGTTTTCCCTGCAGAGAAAAGTAGCATCTGTAATAAAAACACCAGGGAGGAGCACCAAACTCCAGGATTCGACTCAAAACTGATGACATTTCTGTTGTTTCTTCTCAAATGAGGCTGCGGCCATGTTTGTGTTGACCTTTTCCTTTCAGACCAATGTTACCTGCAAAAAGGTGACGGGCAGCTCGCTCCCTGCCAACCGCTTCCTCCCGAGAAGAATCTCCTGCCGCTAGATTCGGCTTCAATTAGGCCTCGACTTCCAGCCCGCCGCATTCAGCCGGGCTAAATGGGAGCTTTCCGGCGTGCCGCTGCAGCATCATTACCACCTCCACGTTAATTATCCCCTAATTGGCCGTCGACTCGTCGGCTCTGGTGCCTTTATGCGCCTCGTTCGGGTTTGTAATAACGCATGTTCTGACTTTACTCCTCACGCATGTGAAGAGCCAATCAGACGGAGGCAGAACTAGACAAACCAATGTGGGAGGAATAAAGAGGAAAAAGACGCAGCTGAATAAACGTGTGAGGAGGCAGAGCGTGTCATTGTTAGGCCGGGAGGACGTTGGGCTGTAATGAGGCACGTGTGTCTAGAATGAGAAGATTCCTCTCCAAGGTTGCGTCTTTCTTCTCTTCCTCTGTGGAGGCTACAGGTGCTACGGAGATCGCTTGGCGCCCTGCAAGAATGCTCCTCCAATTAGCACCTGCCAAACCCTCCAGTCACCCCACAAGGGGACGGATGAGATGTTTTCAACTCTTAATTGGAAGCAACATTAGATATGTTTTAGATTTTACCTGCTCAGCCTGCATGTGGGTTTTAAATGTTAACGTCATGCCTGAACGTGTCGTTTTCCCACATTAAAGTCCTCGAATCAGAGGGAATGACTTGAATTTGAACCTGTCAAATGAAGGCAAATGGGTCCCTTCTTAAATGTTTGATGGATGTTTCTCAGATGAATCATCTGAGAGGGAGTGGTGACACACAGTGCAGGTATAATTGGATTAGGATAAAGGGGCAGTGGCGGCTTTGAGGAGATTAGTGTGAGCACTGATCCTGTAATTAAACTGCCACAGGAAGGCAGAGGAGGGGAGCTGGGAGGGAGGGAGGATGGCCAGACTTGGCCGATTGTCCATGAAAGGGTTAGGGTGGAGGGGTTTGGATGGAGGGTCCTCGAGTTGTGTATGAATAAGAGCAAACACGTCCAAGTAAAGGCCCTCGTTAAGACCGTCCAACGATACAAAAGCGCCTGAATTTAAATGTTTTATTATAAGTCCTCTTTCAGCTGCATTTATTTTGTCTCCACAGGCAAAACCTGATTCGGCCGATGGGAGTCAGGCCGGACGGGACGTTAGCCCCTCTAGAAGAAACGCTCTGTGATCCACCCGAGGACAACTCCGACTCGGACTAGCGCACCAGGCCTCTTTTCCCCAGACCGGAGTCCACCGCGGCCCTCGGCACATCCAGATCTGTGTCCCAGTTCAAGGGCTGGGTCCTCAGGTGCAGCGGGCCCAGAATCCGTCATCTTCAGACTAAACTGTTACATGCTGCACTTATTTATGACCTGTTAAAGTCCAGTAGGAGGGGAGATGGTTAGAACTGATGCGTTTAAGGTCCTGAACCACAGTGCGGTGTGTTAAAGATAATAAGAACATAGATTATGGCTTTATCTGTACAAATATCTGACATTTATTACTACACCTTAGCAGGGTTAATTGTTCTCTGGTGTAGTTGTTATATACTACTCTAATTTTAAACAATGACTGAAAGGTTTCAGCACACGGCAGGTGGACTGTGGGATACCGAGGGCTGCCAGGATGTGTTCAGGTGACACGAGAACTCAGATCCAGTCCTCAAGTGGGACCCAGCAGAACTTTTCCCAGGAGTTTCTGCGGCGGCCGCTACCTGCTCTGATGAGATTCTGCTGTAGGGTTGGGGGGTAAATGAATTTAAAGGCCTTTATGGTCCCTGTTGCATCACTTTTTTGCTCCAAGCTGAGAAAACATGAACATTTTTGCTGGATTGTTAGTTTTTACCTGCAGACACTTGCCGAGGTTTGATCATTCCGTCATGTGTACTTCATTTATTCCTCACGTTTTTTGAGTTTATCGTTAGAATGCACGTCACGCTCAATATAACGGACGTAGTAACGACACGACAGGAGAACGCTCCTTTGATCTGAAATCGTGCTGCTGGTTGGGATTGGAGGAAACTGGACACCAGTTTGTCAGATGAAACCTGAGGTGGAGCGCTTACTTCCTTTTCTATTTTGGACAAAATAGATTTTTAATATAAATTGTTTAATTTTTCTACATTAGTTTTGCCAAATCTGCATGAGACATCTGTTTTCTCTAATTTAAACATTTTGAATAAACTTTTAAGAGGTGCCAGGTGGTCAGCAGCACGATTAATGAAACTTTTAACATCATTTTAACCAGAGAACAAAGTTTCACAGTGAGAAATCAAAAGCACACCTCACCTGTGAATCACTACTGCCTGCTCACACCTGAGTTCACTGTAATCAGATGCGTTTTAATACTCAGACTTGTATTTATATTTCCCTGTCATTAATGTTCTCTGTGTTTTGTAAAGAAATCAGATAGACCTTTTTTCTTTTGGATGAGTTTGTTTTTGCTACGTTCACGTTGGGGTACATAAAGATCTGCATGTATCTGGGGGAGTTTTGTCATTTTTTCACGCAGTAGGTAGAAGATTCCACTTAAGTTGAATAAAGTGGAAAACAATCGTCCTCTCTGACTCTGATTAGACAAATCTTTATTAAATAACAGTGCATTGTTGATTTAAAACATTTACCATATAAACACTAGTGTCGCTTTTTGAGCTTGATAAAACATTCTAATATACATAAACCACAGAAGAGCCAGCGGGGCGTTTGAAGGGTTATTTGCTGGCGTGGGACGAAGCCGAGCTCTTGCTGTCCGTCTCAGAGTCGGTTTCTGCTTCAGATCCTCGGCTCGGATTAAAGGTTTGATCTTTCTGAGGTGAGCTGCTCACCAGTGCAGGGATGCTCTGCAGGGAAGACATTACTCAAATATAAAATTCAAATAAAAACAAGAAAGGACGTGAAAAGCATCAGAGCAGAACCCACCAACGTTTCCTGGTCCTTCATCATTTCTTCTATTTCACCATTCCAGCCGAGGATTTCCGCAAACCTCCGGACGGTTTCCGCCAGATCCCCCAGCTCCATGTGGTCCCCCCTCCGCAGGGGCACCCTCTCAAAGGGGCCCACGGCGTGCCGGTTGAGGAGGAGACGTGGCACGGAGGAGCCAACCGTATTCACCAGGCTGGCAAACGGCTCAATCTGAAACCGTAGACGTTTGTGACGCCACGCAGTTTGGTTTGAGGAGGTTCAAATTGCTGTTTACCTTTAGAGATGTGCCCATGATGATGAGCAGGTCTGCTTTTGGGAAGTCTTCAGTGTGGAGGAAATACTTCTGAGGGAGGTCCTCTCCAAAGAACACAACATCTGGCTTGACTGTTGCAGCGCAGAAAGAGCACGTGGGAACGCTGTCGCTCATTATAGCGCACTGAAACACACACAGGAGGCTTTACGATCACATCCAACCGCATCTGGCTGCAGAGAACAGAACAGGACCTACTTTAGCCTCCTCAGAAGGATACGGCGTGTAGCACAGATGACAGGAAGCAGTGGCGAAGCTACCGTGGGCCTCCACCAGCTTCTCCTCAGGGATGCCACACACTGTCAGGAAACAGAAGTTAGAGATGGAAACGGTTGCTGCAGCGTGCAGGTAGCAGCATCCATTGCTGCAAACGAGGAGTGATTTTCATTTTTTTTCATCTACTGATGCAACCTTCTGCACAACATGCTGCCAATAAGTTATTCTTTTTGTGCATCCCAGAATTAAGCCTGCTATTTAGGATTTAAAAACTCTGCAGAATGTTTCAATAGGAAGTAAAAGACCAAACATTAGACAAGCACGTTATCAGAGACCGCCGCTCACATTTCTCCAGCCCGTCGATGTTCTGGGTGTAGACGCGGAGCAGCAGGCCTTTGTGGTGAAGCATGCGGATGAAGTAGTGGATGTAGTTGGGACGGTGGCCTCCAGGATACAGAAGCTTGGCCAAGGAGAAGAACGGCTGCGGGTCGTTGGAGAAGTAGTCGATGTTGAAAATGGCTTCTGGGTAAGGAACGTTATACTTCTCCAGGTTGGAGTAGAGGCCCGTTCCTGGAGTCCTGGGAATAATGTTCACGTTTCACTTAGAAACGTCTTCTTGTGGGGAAAAAGTGAAACTTTTTATTAATCCGTTTCTAACCTGAAGTCTGGGATGCCGCTAGCCGTGCTGATCCCTGCTCCAGCCACCACCACCACCTTCTTACAGCGGCCGAGCTTCACCAGCCGAGCCACAGAGGACAGGCCGCTCCGGGACGATGATGACAATGACCCAGAGGACTCATGGGCCCGTACAGGATCGCTGCTGGTTCGGGACTTCTTTTTTTTACTGCAGCTTTGAGGCAGATAATCAAACATTGGCAACAATGACTTACTTTTGATTGGTTCAAGAGAAAAATCAGAAAGAACCGTATTTCATTCACCTTGTAGACAGGACGTCCTGTTCGTTCACGTCGACCTCACCGAGGTCCGGACCCAGAGCAGAGTTGGTTCTCTTCCTTCGCGGTTTTCCACACAGGCTCTGCTGGGACTCATGAGGCTCTGCGGGGTTGGGGTGCTTCCAGCTGCGTGTTAGCCTGCTGACCGGAGGCTGGGCGACGTTCGTATCCCTGCTGGACCTGGATCTGTTCATTCCAACACCTGCTGCAACAACAAAATAAATCAATTCAACCTCAGCTTAAAGCACGAGCTGTACATGTTGCTACTTTCTGAATCCTCTAAAATCACTGACTCCTGTTTTCACTTCCTGTCATCGTCTGTGTCCCATTTTTAAAAAGCTGTTACCCTAAAATCATCTCAGCATCCTTTTCTGCAAATCTCTCTGCACAGAGGGAAGCTGAAATGATTTAACGCTGTCAACAGTTGGACAAAAGCTAATGGCTGCAATATATTTGCCCCCCCCCCAGCTCACGTCTCAGCAGCTATGCTAATATAGTCCACAGCTGTGGCAGCTTTACTGTTTGGGCAAAGCGGAGCGTAGAGCTGGGGGTGGGGGGGCACGAGAGTTTAAAAGAGCCACAGATATGAGTCAACAAACCCAGCTGGGTGAGAGAAAAGATGGTCCTCTTACAGCCCCCACAAAGTGAGAAAAATGGAGGTGTGGGGGGGGTAAACGATATGTAGAAGAGTTTCAATAAAGACGGAGCTGAGGAGGAGGAGCAAAGTGAGACGACTCCTACCGGCACGTTTCAGGAAGGCAGCAGAAACTTTTAAATTAACGGAGCAACGCCGTCTCATCCAAAAGTGTTAAAAAATTATTTAAACTCTGCAGACAGCTTTCCTTATTTACTACTTTCATTTCAGACGCTTAATCTTAAAACCCCAACAGCCCCCTCATCAGTACAGTGGGCTTCCTCTCCCCCTCCACATCCTACAGAACTATTAAAAACAGCAGGAGGGGGCCGATGGTCTCGGCTTTTGTCTGCGCTCGTCTCAAAAAGACACCGCTGCTGAGTACAGGCAATAAATCACCGGCCGGTTATTACGGCTTTCTCACGGACGGCGGAGAGGAAGCAACAAGCTGCACCTCCACCCAACTGGATGGTGAATTTTACAGGAATAAACTGAAACGTTCACCTTCTCGTCTGATAAAGCTCTAAATGTGCCACAGATGTTAGTATTAATGACTAATAAATCCCTGTATGAATGACAAAAGGCTTTAAAAGGATTTGGAAGCCACGCCCCCTTAAATGCTCCTGACTGAAAGTCTGCACACGTCCCAAAAGCGGACCACCAGGAGAGCGGCTGATCATACGAGGGTTACGGTTACCTCAGTTTAACTCGCCGACACATCCCCATTCCAAACAGGCGTGCTGATTAATAATTAATTAGACGCTGCTTTGACTGCGACGCTTGGAGCTGAAGTTTTATGAGCAAATATGTTAAAAAAAACATTAAAATCTCCTGCATTTAAGAAGCTGATCATAAATTATTCATTTTATTCCATCTCCAGTTTTACTCTGAAACGAGTCGCTAAGCTGCTCAGGTATGTTAAACTGATTTAGGGGGGCGTTTGTCTCATCGGACTCTACTAAAGTTTAACTTTATTCTGAACAGCTGAGAGGTTAAAGCATCGAAGAGTCTCAGCTGACGCTAAAAGCAGGTTTAGTTACGTTTAACGAGGGGCTTTTCTGCTGCAACCCCAGCGTTTAACCCTCCACTCGCAGCAGCGGAGTCGAGGACGGCCAACTTTGATCTCTCCGCTCCACCACCACCCGAAAGAAGCAGGAACAGCGACCGGCTGCCTGGTCGTCATGGAAACCTCTTCATTACTTAGCTGAAGAGGGAGCAGCTCCGTGTCCTCCCTCCCCACCTGCTCGCTAATGACATATCACTCTGTGTAGCATCTTTGTTGGCCTCTCCATTGACACAAAGCAGCGAGTCCTAATTTGTGTTAGTATGTTGTTTGCTCACAGAGGAAGGTGGGTGGGGGGGCTGCATCAGTGGGTCGATGGTTCCATAATGACCCTCGTTTTGTTGCGATTTCAAAGACCTGCTGACGCTTAATTAAAAACAAATCAAGTATCAATATAAATCCTGTAAAAGGAATCAGATGATGAAAGAAACTGTCTAAAATTGTCCCAACGTGCAACAATTAGCAATGCACTGATTCTGGTTTTAAGGGCCGATCCCGAGTCCTGATTACCAAACAGCTCTGACCTTTAATGCTGGCCGTTTCCAAATTTTCCTCAAAGAATACAAAAAACTTTTGATTCATTTTAAAATTTTTATCCCAAAAGTGAAAACATCTGCATGGATCATTTGTTACTTCTAGAATGAATTAGAATTTAGGAATTTTGGGAGAACTTAGTGCATGACAATGGTGCATTTACGAAAAAAATTAAAAATAAATAAAAATCACATATTTGAGTTTCAGAGTGGCCGATTGCTGATTTAGCCGATCACGCTGAATACTGAGTCCAATCACTTGCCATATTTGGGTGCATTTTTTCCCCCACATATACAATTAATTCAAATTATTTAATTATTACAAAATTCTTCAAATTCACAACAAGTAACTTAAATAAAATATATGCTATGTAAATAAATGACACCATGGTTTTATTAAACTCTTATTAAAATATGTTACTATAAAAAATTCAAGTCTTTACCAGGTTTACCTTTCTTTGATTCCATGTGCCCACATCTTAAGACTTTTTATAAGGAAAATTTTTGAAAGTTTAGTTGATAAACATGCACAAACATTTATTATGTCATTTTTTTAAATAAATAATTTATAAAATAAACAAAACAATTGCTTTGAGGTTACTTTAAAATTAAATTTAAAATTAAAAAAGTGTATAACCTCTGTTTTATAAGCAGTGGGTGAATTAAACTGAGCTGAATTAATCATTCTTTGCAGCTTTGAAAAGGAATTTCACTTAGTGGTGCTATACTGACACCTAGTGGATGCTTTAGGTCATTACAATTAAAATCCATAAGATGCCAGGTTTATGTCTCCTCTTTTTAAAGCTCATCTTCTCATTTATCATGTTTAATTTTTAACTGATTATGAAGCTCTACGACCTTATAACATTTCCTAAGGTGAATAAATTAGATCACACCTGGACTCACTCAACCTTCCTAAAGCTAATTATGATTTACAAAAGGTATTCTCTGAGTTTGTCTTTATAAAACTTTCATTTTGAAATATTGTCTTTATGTGTCTCTCTATTTGTCCTGACTATTTTAATGCACAGATAATGTTATGTTGTCAGTGTTTAACTTTAAATAGTAAAACTAATAGGATCTGGTTCCTTTTTGGGCCTCAAGGGCCACCATCCAGCAGGTTTTAGATGTTTCTTTTACTCCAACACACCTGATTTTAATTTCAAATGAAAATGCATGTGTATTAATTATATGTATTTGCATCCACCTTTAACACTTTTATTGATGGAGTTTAAATGACTCACAGCTGAAGCGAATGAAGAACCATTATAGATTTCCTAAAACCTAAGATTCATCTCCCAAAGCAGAATCTTACGCTTTGAAACTTTAATCCTATAAAATGTCCTAATACAACTACATGCTGTTATTTTATGACGTGACATAAAGGAAACTGGTTAAAACTTGAAATGGGTACTACTTGTATGAAATAAAACAATAATGTTGCTATTCGGAGACAAATCGTTGCAGTAAAACCTAAAAGTGTCATTTATTCATAATGAAAGCGTTGAAGGTTGCAGCGTTGTCAGTAGCTACCTGTCTCCTCCCAGACCGCTGAGCTTCGGAGGGATGAAAACACGACGACAGGCGGAAAACTTTGGGTCAGTCCGGAAGCTCCAACATCCAAATGAGAACTATCTGAACCACGTTGGCACTAAAAATAAAAGTTTGAACCTTGTCCCCGCCAGCATCCAGCGCGACTAGTTCACCCAAAAGTGTCTCGTTCCTATGAAACTCGCGCACAAACCGTATTTTCTCAAGACAGATGCCTCACTCGGATGTGTTTTCATAGTACTAAACAGGAACGAACACAAGCGGGAAACGGGGGAGCGGAAATCACGTGACAATGCATTTCCGCTTTTCAAAATTCATTGCTCAAATTAAAAGCATTATGCGATGAATTATTCAATGTCCTGATGGGTTTTGTTGATTTCATTATATGATAAAAATAATAAACGTTATTAGCAGGCACACCGTTCCAATATAATAAGGTTATAAAGTGACGTTCTGTCTTTTATCTATCATTAATGACATTTTAAAAATCATAAATGTGAACACAGCAGCAACAAATGTTTTTCTAAAATATTTCATGTTCCTCTCAGCAGATATAAAATAATCATTCCTGGCCCCATACACCAGAAAGCTCTAAAAGCAGCTGAAACAAACTCAACTGATCAAGTTTTTATGTTAAATGTTAACCCAAACCACGCAGAATAGCCATCTATTTAAACTGTTTTCTCATTCTTACCTATTTTTTTCTTCTGTTTTATTCCACTAAGTTGTAAAATCATTAATAAAATTATTACAAATTCCTATCTTATTTTTGGAAGTTATTTGTTAATGTTATTGTGGCTCTATGTTCCTGATGGTTGAATCAAGGGGGCATTCTGAAGAACATAAGGTTTGGCAAAAATGGCACGATTAGTCTGGCAGAGAAAGTCTACAATAGCATTGCAAAACAGGTATTTATTTATGCCTTTTCATTTAGTAAAGTTATAGCATACAGGTGGCAAATTCTTACCAAAGTGTATATATATTTAGCTAATATTACATTCAGGGTTAAATACTGTCAGTATTTATGATGGATTTTTTTAAACATAGATACAGTACATATATAACACTTACATAGTACATATATAATCTTTGTTTTTGTCCTTTCGTAGAAGAGGTAACTACTTTTATAAAGTTACAATAGTTACTTAGTAGGAACACTTCCTGTAAATTCTTTCAAAAATAAAAGGCTACGGCATTTATGGCGTTAGCAAGTCTTTTCTCTTATTATTTATTTCTTATTTATTTATTTCTCTTATTATTTAGCTAAAAAACACAATTACAACAGCGTTAAACACAATGGTTGTGTGGAGTCAAAGTGCTAAACCACGATAGCTACAGCGCTACTAATTCTAGTTCCTAACTGACGTTTTATGACTGAAGATGGGTATTTTCGCCCTCCAGTGGCGCAAAGTGAAAATACACAAAGGGTCTAGAGGATGGGGCTTTGTCGCCCTCTGGTGGTGACAGGCTGGAACTACAATTTAGGATCATAATAAAGCGGAAAATAGCTAAAACTGGACTGTCTGCCTGACGAAATTTGGTGCACTAAACATAAAGCTGTATTTGAAAACATTATGCGTTTATAACACGTATGGTGTTGCACTAAAAACGGGGTCCTTTTATTTCTGAAAACGTGCTATAGTCAAATACGGGTCATTGTTTAAATAAGTGTGTTATAAACTGGTGAAGGTTCTCAGTCATCCAGGTCATGGTAATCCAAGGGGTTAAAATGAAGGCAACTGGACTTCTTTGGTTTCTTGAAGACGTTTCGCTTCTCATCCGAGGAGCTTTGTCAATTCTGACTGGAATATGGGAGGGTGTGTTATAAGGCATCTTTTCAAAGAGACGATCTTAGGGGGCAACCAGCTAATGCGTCACTTCCTCTTTGGGGAAGAAGGGGCGGTCTTAGCGTGTTTTGGATCATATTATTAAACGCTTGAACGATTCAGTTTATTTAGAGGCTCAATTTGTTCTGTCCCGCTGGAGGGGTCTGCATTTTTATCTATATAACCTAAAATTTTTGCATCCTCTCAACGCGACGCCCAGAAATGAAATATGTTCCGATCATTACTGAACAGTTGATTACATTTATGACTTCCCAAAGCGTCCCTGGTTCATTTTAATTTGATGAGAAATAACTATTTGTTTACCATCTTGAGGCCTCACTCAATGCTTTTTTTTTTTTTTTATATAAATCCTGACAGAAACAATTGCAGAATTTAAATGTATTCGGGTATCATAGCCATGATATTGAGCAGCTATATTTTGCACCCGGGTTGTGTTTAATCTGTTTGCGCACTTTTGTTTTTAGAAGAGCATCAGATAAAAAGAGCTTCAGTTTGCAGACTGTACCTCCGTGTGTTTTGTGGGTGGAGATTGAGGACCTCCTCCTAAAAACAGTCATCACAAGCCAACGAAGCAGCTTCGCTGTTGCATAAATTGGTGCCAGAATTTTTGTTGTTTTCGATTTTTTTAAAGTCCCACACTGTTTGTAAATTTATTGGATCTATATACTAGCTACCATTAAATAAGGTATGTATTAAATTTGACTGTTGTTGTGTAACGTGAGTCCCCTTTTGAGAACTTTTGCAGCACCACTTTTTTTGAGGGGAAAAAGGTCTCTAGCTAACAAAAGGCACCGTTTCAGATCAAAACGTCGACATTTTTAGTGACTAAAATACGGATTTACGTGTCGCAACCTTTTTATTTGATAATCGCGTTTGTCTCGCGAGCCAGAATGATCTTCTACAACAGCGCGTGCGGTTAAAACTGATGAAATATAACCACACACGACGAGGCAGACGCTCGGAAACTGGTCGACAAAGTCAGAAATGTTTGTTGAAAGTAACGTTGGATGGTTTAAAACGATACACACGCGCCTGGCGGTCCTCTTTGTTAACACTGGTTCAAGTTGAACTCAACATCCTCCCCAAAAATACCGAAGGTTAGGCAGCTAGCTTAAACCGCTCTGGCGTCGTTGTTCACTTTTCGCCAGATTGATGTGGACGTGTTCAAAATGTTAACTAATAAACCGATGTTCTGCCTTCCCGTTATCATTTTTTACACGTTTATCAGGTAACAGCGACGTTTTAGTTTTCATCAGATTAATGACGATCATTTGATCAGTTGTGCTAATGTGCTGTTAAAAATAGCTCCTAGATGTCGCATAAGAACTGACTCTGAGTCAGTTGTCTGAAACTGTTAAGTCATAAAAATGATCACTTATCATTTACTGGCATTTTCCACATATTTACAGTACCATTAATCACGTAGAGGGTGGATATGAAGTAAATGTTTCTTCTAACCTGTAATTATTTCCCTACAGACTTCATGTATTCAACAGTGATGTTTACATGTGAGATATATAAAAGTTTCTGCCACGACATGTCACTTATGCAGCTATTCATGGGTCATTTTCAACAATATCAACAAAAATAGAAAATAAAACTGATGTTTCTTCACATTTAAGTAGACTTAATGGCAGATTTGACTGATTAGACATCAGTGATGCCAGATAAAACACTGAAGTCAGCATAATACATAGATATGTTTGAAGTAAAACCACTGACTGCAATTGTTGAGTGTAAATATTAGTCAGTGGAGTGATGTATCATTCTGTTGGTATAGAGCAACAATCAAAAGCTTTATGTGGACATTGTGGGTATGCCGTGTATTTGTGATGGGAAATTAGCTTCTTTCATTATAAATGTGCTTCGGGGTTAACCTAAACTAGAAACTAATGACCTATAAAAGAGAAAATGTAGTTTCTGAAGCTTTAATCTGAAAGAATTTTGTACTTGCATTTTTTTATTTCTAGATGTCAGAAATATATTAATATTTTGGCTATGAATAGAAAATATTTTACAAAAAGTAATTTTAACACGAATTTTCCTTTTGATGTAAAGTTATGGTTAAAAAGTGGACTCAAACATACACACATAAATATTTGAATCACTTTCACTCATTTTTAAACCAAACCAGAGAATAAAGAAACTTTAAAACATTCTTATTTTCAATTTTTGTAAACGTCATGAAAGTTGTACTTTTTATCAAGTGAATCCATCATACTTTTGAGTAATTACCCGATTATTTTAACCTGTTGTTCAGACTGCGAACAGGTCTGCCTTGTTTTTACTACTAGCAGCACACCCAAAGAGCACACTCCTTTATTTCTTTGCACATTCAGCTCACGACGGCAACATTTCTGATACTGACTCTCAGCTTTGGTTTTCCTTAACATGCACAAAACAATCTATTTAGAAAATAAGTCTTCTGATTACAGCGAAACTGTTAGCGTTAGGAAATGCTGCTTGTTTTTCTCCAAGTGTGAGTTATGGCCAAACATCTGCATCTGTTTATCTAATTGTACTGCATGCACTTGAATGTGCAGCATGCTGTCTGGGGCCTTAAGAGCTGGAGCCATTACTATTCAGATTTTAAAAACATGTCTATCTACAATGTCCTGTGTTCTCTTCAGGAAAAACCCCTTTCTATCGTTTTAACATGCACACGGTGTGTCTGTGTGAGTCTTTCTGTCATCGTGGTAATCAGGTTATTTATATTCTCAGATGAGTCAGGCGGAGCAGGTGCCTGAGGACATGCCTGCATACCATGAAGATGAGCCAGTAGCAACAGGTAAGCTTCGTTACAAATGCCCTTTCCACAGCTCAAAGGACATTTGCACAAGGACAAGTTCTCCTGTTGGTGTGTTGGCTTTTAAATGAGAGGCCTTACTGTGTCAGAGTGCAAAATCCTGGAGCCATGGGGGGAGGTCAAAGTGAAGCAATGGCTTGTTGTTGGACTGGGTTTATATTTCAGCACTGGTGTTGCACAAAAATGTAATAAATACTTCACAGTCTTCTCTGTGTCTCAGTCACTGCTGTAGAGTTTGTTGAAATGAACTTTAATGAAAAACTCTTCAGGCAAGATCAGGTTTAGCTTTTTAAACTTCCTGTACTGTAGATGTGCACGTTTGCACGTTATATAGATCAGAAGGTTCGGCAGCTATCAAGCTGTTAAATTATAACACTGATGCACTCTTGTATTATGTAAAAATGTTGTTTTTCTACTCATTTTAAAGCACACATGTCAACAGGACTCATTTTTCCAACCTAAAGAGCCACGTGAGTGCCACATTTGGGGATTAAAGAGAAAATAATTTTTCTTGATGAAGCACAACTGACTTAAATATAACGTAGTAAACATTTTTGTGAATTTATTTTTATTTTGAGAACTTGGTTTGTGCAAAATACTGCTTCTTTGTGCAGCAGCATGGTTATTTTAAAGTCTGGTGCTCTATTGGGTGAGTTCAGGGAGGACTGCTGAGGAAACAACAATTTGGGAGTTAGTCACAAAACATCAGATAAAATATGGTGTTTGTGAGCGCTTTAATCATCTTCCTGGTTTCTTGTAAATAGAGATGCACTGGTTATAGGTTTTTAGTGCAGATTTAAGATTTTTGTACAAAACTGATTTGCTGATTTTGATTTATTTAAAATATATAAAAACATTCCAAATGTTTTTTTATATGTCATTTCTAGCTGAGCTGTAGTTTTGACCATGTGTTTATACTCATTTACATTTTCTCCAACATGACTTCAGATTACAGCCTGGGCCTTTCTTTATTCTGTTACTGAAGATATAAAAAAATAAAATTTTACTGGATTTGGGCCTTTCGACAAATAATATTAAACTAAAACAATAATTCACACATTATTTAAAACAAAAACAAAATCATCACATAGCAAAACATTCATTGTTTTTCTCCACAAATAAAATAATCTGAACTGATGTTCAATATATTTAGGAGAAAATGTTAGGTTGTTTATAAAATGTAACTGGAAGAGTGGCAGACGGCTGCCGCTTTAGCTGAAAACAATCGATTAACCCCAAAAAACAGAAAGAGGATTAACCGACGCTAAAGCCTTTCAACCTATTTTACTATTAACATTCATATTTTATACGTATAATCATTGATTTTGTTGTTTTAAATCAGATACCAGCAAGGATCACCCACAAATACAACCAGGCATGTTCGGCAGGCTGGCGGGGGGGTTGTACGGAGCCACAAAAGCGACGGTGGGCGGCGTGACCTGGATAGGAGGAAAGAGCCTGGACCTGACCAAGACAGCTGTGTGCACTGTGGCTGCTGTGCCGGTGATGGGGGTCGGGCTGGTGAAAGGGGGAGTGTGTGCCGTAGCGGGAGGAGTGACTGCTGTTGGCTCCGCAGTGGTCAGCAAAGTTCCCATAGGAGGCAGCAAAAAGAAAGACAAGTCTGACTGACGGGGGGCGAAGGAAGAAAGAACACACACACGTGGCCAAGTTAAACAGCTCACACTCCGTTCGACCAATTCTGCACTTGTGAGCAGGAAAAATGCAACAAAGGACTTAAAAGTTTAGCATACGAGTTTTGGTGTTGGTTTTGTGTTTTTTGAGTTACTTATTAGGAATCTGCATTCATTCAATTATGTGTCCAAGATTTATACTGAAATGAACCCACAGCGCTCCATAGGAGGACAAACAGGAGAGAGGGATGTGAAACCATTGTATGACAATCAGTGAGACTCGATGGCCGAGAGTGAGAGGTTCCTAGAGGACTACAAGTACTTCACTTTCTTCTGGAAAACTGTCAAATGTACCTGGAAATTATTTGTTTACACTTCTTTAACCAATCATGTTTGTTCAGAAATGAGCAGATTTGTCTGATCAAATACTTGTAAGTAAAAGTCCTGGTTAATATGCTGGTTTATGATATTTCACTGGTAGTTTTTTATATATATATATTCCATTTCAATTGTTTCTCTGACTTTGTGTATTGCCATCTTGTGGTTAGGTTTGCAGCTTAATGGAAAGCAGTTTCTGCTCTCTCTAAGTTTTTATTATAATAAATATTGTCTTTCTGCAAAAAGATGGTTTATTGTAATGAGCGTTTTCCTAACTTTGTTTTTCCTTTCTTTTTAAGAAAAAGTAAAGCTTGAAGATCTTGTTGAAATAAAGCAATAAACAAATTTCTGTACCCAGTTTGTCTATGTAATTTTGAAAAGTAGTATTACATAGAATACTTTCACAATGCTTACGAAACTGAATTAAAATTAAACCTAGCACAGAAATTAAGAGAGTTTATGTTTGGTCAATAACAAGGCCTGATTAGGCTCGAGGTTTCATTTGTTAGGGGTGTGCCTCCATGGAAAAATCAACACTAACTGCCAAATGCATGAGTAGCATGCCTAAAAATGCCAAATCCCTAATATTCCCTTAGTATTCCCCCAGATTTTGGGCTTCAAGTGCTGCCAGGTGTGTGCAGCACACAGGTGTGTGGCTGGCTCCTGATTGACATCTCTTGCTATAGAGTGGTCAACACCACCTGGTTGAGGCTCCACATCCCAGACTAATGACCCACATGAGGAGAAGGAGCCAAGCTGTTGTGGCTGCATATGGATCTTCCACATGCTACCGAGGCCCCTGATGGTTTAAAACCAATAATGTAAAAATGTTTAATATGTTTTTTTATTATTATTAATGAGAGAATGTGGAATAATCCAATCCACTAATCAACTCAGAAGAGTAAAACCAACTGAAAAGCATTGCAGGGTATTTTTGTTAACCTGTGTTGGGAATTCAATGGATGCACAATCCTTGAGAAGGAAAGAAGCATTGTTACACTTTCCTTACGTTTTATGTTTGAAGATGATAGTATGCTTGTTTAATTGCAGATACATTTACCAATCTGTGACAATATAGACATCACAAAAAAAATCAAAAACATTTTTTTGCTATAGACATTTTATAGACATTATTCCATTTCATTTAAAAACTATTAAAATATTATTTAGAAAGGAATGGTTTGCACAAAAAATAGATTCAAAGGCACATTTTAAGTTTGATATTAACATCATTGCAGTAATCAGATGTTCTGGGATCTTTCTGCCAAACGCACTACAATGTTTTTTTAAGGCAAAAAAGTATTGTTTTACCTCAACAATTCAACAAAAAATGGTAATCAAAAAATTTTTTCTAATAGTTTTCAGCTGAATTCTTGAGCTTGTCTGTTTACTCCTGAGGGGCAGTCATGATCACTTCTCCAGAAGAAACCACAACCTTTGCATCATTCTTCTTGTTTACAGCCTTGGTATCTCTCTCTGCACACAGAAAAGCAAACAGTTATATTTAGGAAATGTTTTGTTTCTGAATTTTTACCCATTTTTAACAATAAATGACCTACTTCCTTTTCTGTGACATGGTGGTTCACAGCTGACACCTGGTCCTGACACGCACACAGCTGTGCTACAGTGAATGTATATCTAAACAAGAACAAACACATCATTCATTTAGTTATATTAGAGATGCTTCTTTCTGATTGTTGTATTCATTACCATTTCCTGTAAGGGTTCCACGGTGCTGTGATCTACAAAGGTGAACATTTTAAAAATGAAACGTCGGTAGTGGGTTGGATACAGCAGACCGGTGGAGGCATCTACTGGAACCAGTGAGGAAAGGTAACGATCATCTGTGTATGGACATCTGCATGGAAATAAGTTCAAATTTAGGAAAATTGTAGATTATTTCATCAATACACAAACATGACAAATAGTACTCTCCAATATCTGAGCAATATTTAACTTCCACATGTAATGTTTTTTATATGAATAATCTCAGAAACATAAATTTCATTTATGTTACATGTTTCTAATGTGACTGTCAAGTTTGTTCATGTGATTTTAAAAAGGCTGCATGGTGGTGCAGTTGGTAGCTCTGTTTCCTTGTAGGTGCAATCTGTCTTGCAGTTTGCATGTTCTTCCCATACCTGCTCTGGCTTCTCTGGGCACTTCCATAGATAAAAAATCATGCATATGAGGTGTGAATGTGTGTCTGAATGGTTGTATGCCTTGCTTGTCTCTATATGTCCAGGGTATACCCTGCCTCTTTCCTGGTGAAAGATGGGGATAGTCACCCCGTGACCCATACTGGAAGAGGTGGTTATAAAATATGAACAAATGAATGAATTCCTAGGAAAGGACCTTTCAGGAATTTAATCTTTCACTAAGATGATTACAAGTGAAAAATGAAAAAAGGTGAATTTAGTTACCCATTTATCAGAATGTCCCACTGGGGGAAGCTGTGTGGATTGGGGCCTGTGGTTGCCCAACAGCGTCCAAGAGTCAGAACAAGTGCAGGATCTGTCTTGTCCATGAGCTCAACTTCCACATAAACTGGATCCCTCAATACTTTAGTCACAGGATAGTCTGAGTCCACATAGTATGATGTGTAGGCTGCTGCCACTGTAGGACCAAAGCCACAAGTTATTGTGACATCAAACATTGTGAAATGATCAATAGATGGCATCTCTGCTTGGTCGGTACATACTGACCTTCATTACAACCCTTGGTACTGCATTGGCCATTGGCCAGCCTTATTTCAACATTGATGGGTCCAAGAGCAGCAACTGGCAGAGGAGGATCAGCCAAAGGTACTTCAACTATCAAGGTTTCAACTGAAGTACCAATGTACTTACACTGGAAAAGCAGTCTAAAAGAGAACTGATGTTATGTTATTTAATCTCCGCTTTTGTTTTGAAAAATTATCAGTACTATTTTTTACTTACTCATAGCTGGTGTCCCTAGTGATAGCACCATAAGTCCCAACTTCCACTTCAAGCAAAGACATCATCCTATTTTGATAGATTATAGCACCGGGCTCATCCTACAATAAACAAACAAACAAAAAAAAATCATCAAGTTTGCTTGTTTATATTGAAAATTGTTAATATTGGTAAGAAAAACCAGACAAATTAGGACATTACCATGACAATGGTGCCACATGCAGTAACAGGAAAGAAGTATACAGCAAAAACTGAATTAGAGTCAACAGCTGTACAGCTTTGACCATGTCCCAACAATGTGATGGAATCAAGGTCAATGTGGGGTAGAGTGACATCCTTAGCCACGACAATAATAAACTGGCCACCCTTGGTACATTGGACTGTCACTGGTGGAGGAAATAAAATGGCATGTTGAGGTAAAATATACATACCTTTGACTAGAATAATAATGCAGCTATAAACACTTTCATGTGTTTGAGTGTAGCTTTCAGGACATTTTAAACTTGCTGTTATAAACAGTGAGTCCTGCATCCATGTTACTCACCTCCTTTTCCAAAGTAGCACCCCTGGCCATCAAAGCAGCAGTCCCTGGCTTCACAGTCAGTAGCAGAGATATCACCAACTCCACAAGGAATTCTGGCATTTTGTGGGACATCACAGCTTGACAGGATTTGAGGGTAAGATTTGGAAGGTGTCTGAGGGTACTGAGGAGGCTGAGGATAATGTACTTTTGATGGTGCCTCAGGGGTCTGAGGAGGTTCAGGGTACTGAGGCTTTGATGGTACCTGAGGATTCTGAGGAATTTGAGGATACTGGGGAGGTTGAGGTAACTGCGGAAGTTGAGGATTCTGAGGAGGAGGAGGAAACTGAGTCTTTGAAGGCATTTGAGGTTGAGGGTACTGAGGATTGGATGGTATTTGTGGATTCTGAGGCAGTTGAGGATACTGAGGCGGTTGGGGGTTCTGAGACTTTGATGGTATCTGAGGAATTTGAGGATTCTGAGGAAGTTGAGGAGGAGAAGGAAACTGAGTCTTTGAAGGCATTTGAGATTGAGGGTACTGAGGAGGAGGAAACTGCGTCTTTGAAGGCATTTGAGGTTGAGGGTACTGAGGATTGGATGGTATTTGTGGATTCTGAGGCTGTTGAGGGTACTGAGGAGGTTGGGGGTTCTGAGACTTTGATGGTACCTGAGGATTCTGAGGAAGTTGAGGTAACTGAGGAAATTGAGGATTCTGAGGAGGAGAAGGAAACGGAGTCTTCGAAGGCATTTGAGGTTGAGGGTACTGAGGAGGTGATGGAGGTTGAGTGTTCTTAGGAAGTTGAGGGTATTGAGGAGGAGGAGGAGGAAACTGAGTCTTTGAAGGCATTTGAGGTTGAGGGTACTGAGGAGGAGGAGGAGGAGGAGGAGGAGGAGTAAACTGCGTCTTGGAAGGCATTTGAGGTTGAGGGTACTGAGGATTGGACGGTATTTGTGGATTCTGAGGCTGTTGAGGGTACTGAGGCGGTTGGGGGTTCTGAGACTTTGATGGTACCTGAGGATTCTGAGGAAGTTGAGGTAACTGAGGAAATTGAGGGTACTGAGGAGGAGGAGGAAACTGTGTCTTTGAAGGCATTTGAGGTTGAGGGTACTGAGGAGATGCTGGAGGTTGAGGGTTCTTAGGAAGTTGAGGGTACTGAGGATTTGATGGTATTTGTGGATTCTGAGGCAGTTGAGGGTACTGAGGTGGTTGGGGGTTCTGAGACTTTGATGGTACCTGAGGAAGTGGAGGATATTGAGGAGGTTGAGGGTACTGAGGAGGTGCTGGTGGTTGGGGGTTCTTAGGAAGTTGAGGGTATTGAGGCTTTGATGGTACCTGAGGATTCTGAGGAATTTGAGGATTCTGGGGAGGTTGAGGTAACTGCGGAAGTTGAGGAGGAGGAGGAAGAGGAAACTGTGTCTTTGAAGGCATTTGAGGTTGAGGGTACTGAGGAGGTGCTGGAGGTTGAGGGTTCTTAGGAAGTTGAGGGTACTGAGGATTTGATGGTATTTGTGGATTCTGAGGCAGTTGAGGGTACTGAGGCGGTTGGGGGTTCTGAGACTTTGATGGTACCTGAGGATTCTGAGGATATTGAGGAGGTTGAGGGTACTGAGGAGGTGCTGGTGGTTGGGGGTTCTTAGGGAGTTGAGGGTACTGAGACTTTGATGGTACCTGAGGATTCTGAGGAATTTGAGGATTCTGGGGAGGTTGAGGTAACTGCGGAAGTTGAGGATTCTGTGGAGGAGGAGGAAACTGAGTCTTTGAAGGCATTTGAGGTTGAGGGTACTGCGGAGGTGCTGGAGGTTGAGGGTTCTTAGGAAGTTGAGGGTACTGAGGATTGGATGGTATTTGTGGATTCTGAGGCAGTTGAGGGTACTGAGGTGGTTGGGGGTTCTGATACTTTGATGGCATCTGAGGATTCTGAGGAATTTGAGGATTCTGAGGAGGTTGAGGTAACTGTGGAAGTGGAGGATTCTGAGGAGGAGGAGGAGGAAACTGAGTCTTTGAAGGCATTTGAGGTTGAGAGTACTGAGGATTGGGTGGTATTTGTGGATTCTTAGGCAGTTGAGGGTACTGAGGCGGTTGGGGGTTCTGAAACTTTGATGGTACCTGAGGATTCTGAGGAAGTGGAGGATACTGAGGCTGTTGAGGGTACTGAGGAGGTGCTGGTGGTTGGGGGTTCTTAGGAAGTTGAGGGTACTGAGGCTTTGATGGCACCTGAGGATTCTGGGGAGGTTGAGGTAACTGCGGAAGTTGAGGATTCTGAGAAGGAGGAAACTGAGTCTTCGAAGGCATTTGAGGTTGAGGGTACTGAGGAGGTGCTGGAGGTTGAGGGTTAGGAAGTTGAGGGTACTGAGGATTTGATGGTATTTGTGGATTCTGAGGCAGTTGAGGGTACTGAGGTGGTTGGGGGTTCTGATACTTTGATGGCATCTGAGGATTCTGAGGAATTTGAGGATTCTGAGGAGGTTGAGGTAACTGCGGAAGTTGAGGATTCTGAGGAGGAGGAGGAAACTTAGTCTTTGAAGGCATTTGAGGTTGAGGGTACTGAGGATTGGATGGTATTTGTGGATTCTGAGGCAGTTGAGGGTACTGAGGCGGTTGGGAGTTCTGAAACTTTGATGGTACCTGAGGATTCTGAGGAAGTGGAGGATACTGAGGAGGTTGAGGGTACTGAGGAGGTGCTGGTGGTTGGGGGTTCTTAGGAAGTTGAGGATACTGAGGAGGTGCTGGTATATTTGGATTCTGAGGAAGTTGAGGGTACTGAGGCGGTTGGGGGTTCTGAGACTTTGATGGTACCTGAGGATTCTGAGGAATTTGAGGATTCTGGGGAGGTTGAGGTAACTGCGGAAGTTGAGGATTCTGAGGAGGGAACTGAGTTTTCGATGGCATTTGAGGTTGAGGGTACTGAAGAGATGAAGGAGGTTGAGGGTTCTGGGGAGATGGAGGAGGTGAAGGAGGTTGAGGGTTCTGAGGAGGCTGAGGATACTGAGACTTTGAAAGTGTTTGAAGGAAAGGGCACTGGCCTTTTGAAGATGTCTGACTCGCAGCACCCTCAGAATCCTGAGGGTTTGAAGATGTTTGAGGTTGAGGGTATTCAGGTTGTTGAGGATACCGAAACACTGGAGGCCAAGGGTATTGGGGCTTTGGTTGTGTTTGAGGCCCAGGGTATGGAGACAATGGTGGTGGAATAGAGCCAGGAATCTTAGGGTTTGTAGGTATTTTAGCTCCTTGAGGAGATGGAGGATTCTCAGGAATATTAGGGTGCTGAGGATACTGAGAGTATTGAGGATTCTGAGGATGCAGTGGGTACTGTGGACCCAGAGGGTAATAAGGATTTTCAGGCTCCTTCTGAGATTCTTGAGAAAGTGGACCACCCTTGGTCTGAGCCTCTGCTTCTTTCTGTGCTAAGCAGCACAGCAGAGCCAATGCTGCAAAACAGGTAATACTCCAGTGAGTTGCCATGGTCTCACAGCTATTTGGCCTCATTAGTCCCCCTGAGTATAGTTTGTATCTGCTGCTGAATTTATTTCTTACCAGGCCTGAAACCCCACCTCTGTGGCAAAATAATCATTACCCATTTTAAAGACAGGGGAGAATATAGCTCATGTTCTTTTTTTACTTGATTCAAATAAAAGATTTGAAAAAAATCTCAGGAATAGGACTTGTTTAAACAAATCAGTTCACTGTTGTCATTTAGGTATTTATTAACAAGTCCCAACATTTGGGTCACAAAAACCTTCTAAAGGTCTTCATAACCTCAGAACAACCTGTAACCCCAAGTTTTACTAGTCACATAAGATTGTCTTTGCCAGAACAAATGTTAGCCAAGATAACTTATTTTCTTTTCAAAATTGGAATGGCATTCTTTGATGAAAGTTTCACTGCAAGTCAGGTAGGGCTTTCAAAGTTTTCTGCTGAGAAGGTTTTATGAATGTATTGCAAACTTAGCAATGCAGAGGAGCAGGTGAGTCCAAAAAGCTCCACCGACTCAGACTGTCCTAGATTTAAGCCTTTACAAACCTTGCAAACAGACAATATAAAACAGCAGTAGAGTCAAAACTGCCAGTAAAAGATGGGAATGGTTCTTAACATGCAGCGTATAGATTCACCTGTCAATTTTTGTTTATTTGTAAAGTAATTTCCAGAAAACATAGCTGCACCTGAGTGCTATACACCAAAAATTCAATAAAAATATTAATAATGATTACAACAATGACAATAATATTGATATAAAAACATACAGACAAACTGCAATGAAACAAGATCATAAAGTCAAATATAGATAATAAAAATGTACTTAAAGTTAGACACCCTCCCCCCCAAAAATAGAATAAAAATAAAATGTTTGTTTATAATTTATAAAATCTCTTGGGCTATGGGCAGATCTGATGCGCAAGAGTATCAGGATCCAGGATCCAGTATCTGAAAACTGTGATCACTTTATTTTTTTGAGTTTTGAATTTGGAACTGAGATAAACTTCAGAATTGTTTGACCTCAGTGTTCTGAGTATAGAGTGCTGTTGAATTAAACTCTGTAACAGACTGGGAGCCAGTGTAGGGGAACAAACAGTGGTGTTATGCACTCTTATTCCATTAACGTGTTAAAAGATGAGCAGCAACTTTTTTAATCATCTGCTGACAATGTTAGGAAAAAAACTGATCAATGCTTTTGTACAGAGAGTTTCAATATAAACCCATGAATGACCATCTCAAAATCTTTAAAACAGAACCCAGCCATCACACACAGGTGGGCCCCATATGGAATCTATATATGGGCAAGCCATATGGGTCCCACCAGGGTTTGCCCACAGTTTCCATGGTGGCCCCTTGGGGGTTTGCCCGTGTTTGAGTCAAGCCCTCTGGAAACCCATGTGGGGCCCGTTAAAATTTATGTGGGCAAAAATCTTTCTGGGCAAACTCTCATGGGGCCACAGTGGAAATTGCGGACAAACCCTGGTGGGACCCATACGGCTTGCCCATATGATTCCATATGGGGCCCACCTATGCGTGCTGGCTGGGAAGCAGTACATAACTTTGGCTAAAACATGAAGCTGAAAAAAAATAGATTTGACCTGTTAAATTCAATTTAAAATAATTTTCAATAATCAAACCAGATTCCTGATAGAGGACTGTGTGAATGGAGTCAGAAATCCAAAAACATCATCAGGGTTAGCAACCAAATCCTTACATACAGCCAGAGGAGAAGCTTCAGACGACAGGGTTTTGAGTCGTATTTATTGATATTTGGACATCTGACTTCAGAAGGAAGCGGCGTCCTGACCAATCACAAGCTTGTGCTCTCCGTCTTGTTCGACGGATTTATAGAAAAGTGGGCCTGGCGCCGTCTGTCATTGCAAGCCTCTTGGAGAGCCGTCGCAATGATGCATAATGGCGTTGTGTATCTCGGTAGCGGCGCAGATGAAGAAGCCTAAATTAGGCTTAACAGCAATGTGATTCTACACCTGACTCTGCTCTGCAACGTGGATCTTTTATTATCCACAAATAACACAAGCCTGAAGGAGTTCTGCTGTGTGGCTAATTGCTAATGCTAACGGTTAGCTTCTACTAGTCGAGACGTTCTCTGCTGTTTCCTGGATGCTAAACCAACAATAGCCTTCCCCGTTTTGAGTCAAGATGGGTGAGTCCATGAATGTTAAGTGACAGTGTGACATAGATCTGTGAGGATTTTCAAATCCTAGAGTTTCACCGTCTATTTTCTATCAGAAGCTAATGCAGGAGATAGGTGTAGGACACAATTTTCATGTTCAGCCTGCATGTTAAACTCAGAGAGATGGATCATTGTCAAAAACATAGGACCTCTTTAAAGGCAGCTGGCCAATGTTTATCAATCCATTAAGATTAAAATAACTACAAATAAATGTAATTATAAAATGTACAGTATTACCTAACATGATAAAACAAAAAATATATGTGATCTTTTAGCAGAAGTAATAACAGTAGCATTTTGAATTTATATAAAAGCAAATCTTTTTTTTTTCAATTTAATTTTTATTGATTTTCTTGTTTTAACATATAACATGCATCTTAAAATATATAACATACATAACCAGAGATCTTAACAAAGGGGATTGAATCTCATCCTCCAGTGATAGAGAGTGCATCCACTGTTAGCATTGACGTCCATCCAGTTCTATTTGTCATCAATTGTGGCATGTTGAACTTGAGTCCATTTTTTCCACTTATCTTCACACAGAGGTCCTTGGAGTCTATGTGTCAATTTTTCCATCATGTATAGATCATCCATTATCTACAGCCATTCGTCTATATTTGGTGTTTCTTCAGTGCCCCATCTTTTTGTGATTGCTTTTTACCCTGCTATAAGCATTACTTTAACCAGGTATCTACCTTTTTCACATACAATCTGATCTGTTAGATTACATAGATATAAAGTTTCCCATGTCATAGGCACAGCATAGCCAAGGACATTCATTAATACTGAGTGTAGGTCTTTCCAGAACATGCGTATTTTAACACAGTCCCAGAATATATGGCTGTGATGGACATCAGGTTCCCCAAATCCCCTCCAACATGGTATGTTTTTTTCCTGATATTTATTCATAATCTTAGGAGTAATGAAGAATCGTATAAGGTTTTTCCAGGAGAATTCTCTCCAAAGTTGTGAGCTTGTGGACGTAATGCACATTTTCCACATGTGCCGCCAATTTTCATTATATAAAAGCAAATCTTAATGTGGCTCCTTTTTGTTTTTTAATGCTGAGAAACTCATAGTTTTGCTTCATTTGAGTCTATCATCAGAATCTCATATTTCCTAAAACTTGGGAAGAAGACAAAACATATGCTCATATTTTACGTCTGATACAGTCAAACAGCTTATTTTGAAAAATATTGAGACGTTTGTCTGTTAAAAACTTTTTTATTGGTCAATAATGCCAGAACAGACAAAAAACTATTTGTACACAATCGTAAAAGAAAATTCACACATTTTCTCATCTTCTGTATATTGAAAAATTCTTAGAGAGAATGTTAATCATAAACAATCAGTTTTTATTTGAAGACATAGATATTACAAAGTTGAGTCACTTTTTTACATTTAATTTACATTATTTTATTTTTTTCATGAGTTTCAAACCTTTTTTTTTTACTTTTAATCATCTTTATTAGGTTAATTTATTAGGTAAATTTGGCAAATGTACTTAGGGCAACTTTCGTAAAATATGTGTTCAATATTTTATTTTTCCTGAAATTATAGAAGTAAAATAAATTAAAAATTATAAAGTAAAACAACAAATTAAAAACTAATATAATATCAACACTCTCAACCATTAAGCAGCACTGATTCCAACTTTTCATTCTAAATTCTTAATTAACTATTTCAGGTGAATTTTTTTTTGTATTGCATTTGAGAAAAATAAATGTAAAGAAGATTTATGTAAATAAATGTTATTTCAGTTGATTTTCCAGAGTGTGATAAAAACCACAGCAATTCAAAAATCTTCCTGCACCACACCTTGTCATTTTGCAAATATCACAAATACATAGGATGACATTTTGATTTGATATCATGAATTATTTAATAAGTATATGTTGTAAATTTTCATAATTTTTCTAATTGTTTTCAGTTGAATGCTTGAGCTTGTCTCTGTTTACTGCTGAGGAGCAGCAGTCATGATCACTGGTTTAGAAGAAACCACAACCTTTGGAGCATTCTTCTTCTGGCCCGCTGCCTTGGTATCTCTCTCTGCACACAGACAAGGAAACACGGTCATATTTAGGAAATGATTTGTTGTTGAATTTTTACTGTTTAATACTTTATCACTTACTTCCTTTTGTGTGGCATGATGGTTCACAGCTGACACCCGGTTCTGGCACGCACACAGCTGTGCTACAGTGAATGTATATCTAAACAAGAAAAACATTTTTAAAAGCAAATCGAAAAAGGATGATTTATTTTACCTATGATTTTTTTTTCTGATTGTTGTCATTACATTTTCCTGTAAGGGTTCCATGGTGCTGTGATCTACAAAAGTGAACATTTTGAAAATGAAACGTCGGTAGTGGGTTGGATCCTGCACACCGGAGGAGGCATCTACTGGAACCAGTGCGGAGAGGTAACGATCATCTGAGTATGGACATCTGGATGGAGATCAAATTTAGGTCAGTTATAAATTCTGTCATCGGTACACAAACACTCTTTAATGTAAGATTGTAACATTGCAACATTTAATGTAAATATCAACAGCCTATGCCCACTACAGCAATGAGGTAGAGAATAATTTTATTAATAATCTACAAACTATAACTAGTTTTCTGGAATAAATAGTTTGGAAACTAATATTTTAGTTTATTTAGTTACCCATTTATCAGAATGTCCCACTGGGGAAGACTGTGTGGGTTGGCGGTTGTGGTTGCCCAACAGCGTCCAAGAGTCAGAACAAGGGCAGGATCTGTTTTATCCATGAGCTCAACTTCCACATAAACTGGATCCCTCAGTACTTTGGTCACAGGATAGTCTGCGTTCGTATAGTACGAGGTGTAGGCTGCTGCCACTGTGGGACCAAAGCCGCAAGTTTATTGTGACATCAAACATTGTGAAATGATCAACAAACACCATATCTTCTTGGTTGGCACATACTGACCTTCATTACAACCCTTGGTGCTGCATATGCCATTGGCCAGCCTCAATTCAACATCGATGGGTCCAAGAGCAGCAATGGGAGGAGGAGGATCAGCTGAGGCTACTTCAACTATCACGGTTTCAACGGCGGTACCGATGTACTTACACTGGAAAACCAGCCTGAAGAAGACAACGGGTGTTATGTTGCTTAGTTCATGTTTTTATTTTGAAAATTTAAAACTTTTCACCTACTCGTAGCTGCTGTCCCTAGTGATAGCACCATGAGGTCCAACTCCCACTTCATAGGAAGAGGTCATCTTATTTTGATAGGTGATAGCACCAGGCTCATCCTGCCAAAAACAAGTAAAAGTTTAAAATTGGTTAGTGACTGTCAAGAACTGCCATCATTAGTCGGGTAAACTAAAGCCAGTGAAGAAATTACCGTGACAACAGTGCCACATGCAGTAACATGAAAGAAGTAGATGGCAAATTCAGAGTTTGAGTCAACAGCTGTACATCCTGGGCCTTGTCCCAACAGTGCAATTGATTCAAGATCAATGTGTGGTAAGGTGACATCCCTGGCCACAACAACAATAAACTGGCCATCCTTGGTACACTGGAGTGTCACTAATGGAAGAAAGATAGATTAAAGATAAGTATTTTTGTCTAGTTCTAACATTATAAATGCAATCACTGTTCTTCATCCTTCTTTTCTACATGGTCAGGCACAGGAAAAACTGGATGAAACGTTTGTAATTAGATTCACTTACCTCCTTTTCCAAAGTAACATGAATGACCATCATAGCAGCAGTCTCTAGCCTGACAGTCAGTCGCAGAGATATCAGGAACTCCACAAGGGACTCTCACACTTGTGTCCACATCACAGGTTTTAGGAGGAGCAGGGGGCATTTGAGGGGTTTTTGTGTTCTCAGGTGGATAATTTGGGTTCTTGACAGACTGATCACCATAGGTATATGCTGATGTAGGGGAAGGATACTTAATAGAAGGAATGGGGGCTGGTGTAGGGGGAGAAGGATACTGAGAAGGATACTTAGGAGGATACTGAGGAGGATACTGAGGAGGATACTTAGGAGGATACTGAGGAGGATACTGAGGAGGATACTGAGGAGGATACTTAGGAGGATACTGAGGAGGATACTGAGGAGGATACTGAGGAGGATACTTAGGAGGAGAAGGAGGTGGTGGTGGTGGTGGAGGATACTGAGGAGGATACTGAGGAGGATACTTGGCAGAAGGAAGAGGGGGTGCTGTAGGTGAAGAGGGATACTGAGAAGGATACTGAGGATACTGAGGAGGATACTGAGGAGGATACTGAGGATACTGAGGAGGAGAAGTAGGTGGAGGTGGTGGAGGATACTGAGGAGGATACTGAGGATATTGAGGAGGATTTTGAGGCTGCTGAGGGTATCCACCCTTGGTCTGAGCCTCTACTCCTTTCCCGGCTAAGCAGCATAACAGAGCCACTGCTGCCAAACCTGTGACACACCAGTGGTTAGCCATGGCCTCACAGCTGTCAGACCTGGTACATCCCCAAGTGTACAACTTGTGTCTGCTGCTGCATTTATGTCCTAATAGACCTGGTGCCTCACAGACCCCTCCTCTGAGTCCAAATGATCACCAATCATTTGTTTTGTAACAATACCTAACCATCCCCCACCCCACCCTCAACTTTTTGAGCTAAACAAGCGGTTCAGACAAGTCTTATCAGATGTGATCTGTGTGTCAGACGACAACATGACATTACAATTTAGGTCACAGTAACCTTTTTAAGGTCTTTGCTCTCTGAATTGTATGTGTCACCAGATGTTTGCTTTACCAGTACATGGTCACAAAACACATTGATCCTTTCTTTGAACTTCCACAGAAACTTTTCAAAGCTAGATTAAAATCTTTTTTGCTTAATAATTTGCTTTAGAGACCACGGTCATTCAATCGGCAGTTGTCAACATTCTGTTTTATTGTTTTTAGAATTAAAATGGTTTAGAGTTCATATACAAAAATAAAATACCTTACTGGAGGACTTTTACAAGCATAACTTTCGTGAGCATGGTAATACAAATTCATGAGGTAAAAAAAATATAGGAAATACTTTCATTGCATCTATTTTCATCTTCTGAATGTAAATTTATAAAAACATCAACCTAAGGATAAACAGGCCAGTCTACATCTCAATCACGACACTGGTCAGCTGTGGATACTTTAGACCAGCTACACAGACATTGCTGTCTTTAGCTCCAGGCCAGCACACTACCACTCTCTCCCAACTCATTTATATATTTCAAAGCATTTCAGCCTTCAGCAAAAAGAAAATAGACTGTTCATCACTCCTTTAGAGTTATTATCAAGAAATTCACCATCAGAACATGGGAATCAAGAACCAATATTACATCTCCATAAAACCTCATTTATAACACAAAATTCAGTTTTTTAAATAACTTTATTTTTTATTCCATTGATGTCAACCTTTTGTAAAGTGTAAGGAAGAAACTGCTTGTTGTGAGTGTTCACAGTAATGGGAAAGGGTAAATAAAGACTGGTGGTGTAATACAATGTATGGAAACACAGCTGTGCAGTAATCAGGTGTAAAGAAATACCCAGGTTAGTGCTATAGTCCTTATAAAGTCCCACTACAGATGGCATGCTACTTTAATCCTCTAGCTTTTGATTACAGACATGCAGGTGCTTTAGAAAATACACAGGATTTTGAATAAAAAGTAATTCTGCATGAAGTCAAACAGTTACACTCCTTAAAGTCAACGTCTACAGATCTACAAGAAAAGAACTTGCTCTTTTAGATTTAATCTACGCTAAAGAACTTTAAGAGCATGAAAAAATGAGGATAGTGATGTATTCAGGGGTCAAGTGACTTTGGTTGATATTGGTTTCAATACTTTCTCAAGATTATTTGGGTCCTAAGAATCCCTAGAGTTTGCTGTTGACTGATAGTAAATGTGTTGAGGTAACTGAGGGTTTGGTAATGAAGGATTCAAACTATATTCTGCAGATTTGAAAATGAAGGATGTTGAGGAATTTAAGGTTTAAATGGTAAACAATGTTTTTGAGGGTCCAGACTGTTAGTTGGTGATCAATACAGGCACAGAGCACCCCGTGGCAGCTGATGATCCTTGAAGCTGAAGATTTTTAGGATTCAGCCATGAAGGTTATTGAGTGGTTATTGAGACTTCATCGCCAGAGGAGACTCAGTTTGCTTCAGAAATTCGGAGGAAGAACCCTAATTGTAGGAATCAATACTGGCACTTAAAAGGTACTGAATAGGGAGCGGCTTTGAAGCATGTCAATGTTTTAATGCTGCTAAAATTTAGATGGCTCAGTAGGAATGGCCTCCTCCATCATCTTCCTTGTTCCCTACTGAGCGCCATTGTATAGATGACAAATCAACATTTTACTATGATCAACTCTAAATATAATAAATGTGTATGCCTTCATTTATAAATTATTAGACTGCATGTTTTAAAATCTCAACCTTTATTATAAATTAGTTTAAAACAGCCACTTGTTCCTCAGTTGTGTGTGTTTTCTAATTAACTGCTTAGATCCTCTGAACAGATTTTTTTTGTCACAACCTCATGAGATGACCCGTGTTGACAGGACAAAGTTGTAACGACAGTTTCCGATGACAGCTTGACACAATTATATGTATTTGCTCGGTCTTAGTGACCCCTTGGGAATTCATGTGTTTATCTCCCACATAGTACACAATAAATTGTTCAGTCAGAATGTTTTAAATAGTAGTTTAACATGCGAATCGTCACCTGAAAAGAAAATGTGGACATTTAGTTCAGAATGTGACTCTTTTGAATCAGTTGAGTTCTGATGGAAGGTAGGCTTATTTTGCAATTGATCCATTATGAAAATTAAACACCAAACTTTATCATTATTTTCTTTGATAAGTAATGTTCTTAAAGGTGTGGAACATTTTTGCTGGTTTGGTCTCACTTATATATTTTCTCAGGCAAAATGAAGTAATTATATCAGGTGCAGTAGATCTGTAATGACAATAACTTTTGTGTTAAATTCATTGTTATGCAAATAGAACTAAAACTGAGTTGGTGTGGTGTAGTTTGAACTTTATTTGTGGTGAATGTGTTGTGTAGATAGTCTCCAAACTACAGGAAACTTCAGTTACAATAATTCTCTACAAAATAATACAATTCTAGTTTTATTTTCAAACCATTGTTGTTGAATCAACTCAGGATCAGCGCAGAATTAGGAATATTTTTTATTTCCTCAAAACATTTGAGTACCCAAAGATCCTCAACTACAGCAGAGCTCTCACAAAATGAAAAATTAGGGTGTGAAAAGAAAATTCAATATTATTCATAAATGTAATGTCCAATTTAAATAAAATGTCTAATGGAAATAGACACATAAGAGTCATGTGCTAATTATTTGGTGTTTATTTGGAAGAGCATCATTTATATTTATATTATAATATTTATTATTTATTAATATTTATATGTATATATTTATATTTAATGTTTGCTAAACATTACAATGCATTAAAATACACTTACAGTAAAATGTAGCTATACACCTAAATTGCAGGTATGCTAGTAAATTATTGATTTCTATAAGGCACACATAAGATAAATTATATTAAACCACATGGAAAAATCTGTTTTAGAGATAATTTTTTATGGAATTCAAATGTCTGAGGTGGGTGTACAACTGCAGCAATATTCACCTCTTTGCACCCTGAATCAGGTTATGTGCCATACTTGATTTTGTCCTCACTGTGGAGCTATTCATCATTAAATCTTGTGTACCTGCCAGGTTCTTACACAAGTTTGTTTACATAAAACTACATCGCATCTATCTATCTATCTATCTATCTATCTATCTATCTATCTATCTATCTATCTATCTATCTATCTATCTATCTATCTATCTATCTATCTATCTATCTATCTATCTATCTATCTATCTATCTATCTATCTATCTATCTATCTATCTATCTATCATCATCTATCTGTCTATCTGTCTGTCTGTCTGTCTGTCTGTCTGTCTGTCTGTCTGTAGAACTTTAATTATAACTAAGAGCAATTCTAGTACTCTAGGTGACAGAATTCAGAGGTCTTTGTTTGATAATCTAATATAGGAAATAATAATAATAGGAAAATAAATAGAAAAGATTAATTCTAAAACTAAATATATGAAACAATGGGATCCGTTGAAAAATAGTTTGATACAAAAAATGTGTTTTAGAAAATGAATGATGAACTGTCTGGGGGAAATTAAATATGGACAGTGAATTTGTTAGGACAAACTCTCTTGACAGAAGATTCAACCTCTGGGTGGGATTATTAATTGTGGTGGATATTGGGTCAAATCTCAACTATGCAGGCTTTCCTTTGTGGAATCTGAGCGTTTTCCTAATGAATGCTTCTGATTTTTCTTTTCTTTTTAGGTGACGCGCCAGCTTAGTCCCTACAAGATGAATCAGGGATTATATGTAATGACTTTCTGCAAATGCACAATGCAAAATACATTGTGGGTAGCCCTGTAATGGTCCATGTCCATAATGTCCACCAACTTTCACCTGCTGACTGCTGGGACATGCCATGGTCCCTTGCGAACCTGAAAAGAACAAAGAAGATTCAGAAAACAGAATTTTGATGAGCTAAGATGATTTATTTCTCTTTCTATACTTTCTAATGTGCATAGCTTACAAAATGTCTCCTGCTGCTGTAAAACTGCCCTGCTTTGGTTCATTTTACAGCAGGGGATTACATTTTTAATCGGTTTATTGTCACACTTCCTGTACAAGGAACGACAAGCAGAATGACCTACATTTCCCACAATTCCAAGCGGCACGTCGTCTTCGCAGGAGCGGAGCGACAGACGCATCTGATCTCGAGGAGATGTGCGGCTCGGACTGAAGTAAATAACGGTTTGTTTTGTCGGTTTTCCCGGTGGAAATGTCTCTGTCGTCCCAGTTGAGCTCAGACACGACTAACCGGAGGAGAAGACCGGGTGAACACGCGCAAGGTGCTCGTCTTTAGCTCCGTATTTAGCTTGTTAGGATGAAAGAAAACTTTATTAGTACCTGCTAACTGTGCTCCTGGTGGCTACTAGCAAATATTTAAATGGCTAACAATCTTTATTTTAACCTGAAAGCCTGTTATGTGTTGTTCTTTTGTTATTAATTATGCGCGGGGGTAAGAATGAAGCTCAGTACAGACAAATGTTCAGTTACACAGTCACGACACATTGATTAGGAGGCTGAACCCAGCTGTAAAATCAAATTAGACTTGTTGAATGAATGAAGAGTGAAAATTTCCCCCACAGATTTAACTTGAACTCAAAGTCAAACACGCCATTATATTATTGTAGCTGAATATTATGTTTAGGGCTGATAAATGCTACAGCTGAGTCAGATCCATTTTTAAAGGTTTATCTAATCCAGGGGTTCCCAAATTGGGGGTCCCCATAAGATTCCAGGGGGTCCCCAAAATTTTGTCTTTGCTGAGGTTGTGAGGTTAACAAGATTTTATTTGTAAAAATTACATTTATAATATCCCAATAACACACCCTACAGTATAATCAGACCTCCATATAAAAGTTATAACTGTATGTCTGTAGAAAGTTTGTAAATCATCACATTTAATGTGTTTATTCATGTAGGTGTTGGGGGTCCTGGCTTGTCTTGGACAAGGGGGTCCTCAAAGAAAAACTTTTGGGAACCCCTGATCTAATCCATCAAACACACTGTTTTTTTTTATAGTTTGTGAATAATTTTGTGATTCTTGTCTAAGAAAGGTGCTAAATAAACATATTTTATTTACAAAACAGCATTTTCTGCTGCGTTTGCGCCTCTCATCTGCATGCAAACAATGTTTTGGGCAAGAAAACCTTAATGCTTCCTGAAATAGACATGTTTCCATATGGTGATGGAAATTTGAAAGAGTCCAATTCACATTCAACCAACAAGGTGATGGAAATGCAAATATATTAAAATTGAGCTCAGCTAAACACATTCCCTCTGCTTTGTAAAGTCTATGTTTAACTTGCATGTAAGTCATGTATTAATTTGGTGAAATGAAACATCAGAACCCCCCCCCCCCATATTTCTAAAACCAAATACTGCAGCTTTCAACAGTTAATCCTAACTCATGAGAAATTTACTAATTCTGTTAACATTTTTGATTTGTTCATTTAATAATAAATGATCTGCACTTGTATAGCACCTTTCTGAATCAGGGGCCTCCAGTGAATCATTCATCCATTCACACACTGGTGGGCCTTTAATAAAGATTCTGGAACATTTAGGTCAACATTTACTTCTGATAAACAACCATCTGAGAAAAAGACCTACATTAATTCACTAAAACTTCATACTAATCTAATGTTTTCTAGCAAAACTGCAGTTTTTTCACACTATCGTTTACATCTTGCTGAAATGTGTTTTTTGGCAGAAATATCGTGACTGTAAAAGGAAACCACAGCTGGGCTCAGCTTAAAAGTTTGAAGGTTGAAACTGATGAAAAGAGGAAGTGATGATTTTTGTCAGCTTCTATTTTTTTGTCTGTTTCTTCAATGTTTTATGTGCTATTGAGCATTCTTTATCTTTATTTGAGATACTGGGATTTGTGTTTATTAAAAAAGTGGAAGGTGATACTTGACCCAGGTCTCGGTAGCAGTCAGAACCTTGTTAGTCCTCACAACGCTACACTTTTCCTCCTTGTAGCTGCCTCTGATTTGTTTGTCATTTTCTCAAACAGCTAAACAGCTGAAACTTTATTATAATTTAGTGTTCCAGCAGGACAGTGACCCTAAACACACCTAGAACTGCTTATGGAAGTAACAAAGCAGATTGATTATTAACATTCACAACAGCTTCTTGGTCAGAATGCTGTCAAAAATGTACAGTATGTGTTCAAAAGCTTGATCAGTGCTGGAAAATAAGGAATTATTATTCAAACTTTTTGATTGTGCCAAGATTTGCTTAATATTAGACATTGTTGAGGGACAGATTTGAGCCACATGTTGCATGCGATGTGTTTTTCCCCCTTTGCTACAGTTGTCAGATGTTTAGGTTTGTCAGGGACTTAAAATGTGAGTGATTTGAGTCAGTATGACTCTGCACTGAGCAGACGCACTAAGTAGCATTCAAATGGTGAATGATGGCGTTGTTCTTGAAACAGAGACTTGTTTCATAAAAGGGAGAGAGTTTGTTAAATGTGACGTTTGAAAAGCTATTAGAAAAAAACATTTTTTGTGTTTGTTGTAACAGATTCTTCATTTGATCATGATCTTCAAGCAAGTTACCATCACGAAGAGATCCATGAACGACTGCAGGGATCCCAACAACTTCATTCAAAGCAAGCATGCGGTCCATCGTCACAGAACTCATTATGTCCCTCGTCAAAATGCATGCCTGCACATGCATGTGAGTACCGTGTGTTCCAGCTGTTTGTATATTTATAATGCACGAGTGGCATGTTTGAAGATAATGCATGCCATTTCAGGTCATTCCTGTGAAGACAGCTGGGAGGAGATCCAGAGCAAGAGAACCATCAGGGCAGAGAATGAGGTGGAGGCCAATAAACTGGTCAACAACTACAGGGTAAGACGTCTGCAGATGAGAGTTACTGGAGTGGAGCAGAGTGATAAACTGAGGTTCTGGTGTGTGTTTTAGTTTGGTTTCAGAAAATGGAAGAGCCACGTGACAGAGCGACCGTTTGAAGAGCGCTCAGAAGTTGTGAAAGAGCTCTACTCTGGACTAAACACCATCAAACCACACGCAGGTACAGGTGCATCTTAGTGAGCTTGTAGCGTTTCTGTTGATGATTTTTTTTCTCTTCAAATAAATCGCTGTAGCAAAGGTTTTAGCAGAAAAATACCAGAAACGTTTTTAAATGATTGCTGATGAGGTGAGAAATTATTTTGGGGTTGATTGTTCAGATTAATAATTGAAAGATTTATTTAAATGAATAACACGTTCAATATTATTCATCACCTCTACAAAGATGGAGATAAACACCACCAAAACTGTAGTCGTAAAAGCACCTTGCATGCAACCAAAATAAACTTTTATATTATTGCTGGAGAACGAGTCAGCTTTTTACTGATAGTCGTTTCCTCTCTTTTCTGTTTCCAGATCAGTACATCACATGTGGAAATGTTTTCTATGTGCTCCTCTTTGGTTGGTGGGTGTCTCTGGTGTATTTTTTAGTCGGCGCTCTGATGTTCGTCACTTTCATTGGGATACCTTACGGTAGGTGAGCCTGTCCTCGGTGGACATTTTTAAACATTCACTCACCTTTTTGCTTGACTCTTTTGGTTCATTCTGTTTTTAGGTAAACTTTGCTGGAAGCTGTGCTGCTACTTCCTCTGGCCATTTGGCAACACGATCCACGAGGTACCGTTTGGGTTTGCTTTAGGAAGCTGTTCCTGTTGCTACTTTCCGTTTCGGCTAACTGAAGTGAGATTGATTCACGATAAGTCAGAATGTTTCCTCATTTTTACACCGTCTCGTGGTGATAAAAGCAGAAATCTTTTTACTTCCTGAACCCTACAAGTTTTCAACATTGCACCTCAGTATTTCTCAGCGACCAATAAAAAGTTACAGGTCACGTTACCACATTAATTATTTACAGTTAATGATGGAAGAAAGCTGCCAAAATGGGTCTTTTTTTCAAATAAGCAGCAGTTTTGTGAGGTGTTTAAAGACAGACATCTTCTGACCTTTAACTTGCATTATTGCTATACTTTAATTATGCAAATTAACTCAGAAAAACAGTAAATATTAGTAGAGTTTAAATGTATCGTGTTGCAGCCGGCTCACCCTGTAGCTCGTTGGCTCAACACTGATTGCAAGATTTGAATCTCTTGCAGCAGAGACGTTCTTCCTGAAAACGCAGCAGAAGTTGCAAACACGTTTTTAGTCATTGATAGGTGAGCTAAACATATTAGTGTTAAAAAAAATCACTATTTTTATTATAGGATGTTTATTTGGGACACACTTTAAGATCCTCCTACCTGCTGCTTTAGCCACCATAAAAATCTCTTAAACTGAGTCGGTTTGTCCTGCTTGTTCTCAACCCCTTTTTAAGTTGGGACTGAGCTGCTGTGAGACCAGATTTTATTGTTGGCATTAAAAACAACCCTGTTCTGTTTGTGTCATGATTTTATTTCACCAGATTGGGAACACGCTGAGGAGATGTTGTGAGGAAGCACCAGACTGTGAGTGCAGTGTGACCATGGAGGACAACTCACCAGTTCTGCTTCCTTCACCTGCAGAGGTACCAGCTCCAGAGGTACCAGAACGACCTCTGCGGACCCCCTACTGGGTAAAAGATACATCATTTGTGTTATTTGTAGTGATTCAGCACATTTAAAATGTGCGATTGACTGATTTCTTACATGAACCGTTGCTGTGTAGCATCGTCTCTCCACCTATGTGTGGTTGCTTCTGGGATACCCTCCCCTCGTCATCATTCACTCTCTGGTCTGCTTCATCTCCTGGGTCCTGGTCTTCACCATCCCAGTCTCCAAGATGAACGCTCACACTCTTAGCATCGTTCTCCTCCTGCCTCCTGAGGATGTCCTCATCTCGACCAGCTCACACAGAAAAGTGAAAGGATTTACTTTTCTTTTTTTAGTCACAGCTCACAATCCCAGACAGATTCACATATTTATGTTTGTTTCTGACATTTAGCATCAAGGCTATGAGACCAGAGCGCTGCTGTGCTGCTACCGTGCTGCAAACTGGTACTACTACAAGTACACTGTTGATGGGATCAATGTGTTTGCTGTCAGTATCCTTTACTCTCATTGAGTGTCTCTTTGTGGCGTGATCTTGTTATAACCTTTGACTCACACTTCAGACCTCCTCCCTCTAGTTATAGTAGCTCTGGTAATCGGATATGTTGACAAAGAAAACCAGTTTGCCAGTTCTGATGTAAAGTTCGCTATGGCCATCAGCTCCATCATACCTCTCTCATATTATATTGGTATGGGTATTGCCAGGTAATAATGTTTAAACATGATTCTTTACACATGTTAAAACAAACGGAATCTGATTTGATCGTGTTTTCGTCCTCAGTATCTCCGCTCAGAGTAACTTTGCTGTCGGCGCCGTGGTCAACGCGACCTTTGGCTCCATCACAGAGCTGACCTTTTACATCACAGCCCTGCTCAGAGGTCACCAGGCAACCAACCCGTGTCTGCAGGAAGTGGTTAAGGCGGCGCTGACAGGAACTCTGCTTGGATGCATCCTCTTCATCCCTGTGAGACGGCTGTTAAAACTTGTTTACACAACTTTGGGTTTTATTTGGAATCTAGTCTTTAACAGACATGTTGCTTCAGACACTAAAATATTTTTTTTATTTTTAATTTAAAAGCAGAAGAATAACATTTGCTCAAAAGGTTTAATTCAGCCAAACTAAAATGTTAAACCTTACATGAATATAAACAACATTTAATTTGAGAAAATCAAAATAAAATGAGAAAGCACAAATTTTTAAACATGTAAGGAATGTTGGTTGTATGTTTTGTTGTTTTAGTAGATAGAAAATGAGCTAAAATGATATTTTATTTATTTATCAGTTAACTAAAATCTCCATAAGTAACTTTAAAGACCTAAATAAGATCTCATGTCTTTTTCAGGGCATCTGCATGATAATTGGAGGCCTGAAACACCGGGAGCAAAGGTTCAACAGTCGGTCTGCCGGAGTGAGCTCTGCGTTGCTTTTCATTTCTGTGGGAGGCAAGTTTTTAGAGCCCAGCATACAGAACTTTTTTAATTTATATTTTAGTTAATACGGCACAAGAAAACTCACACAGTTTAACAAGCCAACCATAAATGTAATTAATGAGATCAGTTAAAACATGCTGTTCACTAGTTTGTGAAGCTCTTCTTTCTGTTCTCTTCAGGTGTGTTTGCCCCCACGCTGTTCTCCAAGGCTTACGGAAACCTGGTGTGTGACGCCTGCACCACCACCAACGCCACCAGCAACAGCAGCGGACCGTTCGTGTGCCACAACTGCCACTATGATCTGGTTAATAAACCTGAGGAGCTCTGAAACATGCACACACACACACACACACACACACACACACACACACACACACACACACACACACACACACACACACACATAAACACACATACACACACATACGCGTACACACTTTCTGCTTTAAGCCTAACGCTGATTTTTGCTTTTATCAACAGAAAAATGGTACACTGTTCCACGACCACATCGAGTGAGTTTAGTTTTGTTTCTCCACTGAATAATTAAATAAAAATAATGATCTTTAGTAAAAAGAGGCAGTGCATTCATGGAAGAGTTTTTATTAAAGATGTGGTTCACTGAAAAACCATTTTTTAATGATTATTTCTGATTATAATCAGTCACTCTGAGTTTTTCATGCAGCCTGAACATTAAAATAGTCTCCTACACCTATCTCCTGCATTAGCTTCTGATAGAAAATAGACGGTGAAAATCTAGGATTAGTAAATCCTGACAGATCGGCGTCACACTGTCACTTAACTTTCATGGACTCACCCATCTTGACTCACAACGGGGAAGGCTGTTGTTGGTTTAGCATCCAGGAAACAGCAGAGAACGTCTCGGCTAGTAGATGCTAACCGTTAGCATTAGCAACTGCACAACACGTCAGAACTCCTTCAGGCTTGTGTTATTTGTGGAGTCAAAACATCAAAGTTGCAGTGCAAACAGTCAGTGGTAAAGTCGTGTTGCTGTTAGCCAATCAGAGGAGAGATGTCCAAATATCAGGAAATAAGACTCCAAGTCCTGCCGTCTGAAGCTCAGCTCTGATGTAGCTCACTTCCTGAAAGAAGCAGCTCCGGAGCTTTTTTCCCCTAGAGTACGACTTACAAGGCATTAATTCCTATAGACCATTGCAGATGTATTGATTAAACGGGTGAACTACATCTTTAACATGAAGTAAAGTATGGAAATTAAACAGTTTCATTTCGTGAAATTTATAATTTTAAATGATTTTATTCTCCTTTTTTTGTTTGATTTTTAAGTTTAACGTTTTGGAAGCTCATTACATCAACAAATCTTTTTTTTTAGCACTTTTCTTTCTGTTTTTATTGTTTCTAGTCAATCTGGTGAATCATTCTAAAACTATTCTCTAAAATGTGAAAGCTTTGTGGTTGTTTAGAATAAACCTGTGTGTTTTTGTCAGGCCTCTGGTATACACGGTGTCCGTCCTCCTGCCTGCTGCCTACATCATCGGTCTGATATTTACTCTGAAAACACACTCTCACATCTATAACATCCATGTTGGAGAAGTACAGGGTATGATTCAACAGGAAAACTGCATCAGTTTCACCTTAAAAAATCGTCGTGATTAAAGAGTTTACATGTCCCTGCAGTGACCGGCCACCATGGGACAGTCGTCCACTGGTCACGGTGGAGGTCTCTGCTCATCCTCATCGTCGCCACCGTGCTCATGTCTGCTTGTGCTGATCTCGCCACCGAGCACATTCAGCCGATTCTCAATCAGCCCAACATTTCTCAGGTGTGTAAGATCTGAGCATGCCCCGTTCTTACCCCTCTCCTGCTGTTTACCTGCTCTGCTTCTCCTCCAGTATTTCATTGGTGTGACGGTTCTCGCGATGGTCCCTGAGATCCCAGAGATCGTAAATGGGATTCAGTTTGCCCTTCAGAACAACATCAGTCTTAGGTCATTTCTGTCTTTTTAAACCAGCATTAAAAAAGTGTAAAATTTGTTTCTAAATGATGTTTCTGGTTTCAGTTTGGAGGTTGGAAGCTGTATAGCTGTGCAGGTCTGCATGCTACAGATCCCAATCCTGGTTTTATTTAATGCTTTCTGTGTAAGACTCTCAGTTTTCATAAATACAAATTAGTAAATAGAGTAAATAAAATAATCTCTTTTTTTTTTAAAATCTTTTTAGGATGTGGGCTTTGTGCTCGTGTTCAGCGACCAGCACATGTGGGCCAGCATTTTCAGTGTTATTCTAGTCAACTACATCTTCATGGATGGAAAGTCTGATTATTTCCAGGGTAAGTTTTGAGGAGTTAATGGTTTGTTTCATTTTATGGAGCAAATATGTACATTTAAATGAATAAAATAGACAACACTAAGTATTAAGACATATCACATGTAAAGCATATTATCAAAACAGAGTCTGCATCACTCCTCATCCTGTTTTCAATTATATTTGGCTTTAATTGGTCATTAGTAAACCCATCATGTTGCATCTTGTTTTCTTCAGGCACGGCTCTGGTGGTCGTCTACCTTATCCTCCTGGCTCTGTATTTCTTTGCTCCATCTCCAGCTGGCTGCTAGGAGCACGACTGACTCTCACATCAAGCCTGAAGGACTTTGGAGGAGCAGAATCAGGCTTGAGTCTCTTTCACACCAAATGCAGAACGGTCCGGTTTCTGTACGAATTCCACATAGGTCAAAAATCATCAAGTCCAATCAGAGCATCAACACCAGTTGCAGTGCGGTGAAGATCCGAATGCAAAGCTCCAGAAACTTTCCGCATGGAGTCTATTTTTTCCGGACGCTGCATGCAGATTGTCATGAAGTTAGATTACATGAGCCAGACAGGAAGTGAGACGCGTATCAGTAAGGTGCATCCAGTATATTTCAAAATAAAACCCATGTCGCATTATTTTTGCTGGGGATATCAGTTCAGTGTCTGATAGTTCACGTTATTTTTACAGGTATATTTTAAACTTATTAACTTAAACTAATATAATAAAATTTTTTATTTACAAAATAATTTTAACTTATTTGTCAAATTTGATTCTCTTGTGGGAGAAGATATCCGGAGACATTCACGCAAACCGCAGTCGGTGTGAATGAAGGTCGGTCCAGAAACCGTATGGAAAGTGGACCATCTCCGGTGTGAATCAGGCATAGTGAGTTTTTGTAGAAATAAATGATGTTGGAATTCTGGAAAGGACCTTTTATTTATTTTTTATATTATACAGAGAAATATTTTAATCTCAGGTAGGTGACTATGACTGCACTCTGTAATATATGGTTGTAACATAAGATATAGACTAACATACTCAACTCTTCAAGCTGTTTTTATGGCACAAATGATCAACTCAAAACTGTTTAATGTACATGATTAAGTTGCTCTTTATAGCTGGAAATTGTGTTAAAGCAGAAAAAGACAAGATTTTCAAAAACCAGCTGCCTTTTTTATTGTTTGTACAGTTTGAAAATAAAACAGTGCAGCCATTTTTACCTTTAAGGAGACATTTGTTTCTTTTAAGGACCTGTGTAAAGTTACATGCAAACCACATTTACATGCAGGAGCTTTAGCTTTCACTAACATCAGAAGTGATGCAAAAAAAAAAAAAACAAGTCAGGGAGTAAATTGGAAAAAGGGCACTGAAAGAAAATAATAGATGGCAAAATGTTTTAGTAACCATGTTCTGCAAAACAACAGATGGAAAATAAAGGCAAAAGTGTGTCTGACAGTATTAACACAATATTTAGAATTATTATAATGCACAGTAACTGCAAAAGAACTGCTGGTATCCCAAAACTTGGTTTGCAAAAAGCGCCCTCTGAGTTTTTGAAAGTGAAGGGTTTCTGCAGAGCTCTTCTACATCTGTCACAGTTTTTAATCACCGAGTACAATAAAAATGTACCAAGCACAAGAAAATCAGACAACTGGAAAAATAATACATTACGATGCTGTTTTTTTTTTTTTTTACAATGAAAAGCTTGAACTTAAACAAATTTGCAACTCTTAAGTTACGATGAAACAAAACTGGGCGAAACCTGTTTAAATACACTTGGAAGGTTTGTAACACGTTAAGCAGCACAGTGAAATAAATAATTTAAAACGTCTGAGTTTGAGTTCATGTAAAGGCTCCGGTTAAACACAGCTCTGAATAAAGCACTGAAATCCTTATAATGGATTAAAAAAGATGGGACGTTCAGAAGGCACTAAATAAATAAAACGAGGGGCTGAGAGTCACTGTGGAGCTACTCATGTATAATCATGGAGAGGAACTTTTGTAGAGGCACGAATAGTTTCACAGTGATATTAAAGTCACGTGTTTAACTGGTTTTATCCAATCATAAATGTCTAATGGTCAAGATCCAACAAAGTATCTAAAGTTCTTCCTTCTTCGTGAATAACCAACCTAATAAGACTTTTTAAAGGATATTATTTCATCTGTATGTATTTTCTCATCAGTGGAGTGTTTTTTCCTGAGGCTCTTCAGACTGAAAACCACCAGTTTGGAAACACTGATGGTTTAAATGGCTCCAGACACAACAGCAGGATTCAGTCATTTTATAAATAGTGAAGTTAGCTCATCACCAGCTTAAGAATCACACTTCTAAAAGTAATTTTGCTTTTAAACGGCTAATGTTTGGAAGGTTTGACTATTTCCATCTGGCTCCACAGGTTTCTGTGACCAAAAATAAAATTATGTTGCAAAAACAAAACATGCATGAAGGTTGAAATCAGCACAAACTGCTGTTTATGAAGGAAACATGAAAATTCGACATCATCAAGCATTTTTTTTTTTACTACTTGCCACCATCAGTGAGTCTTTGCTTTCAGTCTATTTGAGCCTCTGAATTAAAGTGTGTGTGAGTCCGAGGCTGAGCAGCTGCAGGGTGGAGAGCTGGGTTAAATTAGGGAACGTTTTCAGCAGTTTCTCCCAGGTCATTTCCAGCAGACTGGGCACCACCAGCCACACTTTATACAGAGACGCGGTCCGTTGGTTCCCAGACATGTTGACAACCCCGCCGTGGACGTACATGCAACCCGCCTGAAGGAGAAGACCAGGAAACAACAGGACTTCCATTAATAAGTGATTCTGCATGATTGCTACAAAATCTTACACTTTTTCATAGCCGTTTACTGACCGGAGTGACCGCCGCACAGTGAAAGTAGGCTGGTTCTGGCATGACAGCAGGAAGCTTCGTCCACTGGAAAGTCTGAAGGCTTATTTTCCACAGATCGGACAGTATCAGCTCTCCGTTATAGCCTCCACATATAAAAACCTCTGTAAAAAAAAAACAAGCCAAAAACAAGACGTTGGGAGTAAAGTCCAACGTGTGTGTCCAGTTGCTGCGTAAAAACACTTACCATCTTTGAACTGAACACAGCTGTGACACCTACGAGCTGCAGGGTATCCTGGGATAAGACAAATTTAATTCATCAGGCGATTTGGTCGTAGACATAACTAAATAGTATCTAAATAGGATTAACATACCTATTTTATCATAAGGTTTAGTTACTATTTCTTCCCAGTAATTGGTCTCCAAGTTATATGCATGAATCTGAGTAATAAACACAATGACATGTTAATAAAAAGCAGCATCTGTTGAGAAAAGTATAAAAGTCTTTATACTTACTTTATCCAGTGGATACGATGTCCAAGAAGTTCCTCCTCCTAAAATGTATATTTTCTGTCCGTCATGAGCCAGCTCATGTCTGTACCTGAAAAATAATATTCAACATCTTCAGTCACCTACTGGACACACGTTTTAATAGAAATTATGGAATCTAATATCCCCTCCGAAGCCAGACCTCTCCTCAGGGAGGTCTGATGGTTTGTTGTTGGGTTTAAGGTGGGTCCACTCCCGGGTGGTCAGATCCAGCCGGTGCAGGTCGGTGCTGTACAGGTAGCCAGTTGTCCCTCCAAACACATAGAGGTAGCCGTTTATGATGACCATCGCCTGGAAGTGAAGGCCACTGATGAGTCAGCGGTATAAAAACACACCTCAGATCCTCAGAAACACACGTTACCTGTCCATAGATCTTATTGGGTTTCTTCCCTCTGCAGCTGAGCAGGTTCCATCGTCTGTACTGAACGTTGCAGACGTGGGCGTCATTACTGTTGTTTTCACCGAAAGGAATCCCAGTACCACCAAAAACAATCAGGTTGTTCCCGTGTAAGACAGCTGGAAGACATAATCTTCATTAAACTTAGCAATGGTGGTATATCCTGGTCCTCAAGGGCAACCATCTAGAATATTTTAGTTACTACCGGTTTTGTTTTTTATTTTGAACATGCAGCACTGCACAAGGTGAATGAAAAGGACCACACAAAAAAAACAAGCATAAAAATAATAAATAACTAAAGTTATTCTACTAATCTACATCTTTGTCTTACCACCTACTTTAAGCCAAATGCTTGAAAAGGTGTGCCAAAAAGCCAATAAAAGAGAAATAATTAACAATTACATTGAAAAAAAAAAAACAGAAAAAAGTTCAGCTGCAAATACACTTTTTAATTTAGGACCTGTAAGTTCTTACCAGACATGGACGCCAACTCTGTGGGCATGTAGCCTTCTGTGCGAACCTGCTGCCACGTGGATGTGGCAAAATGAAACCGCCAAAGCTCCCTGAAAAGAGGGTAGTCTTCATTTTCCGACCCGCCTGCCTCCTCAAAGTCAGGGTTGTATCCTCCAAACACATACAGGTTAGTGTTGTCTGCAACACAGCGGTGTCCACTGCGGGCAGGCGGTATACAGTGTCCTGTGGAGGGAAGTGAAACAGAACCATCTCGCTTTCACAAAAATACAGAAACTCTCATTGAATTCCTGGTAAATTGTCACTCAATGGTCTCCTTTCCAGAAGTTTCACTACCTTCTCTCAGAAACCTGTTGGGGATTCGCAGGTTGGGGCAGCTGGGCGAGAAGATTCGTCGAGCCTGAAGCCACCGAGCTCGTTTCTTGTTGCCTGAAAATGAAACACAGTCAGAAAATCAGTCAAGGTCGAGTTCAAAGGCTACAAACCAATACAATCTCAGCCGAATAAATCACTGTACAAAATCAATAATTAATCAGCAGAAACTCTAATTTGTAGGTAAGTAACTAGACTTTACCACATGTCTGATTTATTTCAGATTTTGCATAATGGTGGTGGTCAAAGGGACCGGTGGCGCCTGTGCTCAGCAGCCTTACCTCAGCTGTGGCTACACTGTAGCTCATCACCACCAGGGTGTGAATGTGTGTGTGAATGGGTAAATATTCACAGAGTAAATCCTGTTGTAAAAGGTACTTATATTAATCCTCATTTATAAAGTTATAAGTGTTTTCATGTTTGCAGTATCGACATGATCGTGTCCTCCTGTGTATTTTTCCATGACACAGCTACATGTTGATATCTATCTGCAGTAATTTAAATATCAAAAACAGATAACACCAGCAGTATCACTTCCGTAGCAAACTAAGCTAACTTGCTTTAGCCTGTAAGCGGCAGCGACCAACGTTATCTATTCATCAAGCTAAAAAAACAATGCGGGTTCACTTAGATATAAAATCAATGCTACAAAAATACAAGTCTCCCAGTTAGCTTTGCTGTTTGCGTCACGATACCAATGCTTGTTGCGTTAGCAGCTGGTTTTGTTTACAAACCTGAGTCGCGGACGGAGGGCCTCCACGACAGTTTCTCAAACGTATTAACGTGGCTGAAGGTTCCGTCAGGTTCAGGCGTCAACATTTTTACACACGGACAAGCTTCACGCTGAGAACTGGACCAGAACCCGGTTTAGTTTCGTTAGAACATTGAATATCAACGCCAGCTCCCCAACAATAGAGAAATGTTTCGACCCTTCAAGCCTGCAACTTCACATGACGTAAAACCCAGGTGATCTAATCGAACCAATCAGAGGGAGAGAACGCTGATGTTGCTTTCAAGTGAAATTGAGAACATGGGAAATACTAGGTTCTTCATTATTAATAGAATAGAATAGAATAGAATAGAATAGAATAGAATAGAATAGAATAGAATAGAATAGAATAGAATAGAATAGAATAGAATTTATTGACCCCACAGTGGGGAAATTCACTAGTTACTTGTTGCTAAAATACTAATACCAACACTGATATTAATACATATTTAATTCTAATAAGCCGTAAATAATTCTGAGATAAAGTTACATCCTTAGAAAAAGCCAGTTCTTGTTCAATAAAGCACACATTCTGGTATATGATAATTTGGTAACCCTTTTCAATAAGGATCACTTTATTAATGTTACTCAGTGCATTATTAAGCATTAATAAATCATTAAATAAAGTATTACCAACTGCTTAATATTAATGTTAATATTAAGTAATGCATTATTAAGCAGATACCCCGCCCTGGCCCTTTGTCCTAACCTTAAGGACACTTAATAGTTATTATTGCAAACGTTAATAAAGAGATCCTTTGTTTATTATGCTTAATAATGCACTATGTAACTTTAATAAAGGGACCCTTATTGTAAAGTGTTACCAATATTTTGCATCAATATTCACACGTATTACTGTATTATTACTTCGCCTTGCAGCATTTGAAAGTTGGCTTCTACAACTATTTGATGCAATGACTACTGATACTAATAATAATAATTTGATACATGCATATTGTGGTAATTGGATTTTTGCTCATATTATTATGTACAGGAGTTTTTCCAAAGATCTTACACGTATAAAATAAATGTTTTAGTCTTCTTTCAAAAATATGAACAAAGTTTTGTGTAAAACCTAAAACAGCTCTTTCGAGCCAGTCATGTGACTCCTTAGCCTGGCAAACCATCCTATATATTTGGTCTAGTTCACTAGGCTTGTGACTCCTAGCATCGACCTTTCCCTTGGTCCTCCAGAGCTGCTTTGCTGACATGTTGTAATTTGTGTTTGATTTGTATTTCAAGCTCACTGGGAGGAGTTGGAGGAAGAAAGCATTACAAATGGGACAATCCCATGAAAGGCTGTTGTGTATTGGTCACACAGTTAGGTTATTTCAAAATTGAGCAAATGACATTTGGAAGAAGTCTGAACATTTTGTTGCCACATAAATTTCCATGCTCAGATCAGTCAATAAAACACTCCAATTACAATGGGGCACCTTTACCAGCTCAGTCTGTTCATTCATAAATGTATATTTTCTCTGAGGATCCAAGTTAAACTCCTTACTCAGATCTGCCACCAGAAAACAACAACAACAACAAACAGTGCAAGTCTCTAAATGCAGTGTACCTCTGGATTTTGTTGGTCACAAATGTTGTGTACTAAATGTAAAGTTGAAAATTACTTTCAAGCATGTCTTTAAAACTCCATCTTTGTGTAAAAATGAAGTCCCAGTGTGTCAAAAACCACTGTAAATGGCATAAAATGAGAATCTGTTTTTAGCTGAATGTAAACCCAAAAATGTTAATTACACACTGCCTGATTTCAGCTTTGTTTAGTTTTGCTTTATGATTTTTGTTTCTGGTGTTTTTGCTCCACCAAGATAGACAATAAACTGCCAGGAAAACACAATGTTTAGTGTCTTTAAAAGTTTAGGATTCAAACTCACTGTAATAGTAAGTCCATGTTTAAAAACAAACAATCTGAGTATCAGAAAACAGAAGATGTGCAGCTTATGTGCACAAAGACGACAAAGCCCTATTTGTCAAATGAGAATTTAGAAATGAAAAGCAAGAATTTTACTGAGCTTCCCTTTCTTTAATTCATACATTGACAATCTCATTTTTGCCTGTTTCTTTTCTGCAGAACTTGGAGCAAGAAAAGATGTTTCTGATTACCTGTCAGGTCTTGCATTCTGAACTTCTCAGATTGCAACAAAAGATCTTGCAGCTTATTGCAGATTTCTATATTATTGTCATTTATACATATATATTATTGTAATTGGAACATATCTGCAGTCCTCACGATGAAAACCAGAGTATGTGATATTATACACCCATCTTTATAACTATTCATGTTTATGAATCACATAATTCTCGTGACTTGTTTAATTTGCCTTTCTTCAGGGTCCTAATGAGGGAACGTGAATGTAGATAAAACAGATGAGCCACACTCTTTGTGTTTGAACATTTTTAGAAGATTATTTTATAAACATGCATAACAGTGTTTAGATATTAAACTAGAGTCTTTTTTTATTTTGCAGAAGTGCCAGTAGCAGTCTCTCTGGAGTTCCTGGTTTGCTGACAGCGTTGCAGCGCTTTTGGAGTGTATTTCTGTGTCTGAGCTCCTCCTCTGGTCGGTCTGGTCGCTGGAGGTTGATGTCACTGGCAGGCAGAGTCTTCAGGACAGGACACAACTAGGTAAAGCTGGCCAGGGGGACGCTCAAGAGGAAAAGAAGGCGATGTTGCAGCTAACATTTCGCATGTGGACGATGAGGAAAGCCTGCTGATACAGTCCAGCGGGCTTGTAGGTATTGTCAAGCTGAAAGGTTAAGGTAGCGTCATTATTTTTAGATCACTTCTGTTTGAGGTACACAAAAATGTCGTCTCCAAGTCCGGGCAAGAGGCGAATGGACACTGACGTGGTGAAACTGTATCCTTTATCTTACCAAAAAAACCCAAGAGACAAATGACACATCTTTTAAAGAAAAGTATCAGCTGTTTTATGGTGGTTAGTTACATAATTTGATCCTGGTGGCTGCTGTCTATTCGTTGTAAGTGTGAATACTTTGGTGTTAATGTCTGTGATGACTATAGCGTTAGCTAGTTAGCAGAACGGTGGCAAAAAAGCCCCAATTAGGCGATTTTCATCGAAACTCACTTAGCATTAGCTTAGCTCTGTTCGTCCTGTTTGTATCAATAGCAAATTAGCAAAGGAAACTGGGTTTGTTCCTTGTCCGTCCACCGGTGCATGACCCGGCTAGAAGGAGATGACAACTGGCAAGGGAGGGGTTTAATTAGCTAGAAATCGAGTTAAATCACCGTCTACATGGTGCGCCACTATGTGCGCCGTTGTATTAATGGTGCAGACCTTGTTGCACTACAATGCTGGATGTTAACTCTGTTAGCTTTGAACATTAGCTTCAGCTTGAAACCGTCAAGTCGACCATCAAATATGTCTTCTCACACTTACTGACAACACGCAGTAAAGTGTAACCAAATGACGTTTTACTTAATAGAGACACTTTTTTGAAAAGACACAAGCGACAATCGTTGATTTAGTAGCGTTTTAGGCTGCGGTAGCTAGCTATTTAGCTTGCTACCGAACAATTGGGCTTCTCGAGAGTCGATCTGTGATAAACTCGATACGGAAATGCAGTGCATTCATTCAGCGAATGATCAATATCGTATCACTTCTTGGTTCTTTTCTAAAGTAAAACTTCTCAAATGCAAACAATCTTGCCAAGAGCAGAAGAACAAATCAGAAATTGTTTTATTTCCCTGCAAATAAGTCACGGTAGGTAATACCACCACTGATAATACAGATGTTAATAATAATAATAATAATAATAAAAAGACATTTTAAACAACACAAAAATTATCATATCGTAAAATGAACATGGATTGAGCACAATTTTCTTTCAAATTTGCTTTTCCTAACACTAGTATTTTCTTTGAAGTGTTATCGTTCCAAATCATGTTTTTGTTTGTTACAGCAGTCCAGAATATAGTTTTTTTTAATTTACATTTTCATGAATCAGATGAAGTTTTCTTGCATGAAAGGTTTCTTGACAGCGTGAGCTGAATTGTTTTGTTTTTGTCCTGCAGCTAGATGCTGCTTTCTGATTGGTCAGCTTGTTACCATCCGGAACATGGTAGAGGGCGGGCCTTGACTCTCAGCTGATGGGGGACAACAAGCGTGCTGGCGGGGCATATGCATGCAGAGTTGGGGGGCTGGGGACATCGTCCACAGCAGGAATGGGACTGAGCACACGTGGCAAATTAGTGTTTGACTAAACTAGTTTTTGCATGATAATGGTTTAATTTGCATATTGAAGCAAAAGCTTAAATGTTGGCATGTGTGTTGTGTGTTCTGGATGAATGAGAATCTAACCCTTTTCAACATTTTACTTTCCAGGTTTTACTGTATGGATGCAGAAACGCAATTAAGAAACATGCCTATTATAGAACTATAAGAGAAAATTGTTATGCTTTTGTTTTGGAGGATAGTGCTAATAAATTGCAGTGCAGTGTCATGTTTTGTCAAAATAGATTTATCCTCTTGTTTTCCTATTATTTCTGCTCCATCATTTAGAAATGATCATCTCAACATTTTCATACTAGAGATGACCAAGTGATTAATGACAGGGTGAGAAACCAACACACGTGACGTGACTCATTGTTATATACCCTGTACTTTTCTGTGTTGTTTTTAGACGTCTGACTCAGTCTCATGCTTCTTATCGCCACATCCTCTCACTATTAACCAACCAGAGCACTCAAAAGCTTTCTTGGAATAAAATGACTCATACTCTGTCATTATGCACAGCATTATGTTAGGGTGCACAGCTAAAAAGTTTGATTTTAACCCTTGTCGGGCACTCGTTGGGTTGTATTTTGTTGTTATTGAAATTAATTTCTTACTGGCTGAGTTTAGATTATTGATCTTGTGTTTGACCTCTTCCGTGCTGAGTTGGGAAGAACATGGGAGGGTGTGATCTGATGTTCATGTCAGACTGTCTGTGGAGTGCTTCTTTTCCCTAACTAGTCCTCAGCATCGAGAGCAAACATGAAGTTACCATCCTGAGTGGACTCAATGAGTTTGTTGTAAAATTCCACGGCCCGCCTGGAAGTAAGTATATAATGAATATAATGATTTTTGATTCAGGGAATAATTGCTTCTGCTATATCATATTATATTTGGTCAGAGTGTATGTAAACAATTCTAAATGCACGCTTGTCACTTTAGCACCGTATGAAGATGGCGTGTGGAAAGTTCGGGTGGACCTACCAGATAAATACCCCTTCAAGTCACCATCAATAGGTACGAATGTTCAAAACCTGAAGGCTACAACTTTACTTTAACTGCTTGTGTTTCGTTCAAGTGAAAATTAAAAGAAAAATCTTCCTTTTTTTTTTTTTTTTTACAGGATTCATGAATAAAATCTTTCATCCCAACATCGATGAAGCGTAAGTAGAACAACCTTTGACATCTATGGTGTTTTTTTTTTTTTTATGCCGTTTCAGTTCATAATCTAATTGCGTTGTGTGTTTCCCAGGTCAGGAACAGTGTGTTTAGACGTCATTAACCAGACATGGACAGCTCTGTATGGTAGGTCACGTTGTTTAAACTCACCCTCGCTAACAGCCAATGAGCAGCTCAAAGTCTCTCTCTGCTGTGCATCTTTACACGGCTTCTCTGTTTAATCAGCCTAAACTGAAATGATAACAGCTCCTTCTATTGAGGTCATTCCTTCAAAAGTCTGGGAACTGAAACGTGCGACCTCTAGTGGTCGATGTTGGAGTTGTTGATTTGTCCTCTGTCTTCCTCCAGACCTCACCAACATCTTTGAGTCGTTCCTCCCCCAGCTGCTGGCCTACCCCAACCCCATCGATCCTCTAAACGGCGACGCTGCTGCCATGTATCTGCACCGGCCAGAAGACTACAAACACAAGATCAAAGGTACTACTGTCTCACCTACACGTATCTGCAGTGTTACAGGAAGCTACGGCTTTATTTGAACTCATGCCACTTTCTTTCTTCCAGAATACATCCAGAAATACGCCACAGAGGAGGCTCTAAAGGAGCAGGAGGACGGCGGGGGTGACTCCTCTTCCGAGAGCTCCATGTCAGACTTTTCGGAGGACGAGGCTCAGGACATGGAGTTGTAGTGAGGGTTGTCCTCACCCTCACAACAGACTAAAGAGCAGAAACTCACTACTATATTCGTATTTGAACAAGACAATTTTTTTACAGCAACACGATTTTTATTGCTACATGAGGTTTTTTGCAGTTTGAAAAAAAACAAAACAAAAAAAAAACTCATGTTTAGGAGTTCACCACCGTCTGCCCAGAGACTCTACCTGGATCAGAACAGCGTGCTTTCATTTTTCCCCCCACAGATTTTGTTTTTTCATGGTTTCAGTTGAATTTTTCACACGACTCAAAACCAACGGGCGAGTTACCAGCTCAGTTTGCCCTCATCTCGTCCTTTTTCCCAGCTGATTTTTGCTCTCGGTTGGAGTCTTTCCCTCGCTGTCAGCAGGATGATCGCCCTCAACATCTGAGCAGATTAAGATTCATCAAACCCCTCATTTTTCTGCCACCCTGAGGAGCTGCCATTACCATCATCACCATCAAAGGATTGAAGAGTGTGTTCAGTCTGCAAACTGGAGATGGTTGCTGTAACAGGACTGCACTCGGTGCAGAGCTGCAGACACATCACACACTGTCCAGTAACTTCAGCCATGATGAGCGTGTGTGTGTGTGTGTGTGTGCATGCATGATAACCTGTGTTCTGGAGAGAGGCTCATAAATATCCCTGTTGTTCAGCGCCCACCTCCTCCTGCTGCTCCTCTTCAGGAAAAGGTTGGCCGTGCTCTGAGTGTCTTTGTGTATCGCGGCATGACACAGAAGTAAAGTTATTGTGGGCCTTTGTGGAGCTGTATCGCTGTGTGTCAGGTGGGGTTTGGTCAGGAGTCTTGTCCAACTTTAAAACTTTGCCTCTTGCTTGTGTTGAACTGTAATAGGTGTCTGACTTGCGTAGGGATAGTTCGTTTATTTATTTTTTTTGCAGGTGGTGGATCCTCTCAGCGTATGGTTTATGACACACAAATTCAAAGTCAGTTTTTCCTTTAAAACACGTGGAGTTGCACATTTTTTGACCGATTCCTTCAAATCCTCCTCTGCACCTCCTTTTGTTACCGTGTCCGTCGAACACGAAAGCTTTTCTCATGATGGTCTGTTTTTCTTTTTTTGAAATATTGGGACCAAAATGCGATAGCTGAGGGGGCAAATGACCAACTTTCACTATAGAACTCCAGCTCTCGTTTCAGTTTTAGCGCCGTTAGAGGACACTGGAACGTCTGTGGTCCTGACCTACTCCTGAGAAGGTTTGCTGATAATTCTGATGATGAAACGCTGATCTGTGTTCTAGGGAAGGCCTGACACTTTCTTGCAACGTGCATTTGTTGCTCTTTTTTAAAGAACAAAAAATTCAAATGGGTCATTAGAGCCTGTTTGCAGAATATTGATTATAACCAAAAACTGAAAAGAATAATCCCTTTAGAGAACAATGTTGGTTTGTTTTAGACCTGTGAATGCACCGTAACGATCATGATAATCTGATTTAAAAGTTGTATTTTTTGACATAAAAATGTATTAAACAGCCTCGTTCAGATGGCAGCGATTAGCCTTTGTACCAAATATGCTACATGTTGATGTTAGCCTTACAGGACAACACCATGTCAGTCTAAACCACACAGTCCAGCCTTGTTTGCCGTCATATGGGCTCATTATGTTTTTTTTTATTATTATTAACACAACACATATATTTGATGCCTATAATTTGTCTGAATGTTTTTACTTTTGTCTTTTAAGCCCTGCGTGCAGGAAACAGATCAAGATGTTCCTAATTTTTAAAAGGCAAAAAAATCAATAAATGTGCTTCCCTTGTAACTTGAAGACAGAAATAAACAAAAAAATCTGATCAGTGTTGGTTTTGTTTACAAATGGAGCAAGAAATTGTCATTCTATAATCCTTAAGCTGGTGTATCTATCATTTCTGTATTTTTTCAGGCTTTCTTGTTTTTTTTTCTCATTTTTTAATCTTAATATTTTATTTTTATTGTTAACTTGATCATTTTTATTGTGCTTGTGAAGTGCCTTGTGGTTTTTATCTTAAAAGGCACTATATTAAAAACTTAATAAATTGGTTATTTTCATTTTAATCCATTACTAATTTAATTTTCTGTTCTAATTTAATATTCTATTTTCAGAAATTCCGATCAAAGCGTTGGTACTTCTTTTGTCCACCAGGTGTCAGTATTTAGACGCATGGATTATTTGTCCTCAGAAATTGAAAATTAACTTATGAAATGAGAAAAAATAAAAATTAGCAGATGAAAAAAAAACATTTTTAATGTTGCTTAAAGGTTTATAATCATTTATATAAAGAAAAAATACGTATCTCCCAGTTTTAGCCAATATTTCAACAGAAAATGTGGCCTTATAATAAAAGATCATAATATAAATCACTGGTTTATTAAACTAAAATTATTTCATAATGTATCTGCTTTTGTTTTAGCGTTCTGACTCCAAATTATTTAAATTAAACATGTTTCCTGTTGACAAAACAGCCATCCTAAAAGGCCTTTACATGCTTAAATTCAAAGTTTCTCCAATAATTTGATATTAAAACCTTTTATAGGAGGTCTAATACGCATCTTTTTCTCTTTATTGAAGGCTTATCCTAAATAAAGGTGTGGATTACAGAATGATGCTGAAAAACTCAGACCGGGAGTATAATGATCCAATCAAATATTCATCGCTGTGTGGCCACGCTGCCCCTTTCTGCGCATATTCTGGTTTCCAGTTGCAACATCAGTGTTTAATTTGACCAGACGGCCACTCTCAGTAATTAGGATTCGCTTTAGTCTTCATTTTAACTATTCAAAACATGATTTTTAATGCTTCAATTTAAATTCGAGGAACTTAATTTAAATTTTGACACATGGCACTGAGGCTTTTACTGATTTTTCTACACAAAGAGGCGCACTTTTGAAATAGATCAAACAGGAGCAGAGTTATTCCAGAGTAACCGGAGAAGCAGCAGGAGAAGCGGAGGACGCGCGGAGCGCACAGACTCTGCTGGCCGGCTGCGTCCTTTTTCATAATGCATGAAGAGAACAAAGGGAGCGCGGCTGGATTTCAACCTTAACTCTGAAAAAAAAGCCGTAACCCAAACCCGTACTATCCGACAACAGTGGATTCACATCAGCTGAAAGGATGATGCGTCTTTTTCCACCTGCAATCTGTCTAATAATCACCGACAGCAGGTAAGTGAGCTCTGGAGAGACCTCCCGGTGTCCGTATAAAACGAGAGGAGGCCTGAGCTCAGAGAAACTTTTACTAGAGCGCAGGGAGGAGAGGGTGGGGGTGTCGCACCCGGTGGATCCCGGTAAGTCCAAGAAATTTGTTAAAAATAACATAGACCTGTTTTTTTTTCCTAATGTGTGACAATAAACTCAATTGGTAAGATGTAATTATCCAGTTTTCCATCGAAGACGAATTTTGTTAAAGGAAATTATTTTGTGCGTCCTGTGCGTAAAAGGCGCACCGGAAGCGTACGTAGTCCCGGGTCTGCGTACAGAGGCGGCAGAAGGAGAGGGAGGAGGGCGGCGTGGATTACTATACTGGCAGTGGGTTAAGATGCTTACCAACTAATTACCTGTCCACTAGAAAATCCCCTGCTGCACAGGCCAAACAAGCAGGGAGCCGCTAGACGTACAGCTGAAGACCTGAAGGGCTGGACGCAAAAATCAAAGTGTTTTTCTTTTTTTTTTCAAGTCTGATTTGATTGAAGACATTTTGCAGCTGGATACTTCTCATCAGTGAAGATGCGTCTTTTCTGTAAGTGAATTCTTGGAGTTTTCTTTAAAAGTTAAGGAAACGTTTAGAAACTAAAATCAGAAACAGCAGTTTGTTTGTGATGCTCTTGGTGTTTATCTGTTGTCGATTAAAATGTCTGAATGTAATTTATTCTTTTTAATGGTGATTTTCAGCTTCCATCAGATTCATCACATATAAATCTGTTTATCAGAAACAGGAGCAGCCCAGACGCCACGCGCGACTAAAAACACTCAACACAGCACCTTCAGGAGGTTTTGATTGATGCTTTGCTCCTCACACACACTCTCACACTCAGCCACACACACACATAAGCTTTTTACTCTATTGATCTTTCCCGGAAACTGGAAGATGAGCCCTGCTTTGGGACCCATTTGGCGCATCTCAAAAATCACTTAGCGCATCATTCCCTACAGCCAGAATCAATCTGAGCTACATATCTGCTCCTTGTATTCAGGATGGCTCTCATGGAGGCCACGACTAGGCCAGAATGCTGTCCCAACTGTCCTGCAGCACCGAATAAGTGAAGATCTAAGATCTGAGTGGTATAAGAGGCAGATTTTGAAGGTTTGTGTGAAAAAAGTGGGTGAACTGGGCAGAGCTGCAGGCCGTTGTGGGCAGCAGCAGATGGCACAGGTGGATTTATTCTTCATCCTGTGAGTAGAGATGAGGAAAGGACATCATCATTTCCACTAATCCTTCACTGACCTCTCACACTGAACTCCAAAACTTTAAAAAGGTCATGAGAAGTTTGTGTTTAGGTTTAGTTACTCTAAAGTGGGACTAAGCTTCCATTTCCTCCTGTTCTGTGTATGGCACTGGTAGAATTCACTGTCTCGGCACACTATCAGTGAATTACCATAGGGCCATAAACAGAGTAGAGACAGAACCACGCGGGTAGAGTCCCTGGATCGGTGCATGGACACCTCTCATCCTCTTTGCTTACTTTGGCACTAGCACATTTTTGCTTTGTTTCCTCTTTGAGCAATCATGTGTAGTGCCAACATGAGACAAGAGAGACACTCAGCTGTGTTTTTCCACCTAAAGGACTTTGCTGCCGAGTCCTAAGCAGAGCAGAGGGAACAGAGTGGATGAACCCGTCGATAACGTCGTCCCTATCAGATGTCGCGGGTTGCCATGGAGGATGGTTCTCCCATCCTGAGATGCTGCTCCGTGTAACCTGATCTCCAGCCAGCGTATGGATCAGGTGGCGGTGGCCGGTGAACTCTCCCACAGTGTTTGGCAATGGTAGAACTCACTCTGGTGGGATGGAAGGATCCGGTGGTTCTAGACTTGCCAACAACTGGCCGAGAGCTTTTAACCATCAAATCTCCACGGCAACAATGGAGGCATCAGAAGAGCAGGAGATTGAAATTCTTATTTTCCCACAAATTTGCTAGTGTGAGGTTGTAGGGGAGTTAGGTGGCGTGTGAGTGACTGCAGGCGGAGCAGTGAGGGGTTAAAGTTCACCATCCCCCCTGAGCGTTCTTGCAGTCTCAGAACACCACAGAGGACCAAAGAAGAAGGAACAAGAATCCATCAGCATCTCGTTCACAGCGGATCCATGATCTGCATCGAGTGTTACTTGGTCAGTTGGCTGATTATGACATCAAGCGCCGGTGTAATCCTAGACCTGAAACACCGATGGTATGAATCAGAGGAGACTTTGATTATTGGGCCATGCTGCATAAATCCAATTCACAGCCCATTAAGCACAAAGTTGACTCTCACCGATCGATAGACCAGTGAAGTTCACGTGTTAACAGACGTTTTTGCACTTTAGGTGTCAACAGCAGCTGCTGTGATGTTATTTCTCTAAAAGACGAGAGAAAACAAAACTCACAAATACTGTAGTTTGTCTTTCATTTTGCATCAGTTTGCTTTTAAAAACTCTTAAATATGAGAAGATTTTTTTTGCAAGATTTGTCTTCCTTTAACCGTGGAGATGTTTTCCTTCAGGAAACACGTGTTTTAATGCTGAAGAGAAGGTGGTCGCCCAAAACTCAAACTCTCGCGTGCTGACAGAGTCAAAGGCTTAACGGTATTTTAATGCAAATTACACAATGGCTCAGCACTGCTTCACTATCATATTGAGTGTTCTGATATCAATGTTTTAACACTAATTTGTTCCATTTTGGAGTCCTCAGATGGTCCTCATCTCGACAGCGTGTAGGCTAAATATGATTTACATTTCATTGTTTTCCTCTCCACTGTCGCTACATGCTTGCTTAGTATGAGGATAGTTGAAAAGACACTGATGCTAGCCTGTACCTACATCCTTATATAGGAAACTTTTTTACTGATTGGCTTAATGAACTGAACTGTATTGGAATGTTTACTTTGTGAAGTGCATTGAGACAACTCTTGTCGTGATTTAGCGCTATATGAATAAACTGAATTGAATTGAATTATGGGACTTCAGTGTTTTACCTGCAATAGGAAGCAGTCACAGTTTGGAGAAATCATGAGATTATTATTATTATTATTATTATTATTATTATTTCTGCCATCTAAAAACTATTTTTTCCATCATCACCCTTGTTATTGACGTTGTTAATAACAATAATAACAGGTAATGCATGTGTTACTAAATTGTAATTGTGCACACAAAGAAGTGGAGGTCCTTTAAGTGTGATATTTTATTTTTAGCTGTTTGCACATTAATTCAAATGTTGTTCAGTCTCAGGATAAATCAGTGAAGAGAAATAATTTCATTTAATAATTGGCTGAAATGATTTAAGAAGGTTTTAGTTGACTCTTCTGTAAACTTGTCTCTCACTTTCCAAACTGATCTCCATTTATAATGATGTTAGAAATCATTTAAAATGCTCAGTGTTTCAATACATGAATTTAATAAACAGGAAATTATAACAGATGCTCAACAGTCTCAGGGTTTTGTCATGAATTGTGATGCCAATGTATTATTTTATATGGCCTGTATTTAATATAGTGCCTTCTAAGGTTCTACAACCCCCCAAGGCGCTTTACAACACAATCAGTCACTCACCCACGGTCGCACACATTCACATACTGACGAGGTACAATGTAGACACAGCTCCCCTGGGGAGCACAGATGCCACTGGTCCCTCCAACCACCACCAGCAGACAAGGAGGGTGAAGTGCCTTGCCCAAGGACATAACGACTGCAACAGACTGAGTGGAGCTTGAACCTACAACCCTTACAGGGTGGGAACTTAAGAGCCTGCGTTCAGTTGATGTGTGTTTTGGACTGTTTCTACTTTATTTCCCTTTGGAAACCTGCAGACAAATACAGAGCTGCAACACACCAAATGCATCTCTATAAATAAGCTGCACGTCTCACACAGCCTAAAACAGATTAAACATATCAGCAGCACTGAGAGCAGACCCAGCCATCAGCCGCTGATGTACGTTCATCATGTTTCAGTTCGGACGCTGTGAGAGTCCATTACAGCCGCCTGCAGAGGAAGTGAGGTTAAGTGGTGCCAGCAGAGAGGAGGAGGAGGAGGGAGGCAGGCAGGCAGGCCGACACGCTGACAGCTGGTACCAGTGATTAGACCCTGTAGTGATGCAGCAAAGACATCAAAGCTCTTTAGGGAGAATCCCTAAATGGGAGGAGGCAAGAACGCACGCACACCAACCAAATCCTGAGACGTCCTGGTCACTAAAACTGCCCACAAACTGAGCTGACTGGTCCAGCAGCGTGCAGGCTGCACAGACCATCTGTCCTCCTCAGATGCATCATCAACCGATGGATTATCAGCAGCTACACACACACACACACACACACACACACACACACACACACACACACACACACACACACACACACACACACACACACACACTATGAGACACTGGTAACACAAGAAAATGAGTGTCATTAGATTAGAATGGGTGTGGATGTTATCTCCTCATTAATCTGACACACTGATGGCTGTTTAAATGCTGCCGTCTCAACTGTTTTATAATTGTGTACATCACTCTGTCACAATAGAAGTTTATTTCCCTAATCTCAGCATAATGATGAATATCTGTCTTTAACCTGGGATAAACATGACTTGTTGACAGAAAAGTGATGAAATATCGATGTTTGGAGATGGATCAACTGATTTATTGTCGACATTTGGACATGGAGTCTGAAATTGAGATGTGTGTGTGTGTGTGCGTGCGCACGTGCATGTAATTAATTCAATAAAATCATCACAAAAGACAAAAAATATAGAAAAGCATATCTTGTTCAGAAGAATTTTACTTCTGTAGCTGTAGTAAACTCACCTTTTACTTTGAGCCTGCAAAGGAAAACCACACACACACACACACGCACACACACACACACACACACACACACACACACACACACACACACACACACACACACACACACACACGACCTGGATTACAGTAATCCGGTGGGTATTTTTAGTCCTTCGTGACCAGAGGCAGACAATCAAGAAAAACAGACGACTGTCATCTGACCAGCTGGATTTTCTTGGAACAGAGTTAATTTATTACGTCTAACACAAGCTAAACTAATGCAGACAGCTAATTCTGCAGCACTGAGTGAGTAAAAGGATTTTATTACAAAAGTATTCAAACGAGCCCACAAATCTATCTGAAGTCATTTAAAATGACCTGATAACGGATTTTAAAACCCATTTCAGTCATTTAACTCAACTGAATATTTATTTAGAGACGTTTGAATAGAAATGACCAAACTTCATCTCAGCCAAAAGTATCATTTTATTTGCGTTCAATTAAAACTCAGATATTTTGTTGTTTATCTTATTATCTTAGCAGCTGATTGTGATATAGATCCTAAAGTTGTTTGGATACTTGGAAAAAGTGAATTACTATATAATATGTGGATAATATTGTGTTTAAAAATATTCTAACTGAAGATGAAGAAAAACAGTTAAATAATCTGATTATTTGTAGCTAAAATAAAAACCTGAATAAATATATCTTTTCATTGTTTTATTATTGTGTTGTAAATAATTTCCTCCTGATGCCATATTTAAGTTTTCTAGTTATTCAAAGTATCTGAAACTTTATTGAATACATAGTTTATAGCATCTGCTGTGATTTATTTCTTGCTTCATATTTAGTAAAAGAAAATAATAAAGCATCACAACTTACAATTTTTTATTGATAATTATGATCTAATTGATATTTTTGTTCCATAAATGTTTATTTAAATTAATTCATCATTCATTAAGACCAACTTTATGTCAGATTTACCTCCATCATTTACAGTGACGTTACATAAATAAAAGTTTCTAAACATATTTAGAGGTTACTGTTGAACAAAATCAAAATTTCATCACTGAAGTAGCTTGAAAGATTTGAGTTTGATTTGGATCAGTTTCCTCTTTTGTTGCATTCGTTTACACGATTTTAAAATTAATGCAAAAAGTTTTTTGCTTTCTGTTTCTGAAACTCCCCTACAGAATGTATAACTGCACATAAATCACTAAAACAGACAAGTTCACCTTCTCAGCTTAGATAAAAACTCGCTGACATCACATCACAGATTAGTTTATCAGTTATTCTGGATATTAAAGATGAAAAACAAAACTTTAACAATAAGTCAAAACATTTTTTTCCAACTAAATACATATTTTGCTGCCAAAATGACATTTTGCAAAGAGGTTTAGTGATATGAATAAACAATGTTGTGTCAGATATCTAAAATGTGTAGAGAAATATTTTTTGTACCTCCCAACAACGGCACTCTTCTGCCCCCTAGTGGTTGAAAGGTTAAATAGCTTTTTAGGAAGAGGAAGAGCTGAATAAGCTGCTTTTCTACTTCTCTGTTTCTTAAAATCTTGTTTAATTTTAATCATCCCAAATGTGACCACAATATGGATTCATCAGTGTGAAAAACAAGAAATAAAAACCAAATGTTTCCTGTGATTCCAAGTTTATTAGAGTTAAACTGTATTGGGTGCAAGTGATCCTTGTGCAGGAGGTGGATTTAACCTGCGATGACTTCTCTGAGGAGTTAATACCTGTCAGAATAAAATAAAATAAAACATTTAGATTCAATTTCATCTGATTTATAAACATGGGAATCTTTAGATATCACCTGTAGTAATTGGGTTTGAAGGGTCCATGTTTACTGATGCCCAGGTAAGAAGCCTGATCATCGGTCAGCTCTGTCAGATGAGCCTCAAACATCGGCAGGTGAAGGCTGGCCACGTATTCGTCTGAAAGTGCAGAAAGATACAATTTCATTGAAATGATGAATAGCATTTTTAAGGGATCCAGAGAAATGATTATGTTCAGCCAGAACGTGCCCATTTTCTTTGGCAGCAGATAAATATCCTCCTTGTATCGTCCCTGTGGAGCGTTGTACAGCTCTATTAGAGCCAAGGCCTGGAACACGTCAGGAGAAATTAAAAACACGTTTCTGCAACTTTCATTAGCCCATAGAAAGTTACACTTTTCACAAAAGTGTTTAAAATAGTTAGAAATGAAAATCTATTGTAGTTAGTGAGATAAAATATACCTGAGTTGTGGCTGAGACAGAGAGGACCAAAGACGGCACGGTGGAACAACACAGATTCAACAGGCGACCCTGAAAAAAACACCCAAAACTAGAATCTTAAACACTGGAAAAGCAATCAATTCTAATCAAAATAATATAATAATAAAACATTTAATTTTATTTTGATGCTTTTTGCTAAAAAGCTGCAACTGATAAAAAGTTCCCAGACTTTACATCTATACAGTGTTTCATAAGACACCCAAAGGAAAAAGATGCATAAAGATCCATAAAGATTAAAACACACCAGGTGTTGCCAATCGTCCGTGAGAAAGAGTAAAACCTCTGCATGAGGAGGGGCACAAAGCTACAGCATGAGTTAATGTTCACCAGGAAAAGCTCTTGTAAAAATAACGACACCAGGAATAGCTCAGTTAAGTGTTCCTGTGAGTCATTAATGTTTTTATTTGTACTTCTCTAACCTGCCTGATGCAGAAACGACATCACTGCAGACCCAGATCTGTGTCGACATGCTTAAACATCCTGATATGTGGCAGTTGCAATAATTCAGTTATCTTTAATTATTTATTTAGTCTTATTTAAGTAATATGCATGCATGTAACTATATAGAAGGGGCATCGACACCTCAGCCAGCAGGACGACTCGTTTGCCTTCAGGCCAGATGACGTGGTCCACATGAGGCCTGACACGCTGCCACTTCAGCTCGGCGGTCATCAGACTCGACTAGGAAACAGGAAAATCAGGTTTACGACACCGAAGCGTTCCAACACACACACGCATACAAAAGAATTCATTCTTACCAGATCTATCTCTGTGTTTGAGTGTCCCATGTTGCAAACAATGCAGCCATTCTTCATTCTGTTAAAATGTTCTCGAGTGATCACGTTCTTGTTGCCTTCAGGGAAACATCAGATCATTAGTGTTGTGTGATGAATTCTTCCTGAGTGGATTGTGTGTGATCAGCAGGCAGACCGGTGCAGGAGATGATGATGTCCACCTGTCTGACGACTTTACTCAGTGTGGTCACTCTGAGGCCATCCATGCTGAGAGAACGAGAGCAAATTGGGTTAAAAGACTCATTCTGTGTGTTTTTTATGCGCTCTTTGACGATAAAAGCTTCTTCTTTTCATACCAGGCCTGAAGGGCACAAATAGGATCCACTTCTGTGACGTAAACGACAGCGCCCAGTCCTTTCAGAGCGGTGCAGCAGCCTTTCCCCACCTGCAGGGGTAAAGACAAGAAGCCAGTCGAGTGGAAAAAACACAAGTTACTTTAAGGACGCGTGCTTTTGTTCCACTGACCTCCCCGTAGCCACACACCACGACCTGTTTTCCTCCAAACATGACGTCAGATGTTCTCTTCAACCTGGAAAAGCTCATGTTAGTCAGGATGTTGCTGTGCAAGTGTTCCGTACCTGTTGATGGTCCAAACACGACTTGTTACCCGTCCAGGATGGACTCCTTGCAGCAGTAAAGGTTGTCAAATTTCTGCTTTGTCACAGAGTCGTTAACGTTCATGGCAGGAACACACAGCTTGCCCGTCTTTGACAGCTGGTACAGCCTAAAACATGGAGATACACACGTTTGTGTGTGTGAGTAGGAAAATGACCTCAAACATCATTTAAGCTTTGTGGAAAACAAACCGATAGATCCCCGTCACGCTTTCCTCCACGATGCCTCTGATGTTCTTGAACAAATGTGGATACTTCTTGTACATCAAGTGGGTCAGATCGCCGCCATCGTCTAGAATCTGATAAAAATCAAAACTTAGATCTTTACTTGTAGACCAAGCAGAAAGAAACAACTATAAGGTAACCTGGAAAAGCTGTAAAGTAAAATAAACACAAACAAGTGACTTCAGTGTTTGTATGAATCATCTATAGCTGATAGTTTGTGTGTGTGCATGTAAACACACATTTATTATAACACAAAAGGATTCAGGGTGTTTTAGATCAGTTAAACATGCTATTAAAACTAATTTAAAAAATGCAAATAAACTAAAAGAAATAAAAGTGTGATGTTATTGTTGACATCGCCCAAAATTAATAAATAACCAAAGAAGAACATCGTTCATGTGGCCATTAAAGAGATTTTAATCAATCTGATTAAAAAACACCTGGAAATACTAAAGAAACAGAAATTCCACTAAATTCAAGGTTTGAAAATCTGAGGTATTTCAGAGAATGTGTAGATTTTTAAGATTGGTTAAGAAAATGCATATTTCATATGGTCATATGTCAACGTTTAGGCCATTTTTGCAGCACTTAAATGCTGATATGACCTGAAGTGACTCATAAACAGCAGATTAGCTCTTGTTTCCTGGTCCTGTGACTAGATTTGGGTAACATTGTCCAGAGAAGTTTTGTTACACATAACGTCAGAGATCAACATACTAAGTCTGGTTGCCAGTTATCAGGATCGATGCATCGATCGATACACCACCAGAAGTCATCCTCAGACTCTCCTTTCCACGCAAACACAGAGATTCCTGAGAGACAAAGAGGTTTGAAGAAGAGAGACGACTGAAAAACTGAAACCAAGGCAGAAACCAGCAGATGGAGTTGTTAATAGAAGAGCCTGCCTGCTTCAGCCAGAGCAGCAGCCACAGCGTTCTGGGTGGAGAAGATGTTACAGGCGGCCCAACGACACTGAGCGCCCAGCGCAGCCAGGGTCTCGATTAACACCTGCACCAAAATAATAACACAGACGTCCGCTTATTAGAGTTAATCAATAAGCCAAGTCACTGGCTTTTTATTTAATTCAATTTATTTCATTCAAAAAATAGATCAGAATAAAAATCAACAAACCTGGGAGGCAATAAATAAAATTCAAATAAAACAACACAATGCCTTTTCACTGAATTTTATGACAATGTGCATCATTAGGACATATTTTCATTATAAACTCGTTTATAATGCAGGTAGGTTGTTTTAGTTGTAGCAGTATATCCAGTTCATGCACATTATGCTGAGTTTATTTATACTCTTCAATTTGATATTTTGTCTTTTTATGTTGTGTGAAATCACCTAAAACATTTTAGGCACCTTTAAAGGAGACATACTGTGCTAAACACTTTCAACATGAAAAAAAAAACGTCCAACCGCTTTCTGTCATGGTTTGGTTTTAGGAATTATGTGCCCAAAACAGCCCGTTTCAAAAACGTCCCATTTGTGATGTCACAAATGAGGAAATTAGCATAGAACCACCTCTCTCCTACAAAAGAGAGCTGCTGCTGCTGTAGGGGTGGGCGTGGCCAGGTCCAGCTTGTTGACTTTTTTAAAAATTTTGATTTATTTTCTTTTCAAGTTTCTTAAAGTGACAGAGCCCTAAAACGGCTCATTCTGGAAGGTACTGAAAATGTCAAGCGTAAAACTGCTGAAATCGCTTTATTAGAGAGGGATCGATCATAGAACCATTATAACTTAAGGATAAAAGTCATGTCTTCTTTAAGCTTTCAAACCATCAACTGATCAAATTGCAGTAAAGAGAGAGAGAGAGAGTGAGCATAAGTTGAACTGACCGCTGTCTGTGCGGTGATGTGCGTGCAGCCCACCACTTTGGCTCCAGCCAGAGGTTTTTCTCCACCTGTTCTTTTCCGCAGGATCATCAACGCCGGCATTTCTAAAAGACAAGCACAGCAGGAAACGTCACGTCTCCTCCTCCAGTTAGTTACATCTCTCTGTGACCTCAGTTAGCTGGAGGCAACATAAATAATATTATTTTTCTCTGAAGACACCAGCTGTGATCTAATATGTTGCACCTTGTTGTGCGATCTCTATTTCCTTTCGTCCAAAATCAGCCTGTTTGATGTTTTTGATGCAGAAGTCCGACAGGCCTTTGGAGTTGCTCTGCAGCTTGTCTTGTGGAGCCAACTCATCCTCAGAGCTTTCACTTCCTACTGCAACACAAAAACAACACAGAATACAAGATCTGGTTAAAAATCTGGGTTTGTTTCTGAAGCAGACATCAGTTTGGTGTTCATGAACTAAGGCAGTGAGAAAGAACCAGAAAAGTTTCAAAACTTCAATAATCTTAAAGTCAAGCTGGAGGCAAAACACACAAAAAGGCCCAGAGGCTAATCCCCAGGGCCTGATCTGCGTTTGTAAATGAGAGACACGTGATTGTGTTTCTATACCTGAAGTGAAGCTTTCTGTAGACGACTGTGAGATGGAGCGAGACAGAGAGCGAGGACCAGCTTTGGTGGGACGTTTGCTGAATTCTTGTTTCTCGTCATTGAACTGGATTTGCTGAAGGAAAACAGGAGAAAATCAGAAGCTGCGACATCTTGTGATAAATTCAACAAACCAGCTCATTTTCCACCAGGCCTCTTTTATTCCTCTTCGTTTACGGGCTCACCCTCAAGTGTGTCTGACCGAAGGCCGAGCTGCTACCTGAGTCCCACCTGTCCATGCCGCCTCTTTGGTTCCTCGCTCTGATGCTGCTCTGTTTTGTCTGACTGCACACGGCTACAAACCACAAGCTTTCTTTGATTTTCTTTTTTCTCAAACCTTGTGCAGACTTATAATCACCCCCCCCCATGCAGACACACCCACACGCTGACAAAGTGTTCAAATCTGAAGTCAGAGTCGCATGTTTCAGAGGATTACTGCAGGATTGAGTTAGCAGCTCTACACCCTGAAAGGACTTACATACTTACATTATAAGCTCAGCTATGCAGAAACATAAAGTTAAGCCTTCATGACGGGAATAAAACAAAGTAGTTTAGATCAGCATCAGATCACTCATGGTTCTCCTGGTTTTGCATTCACGTGTTTTTACTTCATTTTGTTACCTTCAAACTTTGGACTTTGTCGTATTTATTACTGTCCTGAACTTTATTGTGGAAAAATGTTTAAATGTTCACATAGAAATGAGTAAATCTGGGCCTATAAAAGTGCAAAAACAAAATTAAATAAAGAATTAAAGAGGGAATAATTAGGAAGTAATGAAAATGAAAAATATTTAATTAAATTATGTAAATTTTTCATTCATTCTCACATTTTTTAAAAAAATTTTTTATTTTTTTCTTCATTTTTCCCATAATAAACATAAATTTGTTACTCTGCTTGTGGTTTACCTTTGACTTTATTGGATCCTGAATCCTGGAAAATTTAAACCCACTAATCTGCTGCACACTGAACGAAATAATGCACAGTGGGTTACATTTTCCAGGATATTTAATACAACTTTTGCTTTATTTTATGAGATGAATAAAGGCTGCCCTGATTGTCAGACCTACTCGTGCCAAAATAAAAGGATCAAATTGAGATTAATGTGAAAAAATACACAGAATTAAGCATCATTTATGAATACTTCTTTGATTTTACATTCAAAACAAAAGCTAAAATAATTTTGGTGACCTTTTTGGATAAGACTGAAATCTTTTATGTTGCTTATTAAAATCAGATCTGGGGCAGGTTCAGATACATAAAGAGATTTGTTCTCCTGAACGATCACTTGAATCTAATCCTCAGAAAACAGTTGGCTGTTGCTCAATCAGCTGCTTAATCTTTAGCACAGAGACATTAAGCTGTGACTTGGAGCTGCCTAAAAGTTAACTTAATGATCTGGAAATAAAGAAAGTCTTGAATCCAGGCCAGTAGCTCTGAAAACAGAGCTGATTATGTCTCAGAGATGATTCTCAGAATGAACAACTCAGGTGTTTTCATGCAAAAATCCCCTCATTCTTACAGCTTTTGGCACTCGCCTCTGTCCGCCTCGCTGACTCCAGTGAAAAGAAAAGGAGTTCTGATACCTTGATACAAATGGACTGCACTGTCTTCATCTCCTTGACTTTGGTTTCGTTCACCAGCTTGTACGTTTTCTTCATGCTGCCGCAGAGCTCCCACCGTTAACACCTAGCTGCAAGCTGATACTGTTAAACTGCTCAGAGTGAAACTTTGTGTCACGCCCACAAATTACAGGTGACGGGAGACAAAGGCGGTAAATAATGGAGTCTTTGTGGGCTCGTGGCATGCAATTCTCAGAATCTTAAGGAGACACCATCAACATGAGAAGGTTGCATGAAATCAGGGACGAGTGAGATTATGTGTAACAAAGTGGACTCTGGAGGAGACGAACACGTAGAGGCGGTTGGTGAGGAGCTTAAAAACACGTTTCTTTGGATTAAAGACATATTTTTAAATGGATTTATTTTGTTTCTCTGCAGCAGGAAGCTTTTTTTATAGACTATTTATACATTTACATAATTTTAAAAGCTGTCAGGGTCATAATTATATACATCTGATAGTGAAGAAATGTCTGTTTTAGCTTCTGAATTCTTCCACTTTCAACCTCAAACCTAATTATAATTGTCATTTTTTAAAATTAAGTATTTTTGCATCACAGTTATGATTTCAGTGCTTTAATCTTATATTTGCCTTGTTTATTATTATATGTTTGTTTTTAGCATTGCTTAAGAATCCAGTAAATGAAAAAGTTTCACCCTCCTGCAGCAGCTGTGTATTATGTAATCCATCCTTCCTTAGCAGAATGTGATCAAACATTTCTAGAAGCTTCTGAAATCATTAACATCCTGAGTAGATGCAGAATCATGCAGCCTGATTACAGGAGTGGGTGTTATCTACAGCCCTGGAATCTAAAACCAGACGTTTCTCACCATGTTGGTCTTCAGAGCCTCAGTAATTGCCTCTCCCGTCCCAGGTTCTGAAGCTTCTGTCTTGTCTCTGTCCTGACTTTGAGGCGTCCACCTGTTCTCTGCTGCCTTCAGCATCTGCAGCAGCTTGGGGCTCCATTTTGCAAGCCTGTCTTTGGTTTCTTCGTCTGCAGCGGCCTGAGCGTCCTCCCCCGTGTCTTTACTTATTTCAGCTCTGCTTCCATCATACGGTTGTGGATAGTCATCAGGAACAGCCAGGTTCTCCCAGGAGGATCCGATCTGGTTCTTGTCCTTTGCCATCACTCCTCTGGTGTTACCTGTGGAGAAGTGAGTTGGATTCCTGCTCAGGTGTGTTTGCCTCCCATCCTCTACCCTCATCTGTGTGTGTCGAGTCCAAACAGCAGCACTCTTTGGTCACTTTGTCTGAACGTAAAGCCGATAACGGATGAAGTGTGTCCACAGTAAACACAGATTTTTGTCACATAGAGAAATATGATCTGAAAATGTAAAACGGATTACGTATTTCACTTTTAACAGAACAGACGTGTCACTGCATTTCATTTTTGTTGCAGCTGAATAGACGTGAAGTCTTCTCTTTGTGTTGATGCTGATAACAGCGGCGCCGGTGTGAAAAGAACAAAAACACAGTCACACTGACAGAAGGTGACATTAGAAACAACCAGGTGACGACTCATTAAATCCAACCAGCATCAATAGTGGCCCAAAGAAGCGTTACAGGATTAAGAATTACAAACTCACACACTCAGGTATCTGGATGTGGTCCTACCTGAGCATTGTTGCTGATGATGTCCATCCCTTAATGACTTCTGATGGATTCTTCCAGCAGGATAACGTCACAAAGTTCACATCATCTCAAACTGGTGTCTTGAACACAATCTCCAGATCTGCATCCAGTCCAGAACCTTTGGGATGTGGGTGAATACCCAGAACTATTCTAAATATGACTCCAAAAAAAGGGTTTCATACCTGAGAAAAGGTGTTTTAAACAAGCAAAAATGATTCTGAAAAAATCTGAACGTTTGCATGATTTAAATACTTCAAATTCACATTTGAATCAGTCGTAGGTTTAGCCTGGAACAATTGCAAATGAGCACAACTGTAAACATTTTAAAAAGTGTACATTCACAACCAGATTTCCTGTCATTTAAGCTTCTTGTTTAATGTTACATAATTACATCCATATTTGATCAATCGCAGCTTAAATGTTTGGTGAGTGTTTGATGCAGCAGAACACAATAATGGAGTTGTTTTAGAGTTTTGTTCAAATGTTTTTTGATCCACTAGAGGGCGAAGCAGCTCTGCAGCAGGTTTGTCTCTAGATTTTCTGAATTTTTGGGTGTTCATGAATGCATTTATCCAAATTATTTTGCAATGAATCAAACATCAGCTCCAAAAATCCAACTTTGAATAATGAGTTTAAACATCTCTTATTATCTTACATAAAGAAAAAAACCTTCATTTTGGTGAAACATTCACCTCAGTGATTCTCCAGTTTGGTTGTTTTTCATGTTAATACAAATTCAGGCGTATGCAGATCTGTAAATAATGAGCAGATTTCATGGAAGCATAAAACAGGCAGGAATGCTGACACCAAACACTAAATATTATCTTTTATTTTTAGACAGAACGTGGAAAGAAAGACTTCACGATATGGACAAATGTCACATTTAGACTCATTTCATAACATCACAGATACAGACAGCATTAATGTCAGACATGAACCTCACGAGTAAATCTAACTAGAGAGGAAAGATGAACACTAAACTCTCACAACTGCTAATTCACTTTTCCCTGCTTAATTCAATAAGAAGACAGTTTTATTTACATGTTTGTTTATATGCTTCATGTTTTACAGCTCGCTTTGGGCGGATCATTATGAATTTATACTTTTACATCATCCTCACAAGATTTAAAGGGAAATAGTTCATCAAAGTAAAGCTACACATTAAAATGTTCAGTTTTCAATGTTCCATCATCAAAGTGTTCATTTTCGTCTCATCGTCCGCGGATGTTTCTGTACTGGCACAGGAGCAGGTGCTTGAAGGTGTTTTTAAAGGTGGCGTTGCAGAGGGCGTAGCAGGCTGGATTGACGGTGCTGTTGATGTAGCAGAGCCAGTAGCCAATCATCCACAGCGAGTTTGGGATGCAGACGAGGCAGAAGGTGTTGATGAGGACCATCACGTTGTACGGCGTCCATGTGGCTACGAAAGCAACCAGGATGGCCATGATGGTGCGCGTCACTTTCCTCTCCCTGGACGAGTTGCCCCTGCTTCTCCACTTCGCCACGACTCTTTCACTCACAGCGCGCTTCGTCACCTGAATAATGAGAGAAGATGGAAGAGTCGAGCACTTTTTGGGGCTTCTGGTCGTAATAAAACTCCAAACTCCAACAATCATCACATCTGTTCAGCAGAAACGCAATAATAATGTTCATAATAACTCAATTCTGGATTTGGCTTGGGTCATTTTAGATTTCTTCAGTTGTTGAAGCTAAAGCTAAAACAGCCGCTTTCCCTATAAATTAGTGGATTCTTTTTAAAAATATTGCATTCAATAAAATAACTGTTCATGCTTACTAGTAACAGCGTCCACGCAACCAAACTTTGTCTGTCGATGGCTGAGTTCTGCGGAGAAGATAGATGTGTTTTACTTTTCTCGCCACTAGAACTCTTTGGTGATGAAGCGGGGCCTTCGGGGTCTTTTGAGGTTGAAGCGTGGACGATCTCTGCCGTCGCGTCCACCTGCTCCTCCATGCAGGGACCACTTCCGTTCTGTTGCTGCAACATGTCCCTCTCCCTCTCATCGTCAGCCTCATCCTCAGCTTGTTTCGTCTTTTCACAGTTGTTCTCACACCCTTCCTCCTGGCTGTTAGAGGGCGCCTCTGCCAGGCTGGTTCCAGAGGTCTTCCTGCTGTCCCTCCTCATGCGGCTGCGGCTGGCCTTCGAGATGCGCCAGTAGAGGTAGATCATGATGGCCACTGGCAGGTAGAAAGCTGCAATGGCGGTCCCGAAGGTCACTGCAGGGTTGGAGAAGAACTGGATGTAGCACTCATCTGGTGGAACAGTCCTTTTTCCAACAACGAACTGCCAAAACAAGATGGCGGGAGCCCATAGGATGAAGGATAAGACCCATGCCGCCGCGATCATCAGTCCGGCCATTTTGGTGCTGCGGCGAGCGGGGTAGCTGAGGGGTTTGGTGACACAGAAGAAACGGTCGAAGCTTATGATGAGCAGGTTCATAACGGAGGCGTTGCTGACAACATAATCAACAGCCAACCAAAGGTCACACACCACCGCTCCCAAGGGCCAGTAGCCAATCACAATGTAGATGGTGTAGAGGTTCATGGAGCAGATACCAATAATGAGGTCTGCACAGGCCAGGCTGAACAGGAAGTAGTTGTTGACGGTCTGCAGGTTCCTGTTTACCTTTAAAGGAACAACAAGCAGCAGGTTGTCAGATCCTAATCTTTTTTGTGCACTGTGATGTATGTTCTCTCATTTTCATTAGATTACATCTCCGCACAGGGGTGCTCATGTTCTTATCTCTGAGTCTGAGTGTGCAGGGAAGGATGATTAACTCAGAAAACCCCAAACCTTTATGGAGAGCATGACCAGGATGTTTCCAATGACAGTGATCAGACTCAGGGATCCAGCCACCAGGATGATGAGGACTATCTCCACCGTCGTGTACGGGCTATCGGAGAAGAGGCCTCTGTGATCGCCGCTGGTGATGTTGGTGGTTTCAGAGTCATTCACGGTCTCCATCTTGTCTGGTGTCGCTCTTTCAGAGGCTTCGGGATCGATTTGTGTCAGCACAACTCCTGGTAACTGTCATGGTGAATGAAACAATGGAATCAAGAACGCTGACTTCTACCTGGAGAAAAGAGTAAAAGTTTAAAATAATCACTCAAAGGCAGCAGTTGTGGTGTTTCTGGGACAGGGGGGAGTGAGTTAGTGACTGGAGTTAAAATGAAATGTTTAACTTACTTTTATTTTTGCAGGTTTTGGAGAAGTCTGCAGGGTTCCAGGAAACCAAGGAGTCAGGATCAAACAGGTGAGTCCAGGAAGGAGAAGCAGTGGAGAGCAGGTGAGGCAGGTGAAGATTTACAGGTAAGTTCTTACAAATCCTTTTCCACAGAGAAAATTTGCTCTTGGAGGTGAGTTTCCCCCAAACGGTTCTCTAACGACACCTGTCTGCAGGAAGCCACAGGGATCAGAAGAGTCTGGAAACAAAGAGGGGAAAAAGTTCATCTCGTTCAAAGTTTAAATAAAGAGACGATGAAAAAGTAAACTGGCCTACTCTCTTAGCAGAATATAGCAAATTCACCAACAGGCAGGGCAGAGCAAAGCTGCCCAGAATTCACCTGCAGAACAAAGGAAGAGTGGAAAGAAAAAGGGAAATATAAAAAAAGAGGAAAAGCAGAAACAAAAGGGCTCCTATAGGCCCAGACTTTTCCCATTAGGTGATGCTTGTCTTCACAGATCATAACAAAAGGCAGGTGTTGGAGTATTTCAAGCCCAGGTGAGCAGACTGAACAGGTGTGAGGCGAAGAAAAGCTGCAGCAGGTGTGTTTACAGGAGCTTCTCACTCGTGTCAGGAATAACAAATTTTACATTTTGGTATGAACTGTTCTGGTAAGCCATAATTAAACATACATGCAAAAATTTATATTTAGTTATTATTGCTGATTATTGTGAAGCTCAATCTTAGCCAAGAGAACTGAAAATGATTGTTGACCACCTAAATGTGTTAAAATTTTTAAATTTAAATTTAAGACAGTTGAAAAGAAAGAGAAAAAAAATCTATTTTAGATTGAAAACTGAATGTTTTTTTATTAACTTGGTGTTTTGAAAACTATTGTCTACACAGAAAAAGTGCTTCCCATGTCAAGTCAGACCTCGTTCTCTGAGGCTAAAGAAAAGTAATTTATGATGAGAAATAAAAAAGAGAGAGAGAGTAGCAAATTTCTATTCTATGGCGCTGGAACGCCTCGTGCTGCGAGTTATGAAATACATTTTCACATTGAGTACAAATAGATTTCCACTGGGGCCACCCACAAGCTACATCCAGGCTCTCACGATGCTGTTCGGTATTATAGATAAAAGCATCGGCATCATATAGAGACTCTGCGTCTTTGGACTTTCTAATGGACCGCGTTCACCAAAATGACCCGAGACGTCAACAATCAGTTCTCTGAAGCATCATTACAGCTGCTATTTAGTTATAAAACATCAGGAATCGAGTCGCAGCATCACAATGTGATTACCTTTTGTATTCTGATCAGAAAATCAATGCAGGCCGAGGCCATGTGGGTCACTGCCTCTAGCTGAAACTCTGTAAGTGACTCCATTAGGCCACATGAGATCATACCTGAGAGATGTTTTCTTCCTGCTCTTACGGTCAGATAAAACTTCATTACAGCGTGTTTAACTCCATCACCTACTTATCAGAGACCAATTCTGGTGCTTTTCTGTCTCAGATAAAAGAAGCAGTGTGTGTCTGTGTGTGTGTGTTCCTGGAAGCTCGTTGAGACTTTTGGTAAAACCAGTCCAGATTTAATCATTTAAGATTTATTTAAAGTTTGCTTAAGTGTTAGATTTGATCTTTATCAGGTCCCTGTTTGGGTTATGAGAATGTGTGTTTTGAAACCTAAAGGCAGCCCCATTAAATAAGTCAATGAGGCTAAACTTTGTCATTGTTTTAAATGAAAACATCCATTAATTGGCTCTAGGGAATTCAAATGAGTCAGTGTGATTACCACCCACACATAAGCAGAGGGAGATAGGAGTCCTTTTGTATTAATGTAGCAACACTACGAAGCAAGAATATAGATTCATCATTAAAACAAACACATTGGGTTTATGTTTGAAATAGAGATAAGATCAAACAATATGAGGAACACTATATATAATTTTGGCTTACCAGAGTAAACTAAGTTAACTTATCTAACTGCTTGGAGATTCAAATTTATGTTCCATGTTTTGATCAGTATTGAACATCAGAAGTTATTCTATGGTACAACTGTGCTGTACTTGACAAAGTTATGTCACTCTTATTGTTACATGGCATGAAAACAAAAATGCAGGACATTCAAAACCTGAAATTTGCTCCACTAACTATTTTCAGAAATGTATGTGAAACAAGTCAAGTGTCAACTACTTCCTGTCACTTCTGGAGTGCCCCAGGGCTCAGTCCTGGGACATCTTTCTTTTATATGTTATTTTTTCCCCCCTCAGTCAAGATTTTTGCAAATTTAATATCAGTTTCCGTTGTTATGCAGGTGACACTCAGCTGTTCTAACTTTCCAACCACCTTTCTTTGTGACTATACGGTCAACAAATCAACTCCTGGTTCTTCTAAACATTATCAAACTCAACAGTTATAAAACAGAGCTTCTTACTGGCACCAAAACACCATAACTAACACAATTGTCCTATAATGCACTCCATAGTATTTCCTCCCACCCAGCTGATTGGATCACGAGCTTGACAGGTTTCTATGATAATACAGTTTAGTGTTAAATTCCCACCTCATCCCTCACACCAGACAGCTCTGCTGCTCGGGTCCACACCCTGGTCACTTCATTACTGTAATGACATTTCCTTTGTTCTCCTACAAACGTGATCAGAACTCTGCTGCCTGTTTCATCACTATACCTCCATCCTTTTACTCCATTACCATCATCCTTCAGCAGCTTCACTGGCAACTTAACCCTAACCCTAACCTGCAGCATAGATAATAAGATCCTGCTTCTTGCTTTTCATTATCTTTTGTGCATGCTGTTATTTCACAATGATTTGTTTTTGTACATTTCTTTTACATAATTTTTAATTGTGTTGAGTTTCTATTGGAGGCAATAAAAATGTATTATAGTTATTGTTGTTTAGAAAATGAAATGTTGCCCCATGTAAGGTCAATTGAGGTAGTTAAATGGCTGTTTTCACCTAAAAGGTTCCTAACTGAGTGAAACAACATAAATGATGGCATCTAAATGGCAGACATGATACTAGCTGATTAAATTAGATAGATGCTAAAGAAAAGAGCTTCAATTTTTTCCCTTTTTTGATCTCCTTTAGCATCAGATGCCCTGCGATGGACTGGCAAACTGTTCAGGGTGTACCCCGCCTGCATGCTCGGAGGCTGCTGGAGATAGGCACCAGCCCCCACGACCCTGTGTGGATAATTGGGTATAGATAATGGATGGATGGATGGATAGCATCAGATTAACCAGGAAAATAATGAAATCTAACAATTCTTGATGACTGTAGCATTTAAGACCAAATAAGAAAATAAAATATGTGAATAAAAACAAACAAATGTTACAAATTGTGTAATGTAACATTAAACACCCACAAAACCACCTTAAAATAATCAACCAACAAATAAAACAATTGAACCCACCCCAAAAAAATTTGTCAAAATTCACTCGTTTTGAGTTGCAGATTGGATGACCTCCTGCTGTAATAAGGAAAATGGCTCTATACTCACAAAACACTTTACATTATGTCACATTCACCACATAGGGTTCAGTGACTTGTCCACAGATCCATTGACATTAACGGGGAAGCCTGGATTGAAATTAAAGCCTCCTGGTTGGTAGGTGACTGCTCTGCTGACTGAGCCACTGCCAGCCCCAACACAACACATAATGTTCATTTATACATTATTTATTTTACACTGTCAGAGGTCTCAGTAGCATGAGAAAAATTCATATGCAGCCACATCAGTTTGGCTCCATCTCATCAAACTGGTTACCAGCCTGGTCCCATTTTGCTGTGGAATACCATCCCATTTATCAACAAGGAGCTTCTGCAGGTCACCCAGTGAGGTGGTGTTGGTCTCATCATGGCTTAGCTGTACAAGACCTGTCAGGTGTGTGCCAGCCGTATACACCTGCTGGCACACACCTGGCTGCACTTGGAGCTCAAAACAAGAGTGAATCTAAACATTTACCGTCATTGCATTCATTAATGGTTAAATGAAACTTAGTAGTGCACAGAGGCAATCTCCTGGTGCCATATAGTGTCCTAAATTTCATCAATCCCTGAAATGTAAAAAGACATTCATGACCTCGCTGTGACCCCATATCTAACACTGACTTTAGCGTAACCTTAAAAACATCCGTCATAAAACGTTTTAATGATTTACATGCAGTAAGTGTGCCATGTGGTGAACGTGTTGGCTAGTAATCACCCCATTAGCTGTTAACTTTTAGGAAGCTACAAAGCTAAATCTAAACATTTTATTAGTTTTGTCTTTTATTGCCGTTTCCAGGGTCCGTCTGTTTATCTGCCTCTCCTTGGTTTATAGCTCATTTTCTGCAAATACTAGTTTTACAAAGATATTAAAAAAGTGACATTACACTCAAGAAGTCAACAAAAGTTCATCATCCAAAGTGAATGACCAAATTTTTGTTTTCTTGTCTTGTAAAGTATCCTAGGACAGGAATTTGATGCTTTGCCTAAAATCTTGTCCACACATTTTCTCCTAATTCTCCAATAATAAGACCTGATTACTGGACCTCCCTAATTGATATGCAGGGCTACTGGAGAGAGTCACACAGGCAGGCAGGATTTCTTTGACATGGGCAGAAACATAGTAATTAGATCCAGCAGATACCGTCTGCAACAGCTGTACCGGTAATAGGCCTCTAGGATATAGGAGCGCTCGCCTGGCTGCGTGGGCTCAGCTTTAAAAATTCTGTGTTGACTTTAAAATCGTCTACAATGCAGCTGTTGCCACTGACGGGCAGATGGGAAGGCATCAGGCTTGTTTGCAGAGGCGAGGACAGGCAAAGGTGACTCGGTGTGGAGATGCATCAAAAGGAGGATTTCGCCAACGATCAAAGTGCGTCTCGTAAAATTATTTTATTATTTCACCGTTTCAGGACAAACAGAGCAGAGCAAATGTGAGCTCACGCATTCGTAACACAACTAAAAATGCACCAAAGTTGTGTTAAACTGGCTTTTATTACAATGTTTGGTTCTTGAAGGTAGCACAACAGAGGAAAGTTTGCTGTCATTTCAAAGAAGTGTGTCCTGAAAGAGAATTAGTGAGAAATTTCACATCAGGCTGAGTTTTGGCCTCACACAGCAGCGTAAAAAGACAAAAAGAAACACTGATTTTCTAATGCAACGCAGCAAAGAGGGTCACGTGTTGCAAAAATGCTGCTGAGATTTCAGGATGGGAAGTTTCTCAAAATAAAACTTTTAAAGTTAAAGCAGTGGAGGAGAAAACCCAAACAGAAAACACACAGAAATCCTTTTAGCAGATTCTACTTTTTGTCTGCATCATGTTTGAAAATTCCTTCTTAAACTGTGATCGAGGTAATGAAGGAGATTCCTCTGAAGCAGGAGACCAGGATCTGTTACTGGTGGCTCACTGAAACCACTTAGAACATTTAAAGATAGATAGATCACAATTTAACCACTTCAGAAAGTCTAACCAACATGCAGAATGCATATTCCAGTCAGAATTGCTACTTCTGTTTGATTCTTTTTTGGTTTCTTACCCTTTATAATTAGTTTTCCCCTGTTCATCATTTATTTTTTACCTTAAATTAAAATGTCTTCATTCCAGTAATTCCCATCACTGGAGAATGTTGTAAAATTCAATTTAGAAGAGAAATCCAGTTCATGGTGCACTTTTGATGTCAGAAAGTAAATATTCACCTCCGTCCATTTAGTCATGCTGTGTCAAATTTTCAAAATAGTTTATCTTACCTGTGTGAGTTTGATAGAAGATCTTCTAACGTGTCCGCGGGGAACGACTCAGATGAGCTGTTTCGGTTTTGTCCATGGTGCTTTCACATGTGCCCACACACTGATGTGGAGACAGAGTCAGCCCAGACGCTGGTGCAGCTCCTCCTCTGGGAAGAACCAGCATGTGTTGTTGTGTTAAAGGGACTGACAGACAGAGCTGGGAGGGGGTAGTGGCAGCTATTAGTGACTGCTGTTCTGAATCCTTTAAGCTTGGGTTGCACATTTAAATAAACGAGACACTGGGACAGACAGGGAGCGGCTTTCTTTTCAGGACCCTGGAGAGCACGAACCAGATGTTTGCACTTTGCAAAAGCTCTGGGCAGTCAGGAGGAGCGAAGCATGAATGGATGTGGCATAAAATCAGACGGTGAAGTTCTATTTAAAAGGAAGACAAAAGAAACGGGTCGCTCTCTTCCTCTGTTACTGCAGGACGTTAACCTTTAAGACTCCACTGTTTTGACCTTTTAACCAAACCGGTGACGCAGGTTGCCCCAGTTGGTGGATGACCTTACTTTGATGGAGTTACCACTGTGGAAAATGGTCCCTGTCCTCAAAACAATATCAGAATTGTGCCATCAAACAGACCAAGAACGTACGAAAGAATGATCTTATGGGATAAACGCTCACTTGTTATTTAATTTAACATCACAGACTTTGAGTGTGATGCGCTGCTGAGCTTTTAATGTTTAATCATTTGTCATGAACTCACATCAATATCATATTGATTTGTACATATCTGACTCTCTGTTCCACAGTCATGTTGGTGAAAACAAGATTTCTGCATCGCCTTGAATCCTCTTCTGCGTTTTATCAGGTCTAAACTACAAACACGACAGTGAGCGGAATCCAAAAGCTGAGAATAAATATGAAGCTGATATCAAAAGCATTCTAAAGAATTCATTTCTTATCTTATTTTGCAGTAACAGTCTCACCACAGCCTTTATTGTGCAAATACCTAATTGAAAGTAACCTAAGCAGCTGACCACATGCTTAATCTTTTATAGCATGTTTGGCAAATATTGGGTGTTGTTACCGTTGTGTGCAGAAGGATTAAAGTACAGGATGTATAACGAAAAGGCAACACTGGAAGTCCACAGAACGTCTAAACTGAAATTTAACATCATAAAGTTCAAAAGTTAAAAATGGAAAACTAGTGATAAGAAGAATCATAAAGTAAACGCTAGGTGTGAGGATTATTGTCTGTCATGTTCTTACAAACACGTCTGTAATTTTGATCATAAATTATTCAATCTCAAAGATTTATGTTGCTGTGAAGACTTCTCTGGTTTTGTGTGCATGATGGGATTAAATTAATTCATAAGAATTGATAATGCCCAGCTCTACCTAGAAATAAAACCTGCAAGCATAATCAGTTAAGGTTTGGGTGAAAAGCAGCTTTTTTTCCTTTTAATTCTAACAAGACAGAAGGAATCCTTCATTTGTGTATTCTGATGTTTCACATTGTTTCCCATAAGGATCCTCCTGAGGAGATCAATAAGGTTTTCATCTATTTATGGTTTCAGACACCAGCATAGCACTGAAGCTGCTCATACATGTTCAATGACATCTTTTTGGCTTCAGATTCAGGGTTCCATGCGGTTCTGTTACTCCTCGAATTATCAGCAGCCTTTCACACGATTGATCATCCTGAGCACAAACTCCACTCATAGGCTGGCATCACAGGTTTAGGTGGTACTTTTCTAACAGGACCCTTAGGGTCATACTGGATGACTATTCATCCCACTCAGGGGTCCCTCAAGGTTCCATCCTGGGCCCGTTACTGTTCTCTCTATATATTTTGCCCTTAGGAGCCATTTTTAGACAGCACGCAGTTTCCTATCATTTATATGCAGATGATTGCCAAATCTACTTCTCTCTCAAGCCCACTGACTCCTCTAAACCTCTGCATCAAAGAGTGGCTAGCTGAAAACCTCCTAATCTGAATGACTCTAAAACCGAGGTAATTGTTTTCGGTCCTGACAGAATGGCTCAGCAAAACGCTGAAGCTCTCTGCTCTTCTTCATTGAAGAAAAGACCCGAGGCTGCAGAAAAAAACAAGTCGTCTAGATGGCTCGTCAGAATAAAGAATTGGTCACTCACACACACACACACACACACACACACACACACACACACACACACACACACACACACACACACGCACACACACACGCACACACACACGCACACGCACACACACACACGCACACACAATAAAAACTCATCAGACATGCAGATGCACTTCTGTTTTCATTTTCTTGTTCATTCAGTAAATAACAAACATGCAGGACACCAGGGAGAGAGTGTTTGATCATGCTCTCTGCATAATGACACACTGTCATTTACTTTGATTACAACTTTGATGATTCAGAGACGTTTACTGTAAATCTACTCGAGCTGCAAATTGTGACAAGATTATTCTGTTGATTCATTAAAACTAAATTTTGAGCTTTGACTCATCATCATCATCATCATCATAATTATGCGGGTTGTAGATGATCCTGAATTTTGAAGGTAAAGAGTATTTGAGGATTTCGTTGCTGTTTTTTTGTAATTTATTGTGCTTGTGAAGCACCTTGTGGTTTTATTTAGAGAGATGCTATATGATAAACTTCTTCTTCTTCTTGGAGTAATGGATAAAATATAACTTGACATTTCATATAAAAATGAAGGTACAATACTATTCAGTTCATGTGTTTTATAGACATACAGACCATTTTAACATATAAAAGTATATTTATTGCTATTTGGCTCTATTTTTCCTCTTTTCATTCATGCATTTTTTTTATTATTTTCATGAGAACTGTCTTTTTGAAAGCATGACCTTGACAGAATTGAGAAACTAGAAATTCACAACATTAAACATCAAACATCAGTATACAAAGCATACTTACTGCAGAAAGTACAACAAAATAGGACAATGCTACATATTTATTTATTTATTTATTTATTTATTCCAAACTGCATAGCTGTTGACTGAGCTACTTCCTCCTTTAGTTTTCACATTTCAACATAAACACAAAACCTTCTGTTTCAGAGGTGGTCCATCTAATCTCACTTCTCCAATACACCTGAATGTTTGAATTTCTTCCTCTACATGTCCTCAATTTCAGATGAAACCAGATCAGCTGTTAATGAAATTGGGTGTTGGAGTAGAAAAACACCTAAAACCTGCAACCCTCTCATGGTTGTTGCTGGTTTCCTGTTGATTGACTCTGCTGCCACCTGGAGGACTGATGCTGGTCTCCACAGCAACCTGTCACATTTCCTCTGCCCAAGGCCTTCAGGTGTATCTCATGTTACAGAGTACTCCGCTTTGGACTCTGTTATTTATCCTTCGAATATTCACAAATTCCTAAATCAAGATCCACTTTCAGGCTCCTGCTGGTGATGGGGTGACAAGTTACCATGGAGATGACCCTCCTGTCACTGTGTGATGTATATTGAAGGCTTAGTTAATTTGGTAGAGGAGGGAGGAAATGATGGGTGTGGGTTTATTGAATGATTGTTGCTCACATCAGGATTTTTCCTTCTTGTTATCTCACTGGTTGATGACTGACTCTTTCTAATCTCCTATAATTATTATATTTTTGGGGATTTAAGTCAAATTTAAAACATTTTCATTTGCAACTCTTAGCTGATTTGTTGATAGACAGAATAGAGCTCCAGACTGCAGGAGGTAATGCCAAAATCTAAAGTGGGTCTGTCATTAATGATCTTTACTGATAATGAGACATTTTTCCAGCATTATATCAGCTTTCTGCTTGGGGTACATGATACTCCTTAATACTGATATGACAATCCTTCTGCTGGTATAATCTAGCAAGGCCCATCCAGCCAGGCTAACTTCTTTAAGAAAGCATTTAGAAAAATGTGCTTTTGTTGCACCAAAAGTAAATTTTTCTTTGGCCGTGGTCAGTTTGATTTTTTTTTTACATCTTTTACATAAATTAAAAAAGCAAATTTGTATTAGCTAAACATTAAATAACAGCAGCATTTTGCATTTAAGTGGAAAAATCTTTCTGAAATAAGTGTAAAATTGTAATGTGCTGCTTCTTTTGTGTTTTGTTTTGCACATGCATGCACGCACGCACACACGCATGCGCACACACACACACACACACACACACACACACACGCACGCACACGCACACACAGGCACAATTATTTCCCCCTTTGCCTTTGCTGGGATCATCAGAGTGCTGACGATCTGTCATCTCAACATTTGTCGCACTAACGAGGCTCCATCCTTTAAAAGAATCCAAGTATTTCCTGTTGCCCATAGATGCACTGACACCGTGTTGCCATGGCAACAACAATACAAATCCTCTCCAATCAGGGAAAAACAAATAAACAGACAGGCAGGCAGGCACATGTCGTTTGAGCTCCTGACTTGTGTTTCACTGATGATTATTAAACAGAATTTTGTGCAGTTTTTGTTTATCCTGCGTATGCAAAGACAAATCTTTCCATGTCCACTTACAGTGGAAATATGATGGCACTAGTTTGCATAATGTAGGGGTCATCTGCAAAGTAAAATCATATGTAAAGTGGGGAGATGAATTCTGACCACATCTGAACCTTTTCCTATCCTGTTGTACATATAAAACAATAGAGAACGAAGGTTCACTTGAGGTCAAACACGCTGACTGTGATGAGGAGGATGGAACATGAGGAGTGACTCACTTTTCTAAACAATCATATTCATAGAGAATGGTTATAAAGATGCACTTAAACATGTTTTATCACATCATTAGATCATTTTCCTGCCCTGTTTATTTTAGCTTGGCATATTTCAGGTGCTTTGGCTTTTGGCGCTCATTTGAATTCATGGATGTGGTCACTGGGAAAGCTCAGCCACAGGGTGTAACCCTCATTTGGGAGCCTTGACTTTTCCCTCCACCACCTGACAGCAGAGCAGCAGGCCTTCAGACCAGACACTCTTTAGATTCAGGGCTTTTTCATACCTTTTCTAAAATTTGAATCTTTAAGTACATGCCCCTAATCAAGGGCTGTTTCATTTGTGTCACTTTTTGTTAGGGCTCCTGTTTTTCATGCACCTTAAGGTTATTAATTAATCTTATATTAACAGATATTTAAAAATGTATGTAAATCCACAGCAGCTCATAGATTTATAATATGGTTACAAAAAGTAATCATGTTTTTTGCATTCTTGTGCCGCAGAGTCACAAAACAAACGGTGACATCTAATTGCAGCTGATTTGCCTAAGTTGTCATAATGCTGTCTGTGCAACTGGATTGTTCGTGCACATCAAAGTTTCTGCAATGACTAATAGTAATAAAAAATCGTACGTGATGCATGATATAAAAGTAAGGTTCAGTGATCTTCAGGCTTTCAGGTTATGCTTCCATCCAGATAAAGTCTTGTTTGTTTTCTCTGTACATGGCCAAACCTTATTCTGCTCCTTTCAACATGATTGCTGCAAAGATATAATGTTCAGGTGTAATGATGCATCCCAACCCGGCCTGTTCCAAAACAAATTCAAAGCATTTATTGGAAGCTGGAATGTTCCATTTGCGTCATGTTGTATGAGCGCCTCAGTGTTGCATTACGTGCAACTATGTTGCGTCCTTCAATCCATCATTAAAGACATTGTTTGCTTTTTTTAATAATGCTGGAATTGTTGTAGCTTTCTAGCTTATCTCCATTCCTGGGAATTGAATAATTTGCATTAAACAACTTTCACTTTCCATTTGTCTGGTTTGTGTAGAGTTTATGCTTTATGTTCAGGGTTTTTTAATAAAAAATTTCTCTGGTTATGTTCATTAATTATTCATTCTAGTTTGATTATCATTTGACTAGTTTCTTTATTATTAAACCTGGTTTGTTTTCTATAGAATAGAATAGAATAGAATAGAATAGAATAGAATAGAATAGAATAGAATAGAATAGACAGTCCTTTAGTGGGGGAATGTTGGCGTAACATCAGCTAAGTAGAATTCACAACAAGACTCAATTTCATAACATGTCGAAAGAAATCACAATTGTTGTGACAAAACAAACTTATTTGTCAATTCTCAATTAATTCTTCATGAATGCAATTTATGTCCAGTGAACAAACAAACAAACAAATAAATAAATAAATAATGATATTCTTAGTTTTTTCTTTCCTTTTCCAGCTGCATTGTCATAACTGATTAGTTATAATGCGGGACTTACTTTAGCCTATAACACATTAAAAACAGAATATGCACTCATAGTTAAAATTCAAGATTAAGATTCACTTTTATGAAACATTTTAAAATAATACAATATTAAATTACTTTTTAATGTTTTACTATAATAAACATTTAAATAAAAAAATATTTGATTGTCGAGAATCATTCAATATAGCGTTCATTCGTCAAATTTCTTTTAAATCACACAAACACATATTTTCTTTTTAAACAATTTCTCCCTATTATTTATGCGGATCCATTTTTCTTTCTTTTTTTTAAAGCTTGTTGCTGAGAGGCGCATGCGCAGTTGACGGGTATGTGGAACGAACAGGAAACATTTTAAGAGTCCGTCACAACAATTTGTTCTTTCGTCGGTGCGTTGTGATTAACCGAGTCCGACTGACTGAATCAAGGATTATCGCGCAGACAGAACGAGCAGGTATCATTAAAGCCATATTTATTGCTGTAAAATTAAGAAATATTGTTTTTTTTAAGTCGGGAAACGGTGACTGCGAGGTTTGGGCGTGTTTGAATCTCAAGTGCTGAAGAGACAAACTGCCTCCGCCTCCTCACTACTGGATGCTAGCGCGATAGCCTCTGCATGTTGTTGCAGTCCTAGTTAAAGTTGTGTTATAGTCTGCGGTTCTTTTATTTATTCGGAGGCCAAGAGAGAAAAGATGGGATGTACGCTAAGCACGGACGACAAGGCGGCGCAGGAGCGAAGCAAGATGATCGACAGGAACCTGCGGGACGACGGAGAAAAGGCTGCTCGGGAGGTCAAGCTGCTCCTGCTCGGTAAGAAAGATGGGCGGACACAAGGGTCGGTGTAGTTGCTGGAGTAAGACCTCATTACCTCACACAGAATGCGATGACTCGTATGAAAGCCGTCGAATGAAAGTTTTATCTGGATGTCGATTAGGCAAACAGGCAATGGTGCAGGTGACATTTTGTTCCTTATTTGAACAGCTCAGTCTGTTAACAGTTGTGTCGAAAACTGTACCCCGTGTTAAAAAGCCCCTCATAAACCACAACACGTTATTTGTTAACATTTCATGTCTTAATTATATTAAAAATATTGTTAGTCAGCGCCTTACTTTAAACTTTAATTTCTTTAGCGAACAAACTGTATTTAAACACACTTCCCACGACGGGGGTGCTTTCCTCGGCAGGGGTGCATTTTTCGGCACAGCATCTGCTATGGTGCAGTTAGCCAACAAAAGTTTGAGCTATTCTGTTTCTGTGTTTTATTTCTGCTCATCCCGATCAAATTAAAGCCATTACATCCCGTTAGTCAGCCTTAGTCATTTACACAATCTCGCTCGGGTTAGTCCTCCAGTGAATCTGTAAGCTAATTTAACTAAAGCAATTAGCCGCTTGGCTACTTTAGCAGCTCTGCGTTAGCATGGATTAGTTTAGCTTTAACAAAGCGAGCTGTTTTCTTTCAACAGGTCTGAAGGCTTTATGTACCCGCGCTGTTATTAAACTACACTAATCTGTAATAATCACAGCTGTAGCGTGAAACTATCCGCTCATCACGTAAAATCTATAACGATGGCCTTTAGGCCCGTTGAATCTAGATGGCACAAGTAAACATTAAATCCGTGTTTTTTGATTAAAGGTATGTTCACGACGTAAACAGTGACGTCTCAGCGATGACTGCTTGATGTTTGAATGAGATTAGATTATTTCAATTGTGCTGCTGAACAAGTAAATAAAGGAGAAGCCAATAAGAGGACCCCTTTAATCATTTATGTCTGCTTCTTTTGGTGGTGTTAATATTTCAGGACAAGCTGCCTCCATCAGCAGCTCACTGGTGGTTGTTTCAGTGTGGCTAAATGGGGTAGAGGTTGCATAGCAACCTTAGCTTTTCTGACTGATGGTAATATGTGTCTATGGCAACTTTTAGTCACTCAACAAAGACCAATCACACCATGTCTGCCATGCAGAGTGCAAGCTGGTTTTAATGCACCAGTTTTGTGTTGCATTGTTTTCTTGTATTCTTTGCAGCTTGCAGGCACTTTTTCAAACTTAACCTGAGATCTTTATTGTTTGCAAGCACGAGTTTGGCAAATAAAGAATCATTAGATTTATTTTGTGTCCACATGTATGATGTCTTTTACGTTGATATCTATTTAAAATGGAAATACATACTCCCACGAGATTTGCTTCTCTGTTGGACATCCCAGTTTAGAGGTTTGCAGCAATCACTTAATGACATGCTCTCGCAACGACCGAGTGAGCTGAGCAAATGCAAACGATCACGTTTTGTTTTGATTGCAGTGTCATTGTGACAAAGCAGCCCACGGTGATACAGCGACAGTTTTTAAGCTTTACAGCCGATATATTTACATTAAATATGTTTGTGGGATTGCATCCGGATAATCCTACCATCTTAAATCGCTAACAGACCTAAAGCTTTTGACTTTTTCTGTTATTTGCAAAAAAAATTAAAAATCACTTCTGTGCCCTTAACGTTTAGCACCTCAATGTTGTGATTGCAATTAAATGGATCTTTCTTTGGTAGTAATACCTCAGTTGCAAGATGCTGTTGATCATGTGGGACAATAAATTGCAAAACATTGCAACTCACCTGGGAACTGGGGGCCCCTACAGACGCATCGTAATTAAAATGTTGTGTGCTCAGCTCAAAACACTTCTGGATCTCAGAGGGAGCTGCAGGGCTTGTTGTATGTGAGGTGGTGCACAAAACACTTTAATTGCAAGTCGGAAGTGGATGTCAGGGCCGCACTGTTATGTCTCCTACATATTGATGATGCCTTTCAACCACAAACCTGCAGTAGTGGCCTGATTATTGTATTTTGATTCCATGTAAATCAAAAAGGGCCCATATGGGATCCATCTGAGCCCCGTCTGTCTGATACAGCGTGAGATTCTGTCCGGGGAAATGTAAGCTGTGTATAATCCTATTGACAGGAGGATCGCTTTGATTAATCCAGTTGCTCTGAGACTCTACTAAACGAGGCCTTTGATAGCTGTTCTCTGGAATGATTTGTCTGTTGATTTGACATCATTAACAAAGTTTTCAAAAAGCTCATTTGGCTGAAATTATGAGGCATATTATCATCTTCAGTTATGATGTCAAGCAAGTTCTGGTAGTTTTAACAACTTTTTAAGCCTCTTTGCATTTTGTTTTCTTCCACAGGCAGCTGTTTCTGTGACTCGTTTCTGTAATGTTTGTATTGTTGCAGAGAACAGATGGCAGCCGCACCTTTTTTATTTGATTAGATTATTTGATTTGATTTGAGTTGGAGGGCTGCGGTTTTTTTTGCAGTTCCCTGCTCACTTAATCAGATGACGTCACAAAGCTGATTGTGTTTGTCACAGATTAGACACTAAATAAGAGCACCACAAAATTTAATTTGGCACAGCCCTAAAATACTGAAGTCCAACAGTTTAGCATTAATGTAATGGGTTTTGTATTTGTTTTATGATCTAACCTAATTTTGTCTCTTTTTTTGTTTTAGGTGCTGGAGAGTCTGGGAAAAGTACAATTGTTAAACAGATGAAGTAAGTTTGAATAGTCAATAAAACATTTCTTAATACTCCAAAGAGAATGATCTGAAAATGTTTTTCAAGAATATTTAAAGAATCGATCTAAATGTCTCTAAAACAGGAAAAAAAATTGTGCTGACATTATATTATGCAAAATAATTTGAAATTTCATAAAAATGATGTTCTAAAAATCCATTTTTAATTTCATGCAGTCTTGATGAAAATATATGCAAGTCTATTTCACGTGCAGTAAAATATTGTATGTAATTTATTTTTTAAATAAATGCTTATTTTAGACTTTTACAGGCCTTTTATTGGACTATTTGCAGTAATTTGGGCAACAGTGTTCAGTTTCACAATTTGCCTCTGCTGCCCCCAAGTGGTCGACAAAAGTATTACCCTTAAATGTCTAATTTAATAAACTTTAGTTCACTATTTATTTCATGCATCTTGATCCATATTATGCAACTTTTTCATATTTTTAAATAATTTTCTTGAGCCAGTATGTGCTAAAATTACCCTTTACAGGGTAAATTAAATGTAACTCAGACCCCCACCGCCCTCTGTGGCCAAAATCTTGTACATGCAACTTCAGAATGCCGGTCAGGTCTCTGTTGTACCTTAGAAAAATGGAGTTGGCATGCCTGGTGCTGCAGTCTGCTTCCAGCATGTTTCCTGCATGTTTTAGATCGTGAACACAGCTGATTTGTTTGATTTAGTGATGAACCGCTCCTGTAGACACTAATGAAGGCTGAGGAGACGTTTCAGCAGTTAGATTAAGGTGTTAAAAAGACGAACGCACAGCGAGGAGATAAGTTTCACTTGGTTTCACCAATGGAACACTAGGGGGTGCTAAAAGCAAGCCGAAACTGCCAATGCCTTTAAGACACTAACAGTTTTTCTTTGACTCTGATCATTCAGAAGAAATCAAACTTTCCTTTTCTGTGATCAGGATCATCCACGAAGCCGGCTACTCAGAGGAGGAGTGTAAGCAGTACAAGGCCGTGGTGTTCAGCAACACCATCCAGTCCATCATTGCTATTATCAGAGCTATGGGACGCCTTAAGATCGACTTTGCCGATGCCGGCAGAGCGGTGAGCTGAGTTTATGTTGTCGGTCGTCATGTGATTTTTCTTAGATGTAAAAGACATTTCTTTATTTTTTTACAGTGTTAAATGACTACAAAATTTGGTTTTCCTAAAAAAAAAAACAGCCCCCCTTTTTAAATCACGAGTATTTTTCTTTAGGATGACGCCCGGCAGCTGTTCGTCCTGGCGGGATCAGCAGAAGAGGGCTTCATGACCGCTGAGTTGGCCGGTGCTATCCAGCGTCTGTGGAAGGATGGAGGTGTTCAGGCCTGCTTCAGCCGCTCCAGGGAGTACCAGCTGAACGACTCTGCATCTTAGTGGGTTTGACACACAGAAGATCTATGGGGAAACTGTTTTAACGTAAACGCTTTATATCTGTTAATCATTTGCCTCTTGCTGTCCTGTTTTCTATTAAAGTTACCTAAACGACCTGGACAGGATATCCAACGCTTCTTACGTCCCTACCCAGCAGGATGTGTTGAGGACCAGAGTGAAGACTACGGGTATTGTGGAAACACACTTTACCTTTAAGGACCTGCACTTCAAGTGAGTACAACTACACGTGAGAGCGTTTCCACACACAACGCTGTTGGGTTCGGTCGTTTATCGTTGCTTCTCTATGACCTCAGAATGTTTGACGTCGGTGGTCAGAGGTCCGAGAGGAAGAAGTGGATCCATTGTTTCGAGGGAGTCACCGCCATCATCTTCTGCGTGGCTCTGAGCGACTACGACCTGATGCTGGCTGAGGATGAAGAAATGGTAAGACTCGTCAGAGCTCATCCACTTGCTGCTGTTGGCTCCATCATCAACGGGCTTCCTTCCTCTCTTTCAGAACCGAATGCACGAGAGCATGAAGCTGTTCGACTCCATCTGCAACAACAAGTGGTTTACCGACACCTCCATCATCCTCTTCCTCAACAAGAAGGATCTGTTTGAGGAGAAGATCAAAAAGAGTCCTCTTGTTATCTGCTACCCGGAATATGCAGGTGAGCGGCCGACACAAGCGCTCGCACGCAGAGCAGGTGTTCTCCACCTGCAAATGCTGTGTTTTGGATGTGGCTGGAGGGCAGGAGTTTGAACGAGAACACATCCAGATCTTTGATGCTGTTCTCTTAGATCTTAATCATCCTTAATGGTTCTTTTAACGCCTCATCTCTTGTTTTAAAATTATTCAGTTATTTTAGTGGAAACCCAAAGAGCTTGTTTTATCCTGCGGCTGAGTTTGGAGTGGTTGCTCTGAAGTGAGGACTTTGTTTCCCTTTTTGTCTGTCTGCTCGCATCCATAGTGAAAGGCACCAAGGAGTCAAGTAGAGGACTCAAACTATGACTGATTTAATGTTTGCTGCTTTAAAATGAACTTTTGCTGCTTTCAAAGCAGACCTGAATCCACCACACACACACACACTGATGTGTTACACCCCCCATCTAAAAGAAATCTGACATCAGGGTCGAGATGTTTCTGCAGCAGGTTTGGAGAAGACAACAAAAAATTTCAGGGGGTGTTAATCTGCTGCAAATTAAAAAAATAAAGAAGAAATTTTCTGTTTGTGAACACGGCTGAAAAATCTGCTTCTGCTGCTCAGAAAATCACCAGATAAACACGACAATCTGTGCTGCAGATGGAGGTGTGAGTCATTTAAAAAGCAGGAGGAAATAATGAATTATATCCAGCTTTAGTCCTGATTCAATATTTTTTTTCTTATTATTACATCTGCTTAAAAACCGAATATTTTCATGTAGAAAAAGAGATCGATGTGCATATTTCTGACGGGATTATTGTCATTTTTAGGCTCTAACACCTACGAGGAGGCTGCAGCCTATGTCCAGTGCCAGTTTGAGGACCTGAACAAGAGGAAGGACACCAAGGAGATCTACACCCATTTCACATGTGCCACCGACACCAAGAACGTGCAGTTTGTGTTTGACGCCGTCACCGACGTCATCATCAAGAATAACCTGAAGGACTGTGGCCTTTTCTAAAAGGTACCATCTCGGTTTTATCCACCAGCTGCACGGCTCTGATGCGTTTATCTCTAATCGTGTTGTGTTTTTATGTTCAGGCAGCCCAACGGTCAGCTCACACGCTGACTTTATTCAAGTGAAGTTTGAGTGGAGGAGCCTTTGTGGACCCTGCTGAGAAAGTCACCTTTAACCTCTTAACTTATGTTCATCTCTAAAAGTTTTGAAGACCGTGTGTAGAGAAAAACATTTTGTGTAAAATATTTGTACAACAGTCTATGGCCAGGAATTTTTAGGAGTTTTTAAAATGTGTTTTACCTTATCATTATTTTTATTTTTTATATATATATATAAATAAAAAGGGGGGGCCTTTCTTTTTTCTTTTGTCCATAAAAGAACACGTTTGTAGCTGTTTTTGCTTTGCATGCTTTAGTTATTGCTTTTTTTTTTTAATGATTTAGGTTAATCCAGTTGCCACCACCCATCTTTCCAAAAGTCCCCTAATTTCATTCAAAATTTTTCTTTTTGTCTAATTTTGTCTCCTTGTACAACAAAAACAAGCAAGACCAAGTCACTCTGCAGACCAATTCACTCTGACACTGATAAACTGTGAGCTGGGTGCGTGCATGTATGTGTATGCGTGTGTGCGTGTGTGTGTGTGTGTGTGTTTTGCATGTGTTCTGAGAGAGAATGCTTTGTTTTGATTGAAGCCAAATGCTGGTTAGACTGATCATGTGTGTCTGGGTGTGTGAATGTGAGCACAATATAAACAAAGGGACTTTTATTCCTCTACTTGTCATCCTCTTTCAAAGTTTTATTTTTCTAATCAACCAAAAAACAAAGCTAACTGTCCGTAGTGAAGGCAAAATGTGGCTGCTACAAACATTCCTTAGAAAATGAAGGAAGGAAGCTTTGAGAAGAGGATGGCCGACGGTGGCCTTGTAGCAGACGTGTCCGTGTGTAGATCCGTGTTCGGTGAGTGTAGACAGACAGCCGGATGAATTCAAGTGCACGGTTATCGATTAGGACCTGTGATGGTTTCCAGTTGCATATCTCTTCATCAGAACCCCCCACCACCCCTGCTCGTTGTTTCCAGTGGATGGGGACATTAGTGGACTAACCTCCATGATTTTGCTAATAAAAGAGTTGTTGTGGTGAAACCGTGGCGACTTGCACAACAGAAATGTCTCATCTTTTGTGTGTGTGTGTGTTTTAGTGACATTTGCTATAAAATTAGAGCTGAAATTCTCAACTATTAAGAGTAATCTTCCAGATTAATTTGTTTAGTGATTTGTAACAGTAACCTCATTAGTAGGTTTAAAATAAAAAAAATACTAAACCTGGATTTATAAAATGAAAAGTTTGTATTTGTAACAATTGAGTCAATTACGGTGAAATGATTTGTCCATGTAAGATGATGCTTTTTTAATTTGTTTTTCCTACATAAGTTATCTAAGAACCAGAACCAGCTGATCTCGCAAAAGTTGTGAAGATGAGGACACGGACACTCTGAATCAGAATAGTTTATACTATAACATTAAAAGGTAAATGGCCTGTATTTGTATAGCGGCTTCTTAGGTTCATACAACCCCCCAAGGCACTTTACAACACAATCAGTCATCCATCCAAGGTGATGAGCTACGATGTAGCCACAGATGCCCTGACAGAGGCGAGGCCTGCCATACACGAGTCGGGCACCACCAGTCCCTCCGACCACCACCAGCAGGCAAGGTGGGTTAAGCGTCTTGCCCAAGGACACAACAGCAGCATTCTCTGGTGGGAGCTGGGATTGAACCAGCAACCTTCTGATTACTGGAGAACCTGCTCTACCTCATGAGCTACTGCTGCCCTAAAAGTATTATTAATGTTCCGATTTGAGGATATTTCCTTTTAAATTTTTGTGTTCTTTTATTTCTCAATATAGATTTCTTATTGTTTCTGTGGATGAAGTTCCACTAATTCTAAATACAAAGGAAATTAAAACAGAAAAGCAAAGAAAAGCTCAGGTGTCAGGATAAAAATTAAAATACACAGAGATTTTGACCTGAGATTTACTTGATTTGTGTGGGAATTAAGAGGAAAAGATAAGACACCAAAAGTGTTGTGATAATTTTATGACATTAGTTGGATATTTCCATTTATCCTTATGCAGACTAATTTATCCAGATTACTGCCGTATTCTATGGACTTTTTGATTGTGATGTAAAATAAAAGTGTGAACGAGTGAAAACATGAAAAAATACAAAATTTTCTTCACTTGTATTTAAATCACAACCATTGATGTCATTGATTTAACTGATATTAATAAATAAATAGGCTTTTTATTAATTTGTGTGAAATAAGTATTATGCAGTGAATGTCTGCCTCTAGTGGCCATGATGCGTAACTACATGTAATGATTAAAACTAATGGTTACTTTGTGGTCATAAAGAACAAAACTGAGCCAGACCTAATTACTAGTTTTAATCTAATCAGCATAGATTACTTCTTAAATGATATATTGACCTTTCACGTGCAACCTATTGGAAAAACATCAACTTAACTAATTAGCTTTGAGGCAAAATGAGAAAATTAATCTTTGGCATGCTGTGGTGATTTTAAAAAATAATCCTTTCCAGCATCCATGAGCTGATCAGAGGAATTAGATGGGATTATTAGAACAACTGTCAAAACACAGACGTTATTTATTTTATATTTAAAAGACACCGAGATGAGCACAACTAAAAGGAGCCAAAGATGAATTCAGATTTCCGTAAAGCTGAGAGGAATCGTTTTTATTGGGGGGGCATTGTGTGATTTAAAAGCTAATTGCAAAGTAATTTAGCTAATCCCTGAAGCCCCTCCAGCTGGATCAAACTGAGTTTGTTTCATAATGAAAGGTGTGAGTTTGAGTGGGAAAGTGGATGAGGATGGGTTTTGTGATTGGATCTAACATCTGCAGCTGGAAATCAAAATGAACTCCATCTCTAAAGGAACTCCTGGCTCTAAACACAACAAGGAGGTTAATGTGCTTTAAAAAGAGAAATAAGAACGGTTAGAAAAAGATTTATTTGCACAGTAAGAAAAGACGTGTTTTGCATCAAAATAGCAAAAAGCTCCTAAATTCCTGTTCCTGATTGGATTTTTAATAATCCCACTGTCACAAGAGTGTCGAAACGTCACATTTCTGTCCAAATTTCCTGTAGGCACATCATCATTATTATAAAATTCCAAATTATAGCTGTTTTAATGCTACAAAAACAATTAGAGCAGCTTGAAACTGTATTTTTGAGCTGCATGTGGCATGACTGATTGCATATAGCTGACAGTGATACAGAGATGAGTGCAAAAGCTAATCTCTGCTAGATTACAGCCTCTTCCAGAGTCTGGTGTGGTTTGGAGTCGAGCTGGATTTTGTGCAGGTACCCCGCCATCACGAGCACCTCTCTATAATTAAATCTCATTGTGAGCTTTGAGGAAAAAGCCATCGTGATTTACATGCCAATTCCCTAAAGCCATTGAGTCTAATTAACTTATTCTCAGTGTGTGAGGGAAGCAGATTTTTAACTGCTGCTTCATTCTCTCAGTTTCACACTGATGCCACTGTTTCGTTCTTACAAGTTTCTTCCAAAATCTAAGATATTAGACTGTAGCTGGGGCTGCTTTCGCTTGTTTAGACGTGTGAGGATTTTTAAAAAAAACATGCAAAAATCATGAGTCTGTTCCCCCAGCGAGTGGGAGAGCCAGAGCCAAGGTGACCCGACTCCCCCTTCTCTTTGCAGGGCAATAAAAACAACTTAGTGTGCATTTCTCCCCCAACAACAAAACCACGAATTGGAGTCGATGAAGGAGGCTGTGCCGTAAATCCATATAAGCTCTATTAAAATTCCCCCTCAGAGTGCACAGCCTGCCTCGTGTTATTGTATTTTTCTCCTTCTGTTGTTTGGCATTGTGCTTTAGGATGTTCATTACTTTCTGTCTATAATGATGATATAAAGTAATCTCCTCATCTTTCCTCTCCTGCTCCCAGCCGGTGTGCACAAACACAGCCACAAATGTCTTTTCAGATAGTCTGAGGATTCCTCTGGGGATTTGTTTTGTTGTGCGAACATAAACAACTACAATTTCTATTCTGATTATAATTTTGTGCAAAAATAAAAGAGTTAATTGCTTTAGAGTTCATCTGCAACCAGAAAACATGCTAATCCGCTGCTGTCTTTTTTTCTCTCCACTCATACTGAAACACAGCTGTTCCACTTTTGCATCCTGTCAAGAGAAAATCTGAAAACGCTGAAAGTGGCTCTAAATTTAGACATTTGCACCTCAAAGCTTTTCTTTCTGTCTTTGTTCTTCCGTCAGACTTCCGAGGAAGGTCCAAAACACAAAAATAATCTGGTATGGATATGTGAAAAAAAAGTGAATCATTTATCCATGCAACAAAAATACAACTTTCATAACAAGAATAAAGTACAGCGTGCCAGATTTGTATTCTCTTAGGCGTCACGGGCCAGTTTAATCATTTAACCAGTAACTTTATCTGGTTTTGAGGGAAAAACCTGCAGAATCTAATGTTGCAGTCCTGACATCAACCAGCAGAGGAATAAATACATAAATCAGGATTCATTTCCTCTCTGGGGGTATAATCTCCTAATCCAGCCACTTTTCTGGATTACACTCTGGTCATTTTCACTGCAGTGGTTATTCTAGATTAATCCACTTTGGGTTATCATCTGCTTATGATTAATGTTAAAATGTTTGCGTTTTCCTGAATGTTCAGTGTGACCTACATGTTAGCAGACCAAAGTGATGGTCTAAGTGAATCCACTGCTCTTCATGGATTATTCACCGGATTCAGATAAGGCTGAGTACGCTGATGTTGTTTTGCAGGGAGGAAACCAGAACAACAGAAACACACGTATGTTCTGTAAACACGCTGAGATGGGCTGTAATCCTCTACAGATTTAGACCAGCCACTCTTAACTTTCTTTTTGGCCTTAAATGTGAAATGAAACTTTACTTCAGCCTCTTCAGAAAGCCGCACAGCCATGAAAAAGTAATGTGGACAAAAGGATTTGTCATTCTCCGTTGGACTTGGATTTATGTCATCAGAGCAATTATGTAACCATGACCGGCGAAGGCGGGGAGCATTTTTTAAACCTAGGAGGACAAATTCTGGGTGTGATCATGTACAGATTTACAACATCAGCCCAAGTTCAGAATTTGGGTCAAACAGGAAAACAGTGGAAATAAAGGCTGTGACGATGAATTTAAAACTACATCACAATGAAAAGATCAATGAAATTAGACAATTATTCTATAACTAATGACTGTAAATGTCACAAAGCATCAGATCTTTGAATTACTTTGTGTTAAGCACTCTTTGAACAACCTTAGTTGGGAGAAACAGAGATTAGCTCTGATTAACTAGATACGGTGACTACACAAAGCCTCATAAAAAAGGAGGGAGTAAAAAAACATTCAAACAAATAAAATTTCATTATGAGGTTGCTCAACTTTAGTTGGCATTTATTATTTAAAGGCACACAGTGTGTAAAAGCATTCGACTCTTTAGCGACATGCAGTTCAGAGAAGGTATTGCAGCTACGGTAGCCCAAATGCATCAAAAAGGCAATATGTCAACAACTTCCAGCTTTCACTCCAGAATTCAGGTTCATTCTATATAGAGGAGCTCTAGTACAAAGAAACGATGAAAGAGTGAGGGAGTAACTTAACCGCTTGGAGACTGGTGTCCAGCTAATAGTGGGCGAGGAGCTTATCATACACGGAAAGTTGGGCATGATGAGGTCCTGAAGATTTGGCATATCTTTTAATTTTGTTTTTCAAACTAACCGAGTACAGTATTGGTGTATATATTCTCATCTTAGTTTGGCAGACTGCATGCTTCCAGGGCGTACTGCTGCCCTCTGTTTATTTCAGTCATGTCAAAGCGCAAACGCAAAACGTGGATGATATTATATTTTGTATGTCCCTAAACAGCTACCGTATTCTAAGATGGAGCATTGCTATAGTTGACGACACGTTATGTATAGAAAAATGTAAAATTTAAAGCCAAGAGGAATACTTAGAATAGACGTCTGTCGTGGTGGTGGTTGTAGGACCCAAAATGCAGGTGAACAGGAGGCAGACTGGCAGGCAAAAGAACTGTTTAATATGAATAATGGTAGGTAGCGATACAACAGGTAGACAAGACGAGGATCTGATCCAGACCAGGACAAACAGAGGGTAATCAGGTGGGTAGGATAACAAGGGGCAGGTGAGTCCAATAACACTTAACGAGGGGAGACAGGACAACACATCTGAGGGAGAAGGAGCAGATCCTGACAACGTCAGTGAGAAATATTAACAAAAAAGAATATGTTTGTGAACGGGATACACAGAATTTGATTGCAAACAAGTAAAAATATTACACACTGTGCCTTTAATGAACAAAAGCAGGTTTTTGGTAGAATATAAAAGAGTCTGGTTTATTATTACACAAAATAACAAATACATTTTACAACCTTTCTGAAAACAGAGATGTAATTCTGTTTTGGTATTTATTGTTAACATATATATTTCTCATTCATATTTCATAAGAAGTCCTGTTTTCCTTTAAATATTGGAAGTTTTTTTTTTTTTTACTTAAAATTGTTTAATTTTCCTTTTTTCTTTTTATCTTTCTTTTGAAGAGCTTCGAACTTTCCCCTGGGATTATTAGACAGTTATCAATATTAATTAATAGTCACAAAATTGGTGTTGTAGAACTTTGGGAAAATGTTAAAGTATAACATGCACCACGTTTTGTTTTCTTTTCATGTGACTATTCTGATGTGTGCTGATATGGAGCTGACCTGCTGCTGCCTTTCTGGGTTAGAATATTCTTCTTATGTGTATGAATTCTTATTAATATCAAGGGTCTTTATTGGTTAAATAAAGGGTAAATGTGCTAAATAAGACATCAAACAGAAACCTGCATGCTCATGCAGTGTTGACTAAATATGGTGACTATTGGCTCAATCCAGGGTTCTGGGGCCCCTTGGGCAATAAAATATTTATAGTAGGCTATGTGACATATTTCTATATGAAGTAATGTCATGTAATCGATTTTTGCCCATTTTCAGAATCAAATAGAAGTTTTTTTTTTCCTGTCACGCAGAGCAAACTGTTGCTCGACCTGCGTGTCACCTCCTGAGTGATCATCACGGAGCCCGAGGAAGCGCCACTGGCAGTGTAGTAAAAGAAGCGCCCCTCCTCTCCATCTCTTCACGCCGAACCAGAACCATTCATCTCTCCCCTCCTTCAGGCTTCACATCCGGGTCATCCGCCAGGATCTGTCTCCGGCGTCTGTGTCTGACAGAGTAATAGAACTGTTTCATCCGCCGCCGCGCCGTACTGCAGCTCTCTGCCCGACCGCGCGGCTCGCAGAGCGGACACTGCGCTTAGCGTGCACCGGTGATGATGGAGCCCGGAGCGCCGTGAAGCTGCAGCCGCTCGCACAAAGGCAGGGATGAGACGGTAGGAGGCTCCTTGTATGGGTTAGCCCGCGGTGATCCAACTCGCCCAAAACGATGTCGAAGAGCCTCAAGAAGAAAAACCACTGGACCAACAAAGTCCACGAAGCGGTGATAAGCCGGGGGAAGGACGGGGAGCTGGGGTTCGAGCTGAAGGGGGGCGCTGAGAACGGCCAGTTCCCCTACTTCGGCGAGGTGAAGCAGGGGAAGGGACTGATCCAGAGCGGAAAACTGGCTCAAGATGAGCTGCTGCTGGAGGTCAACGACATGCCAGTGGCCGGGCTCACCACCCGGGACGTGCTGGCCGTGATTAAACACTGCAAAGACCCGGTCCGCTTCAAATGTGTCAAACAAGGTGAGATGTTTGAGGGGAAGGGGGCGCAGGAGGAGCGCACATTCCTCCCTGCCTCTCCGTGTGTGTGTTATTTTCTGCATGTGTGATTAAGATGCAGGCTAACGTGTGCACTCATCTGTCAGTCTGCTGTGGACGCGTGGACACGGAGACGCGCCCGGGCCTGTTTGTTGGTGACATGATGATGGGTTCTCATCTCATTCGTTTGTTTACCACAGTATCTCAGCCTGGAGGGGGTGTGTCCTCACAGGCATGATGAGCACCCCCCCCCCCCCCCCACCCAAAAAAAAACCCTGCGAGTTTCTGCTCTGAACAGGCCTGGGTAGATCACTCTCACCAGAATCTGCACCCTCCAGCTCACTGCACACAGAAAAGATCAATTCCTCCTCCTGATGTTGCAATCGTTTTCCCTTTTGTGTTGTTATTGTGGCCCCGTGCAGCTGAAGGTTTGTTGTACTGTTTCTGAGCTCAAAGCGTGGGTTTGCAGAGCTCACTGAGTGACCTGCTTCTGTCAGCCAGTGGAAAAGCAGCACACATAACATTAAAGTAACAGTGGAGGAGATATTTATCATTCATCACACCCTCTGAGACTCAGTTAAAAGTCACAATAAGTGGCTAAAAAAGGGAGGTTGCATTCTCTAAATAAAGCTCGTTTCTGGGACGGGAGTAAAACGAGAGATCCAGCCAGGTTTTTAAAAACGTATTTCTGGACGCTGCTGAGTTTGCTCACAGAGGATTCACACAGATCCTCGCCTGATGCACGCTTCTCAATCTATCCATGCTGATTGATTACTGAGCTGGAGCTGCTGACAGAGTAGGAGCATGGTGTTGTGACGTGCCAGGGGTGAGGCACTAATGTATATGTAATGGACAGGTCTATTCTGCTCCTTCTCTTATCCATATAAACATGAGTCTGAGTGTTGAACCACCCACATCCCTGAGAGAGTCCTTGAATTCTCTGCTGTTTGTGCACAGCTTGCTGTCCTCTTCACCCCCCCCCCCCCCCCCCCCCCCCCTTTCTCCTCTTCTTTCTCTGTCATATTTGACTTGCATCCAGTGGAGGGTAGAGTGTATTTATGGCGGACATCTGCTGACACACTCCCGGCCCGCTGAGGAATCATCTAGAAGTGGTTGAGTTGAACAGCTCAGAGCTGAAAACAAGAGCTGAATGTCCTGGGTACACAATCCTATCTCACTGCCTGTGCAAACATGAACATTAAAGAGGCTATTTTCAGTCTCGGGACATTGTAGGAACTCAACTTCTGTTCCAGAGGAAGCACAGCAGTCTGATGGACCTCCAGAGCGAAGCAACAACCGTGACCTCCTCTCATCAGAGAAAAACCAGAGTATAAAATCACTGTTTCACTATTCAGGTGTTCTAACAAAAACAGCAGGATGCTGCTTTGGAAGTAAAAGAACCATGTGTACCTGTTTTTTATATAAAAACAGAAAATCTGGAACTAATGTGTTTATCTTCAGAGCTGCTGCATCCTTTAGTATTGCTTTAACAGGATGTGTGATGATGATGAGGGCTCTTCCTCACGAGGAGCAGAAGTGTGTTGTTGTGAGGATGCATTAAGTCAGTTTCTAATATCATATGCTGCATAAATGGCTTTTAAATCAATTAGTCCATCAGTGAAACACACACGCAGGCATGCACACACACACACACACACACACACACACACACACACACACACACACACACACACACGCACACATGCATGCGCACACGATTTGGCCTGCATATGATTATTTGAATGCAGATTTACAAAGACAAAAAAGGAGTTTGAGTGCACATCTTAAGAGGGTTATTTATCTCCTGCTGTGTGTGTGCACGCGCGTGTGTGCGCGTGAGCATGCGTGTGTAAATGCATGTGTAAGTGCGTGCATGCGTTTGTGTGTTTGCTTCAAGGGTTTTAGATCTCTAAATGGATCTGCTCCTAATAGATGTAAACTAATGGCAGCAACATCGCCAGATAATCAAATCAAAACAAAAAGGTGTCTTCATTTAACCCTCCCCACCCTTTACGATCAGTTTACGTTTTTTTTTTATTTAAGTTGCTGTGCTGGTTGTATAGCTGTCCTTAAGAGACATATAGTTAAACAATTCTTGTAAATGAGGCTTGATAATGAGTCATCTTGTATCTCTGTTGGATTATTTGCGAGAAAGCAGAGATCTCAGCAGTGTTTGTCTCTTCATCAGCAGCAGCGTGAAGCGCGTTGCAAACGGCTGCTCGGTTCAGCCAAGCAGATTTCTAGAAGTGTCATGAAGATCATAACTGCAGAGAGGTGTTAGAACAGTATGGAGAGAGGCGTGAACAAGTGTGTGTGTGTGTGCGTGCGTGCGTGCGTGCATGTGTGTGTGGTGAGAAGGAGAGGTGGAGTTTTAAGCCAAGACTATTGTAAAGCTGTGAGACAAGACACTTGGTGAAATGGATGAAATTCACCCGTCATGTATTCTGGCGAGTTCAGGTACCAAGTTGTTTTTACTCTTCAAATCTAAATAAATAGATTTTTAAAGTGTGATTGCACAAGAGGACAAAGAAAAAAACGTGGAGTGATTTTGTTGCCTTATAATCAGAAACGTTTTGGTTTGAATCTCAGTTTTACAGATTTTTCTTAGAGGAGTTTCCATGTTCTCATGCGTCTGTGGATTTTCCTGCTGCTTTAGTCTTTCGATTTTGTTCAACCTATCTCCCAATAGGCAAACAGCTTTTTTTATGTAATGCATTTCATACCCGAGGTGATTCAATGTGCTTTTCAAGTGCTTTTATGTCAGATTTATTTAAGATCATTTTAGGTTTAGCAGTTTTGGTCTAATAAGTGAAAAATATTGAAACATTTAACGATACTCCCCTATTAAAACACAACATTTGAGCTCAGAATCAATAAAAACTGACTGATCATTTTTGGGTTTCTTAATGTTGATTATGTGTGGCAGCCATCTTTAATTGGTTGACCCCAAAACTGAACCAGTTGTGATGTATATCTAATAATTACTTTTTGAAAGTTTCATTATTATCCTCCATTGGTTCATGACATATTTAGCTGATATCACAAACAAACGTAGGTGAATCTTTGTCAATGTGATTTAATTTACAATTTAACACTAGCTGTCTTAAACAAATATCATACTAAGTTTTAAATATGAGTTTTTAGCATTGTTTCTGTTTGAAATGAGAATGCTCCTTTGGGCAAACAAAGCATTTTCTCTGAAACTACCAGATGTACCATGCCCTTGATATTTACTAACATTTAATCATCCAATGCTCCAATATTTAAATCTGACATCCACTTCTGTAAACAAACCAAAAACGCAGAAAAACAAGTCTGTTTTCAGTTGCCTTTAACTGTTGTTAGTCGTTTCCCATAAATAGTCACATAGCAGACACAAGGATAAAAATATCATCGCCAGCTATTTTGGGAGCTTTATTTTAAGCCTTTAATAATCAAAAATCATCATTCAAGAACAAAAAAAATCATTTTATCTTATATATCAGTAAAAGAAAAGCAGAAATCCTATGTGAAAGGCACAAATGTGGCACATTTTCATGTCGTTGGCTTTTCTGAACTGATATATCCTCCCGTTTAAACCTTTTCCTCTCAGAGAGGTAGAAGTATGTTCCACTCACCACGGTTACTGAGAACATGTAATTCTGAGAAAAATCACAACATGATTTTATAATGTTAACATGCCCTTTCCCATCTGAAGTGGAGCAAAGTCATCCTTCATTACTCCGTTCTGCTGATTTCGCCCCCACAGTGCTCACAGAGCAGGAAGAGCGCCTTTAACTACTTAAAAATTCTCTCCTCATGTCCCACTTCTTCTCTTTTTACATTTTTATCAAATATCCTGCCTGCATATCTTAAACGGACTGATCTGAGATTAAAATTCTTGGGTTGAAGTAGAAGTAAACAAAAACTGTCCTACTTTCTCCTCCCCGACAGCTGTTGAAGGCAGCTGATGTGAAGTCTAAATGTCAACACATTTAATGAGCTGTTTGACACCGTAAATGAAAGTGTTTTGTCCACTTTTAGTCATTTTTAATACCTATTAACATTATTTCTTGTCCTATTTTATAATGCAATTAACTTGTTTAATGTGGGAGTAAAAGGCAGTTATAAGGACTTTAAAGGTGCAATATTTAAGAATGAAGTAAGAATGACATCTTGTGGTCATATTTGGTTACTGCAATCACTTTCAGTTTCATGGCTGTTGCCAGTTACGGATCAGCACTAGAAGAGTCTAGATGACAAGCAAAGACGAGTCATACACAGTAAGTTGATACATAGATAAATACTTAGTCATATCTGGGGTTAGTACTCTTGGGTGTTTTATGGTAAGGAGCACTTACTACACTTATTATGGTAATATTTCTCCGGCATTGGAGGAAGTGTGGTTGTTAGCCGTCCGGCTGTTAGCTTGCTGTTATAGTAACGACTCATTAAAGGACGTAAAACGTCACGATTGACTCATTATTCACTTCATACACACATTGTTAGTAATAGAAAAAATTGCTTGAGATGTTTTTAGAGCCGACTATTTGCTTGTAATTTACTGTTAGCATTGTTAGCTCAACGTTAGCCGCTAGCCTGCTTCACCCAATATTAGAGTAAAACAAAAAGATGCTGTGGCTTTTTAGGGGTACAAGAAATAACTTCTGGGTTGCTCCTGTTTACTGACTTAGGATCGTTAAACAACTTTAGAGCTTTTTGTCTGCCAGTGTTGAATTACAAATACTGGTGCAGCAGTTAGCTCGCCGGAGACATGGCAACCTCACAAACTCACAGATTATAAAATGTAACGACATCCCGCTTTTGGTTTTTTTTTAAAGGAGAAAAACTGACAACCCCCCAGCCGACTGAGAAGAAAATCAGTTTCAATGTAACCTTCCTTCCAACATGATTGAGACATTAGACTGTTTTGTGATTATTTCACTGTAGAAGTCTTCCATATTGCTCCTTTAAAGTTGTTAGGAATGATGTCGTATTCATTCTGGGCTTTTTCCAGGGTGGAATCTTTATACAATATAAAGCTTTTGTGGAAAAAAATCTTAAAATATATCTTTTAAATTGCTTTATACAATCAGAAACCAGTTGTGTGTTTATTTGTCATTCTGTTGGAACAACCAATTGTGCCCAGGTTTCTACCGTCTAGATCAGCGGTATTCAATTCCAGACCCTGAGGGCTGGTAGCCAGCATGTTTTAGTGGTTTTTCTGCTCCAACGCACTTGATTCAGTGGTTGAATCACTTGTGCAGCAGCTCCTCAGGCTCTGCAGAAGCCTGTTAATTACCTGCTGATTGAAATCGGGTTAAAACTAAAACGTGCTGAATACCGGCCCTCCAGGCCCAGAATTGAATGCCCCTAATCTAGTTGATGATTTCAGGGTTATTCCATCTATTTTTTTTTTACAGTGCACCATTACCACAGCATGATGCTACCACCACCATGCTTGACAGTTCAGCTCAATCTTTGTCTTTTCTGACCTTTATCTTTTTGCTACTTCCGAAGAAGATGGTGCAGATTTAATTTGAGCTAGAAGGAATTCTCTTTTGGAGCTGGAGCTTCACCCTCATGGTTCATTGAGGCCGACAGACGAGCCTTAGTCTTAGTTATCTTTCTAGTTGTACACGCTAAAGCTTCCAGTTTTTCTTCACAGTCCATCAAACTCTTGAGACACCAAGTACCACGTGTACCTTTAAGTACGAAATGTAATCCAAGGCTTGGCATCCATATAGTTATATTTGCTAAGCTTAGACTGGATTATCACTGTTTGGAGGCGTTGTTGAGCGAATGGCCACCGAGCGCCAGTTTCAGCGCTCTTGCCAATTTAAATTAGCTTATGCAACAGAAATTAAAGCCTCGGACGTGTTGCAAAATGAAACTGCTTCACAATTAACTTTCTCTGGCTGTAACGTGTTAAAAAGAAAGTTCTCCAAATCAAGTTTTCTAACTCAGCTGTCTGAGTCCTGCCTGTCTTCTTCATGCGGCGACACCATGGAGGGACAGATGGAGCGGCGGAGAAAAGACGACCTTCTTCTCCTTTCTTGTTGCTTTGTTGATGAGGAGCTTGAAGAATCAGTGCATAACATCCTGTCTGCTCTGTTGGTATTAATAACTCACCCAGAGATGAGTTCTGTCAGAGGCGGAGGAGGATTTTATTGAGGCCTAGAAGCTGCTGGAGCTCGACTCTGAGGATCAAACTCCAGCTCAGCCAGCCAATGACCAGAAATCCAACCGGTCCAGTTAAACGAATTAGGTCAATGTAATTCTCCACACCGCGGACACGCAGCATGGGACGATCTGCTGCATGAAATGGAGATGGAAGTGAGGAAAGATGTGACAGAAAAGAGGCTTTGTCAAATTGTTTTAGTGTAAACAGAAAAGTCCTCCAGTCAGAACATGATCAGAGTTTCACTTCTTTTTTTTAGCACATTCAATTATTTAAGTGGCAGAACATGATGGCTTGAGATGATCAGGAGATTCTAACTTATAAATGAGACTTTAGTCATGGAACGAGTCTTTAAAAAGAAGAAAAACAGCACAGATTTTCCAGTACAGAGCGTTTAGTGATGGATCGCTGCAGCTGAATGCAGTGTGTGTGGTCAGATTTGGAAAAAAGTGGCTTCATTTCATGTCTGGCTAAGAGAAAACATCATATTTTGATTATTATTCATGAAATGTGTGTGTGCTGAGTGTTTGTGTGGATTATGCTGATAAAGGATAAGAAAATATCGTGTGTGTGTGTGTGTGTGTGTGTGTGTGTGTGCGTGTGTGCGTGCGTGCGTTCACATCTTCATAATGGGAACAATAGAAAATTGTCCTAGAGTGCAACTTTTCAGCGCTGAATCATCTGGAATAACACGAACTGAAGTGAGCTAAAAATATCTGACATTCTTTTAGAAAGTAAATGATTGTTTTTAAACCATCACTATGAATGTGTGGTTGTCACATTTATTTACTGGATTATTTTGTTACTTCACAGCAGTAAATCTGAAAACGTATTGATGAAAATCAGATTTTTGCACATTATCTTTTAATTTTCTAAAAATTCAGGATATTTCTTGTTTATTGTGAAAAATGCTCTGATTGTTCTCTGTAATCTGAATCCGTTTTTCCACCCAGACTTGATTTTTTAAATTCTTCTAATTTCCATTTGTGTATTTTCACCCTTCTGTTTTTTTCCAGTTGAATTTTCATAATTTAGAAACTACCGTGGTTTGTTGAAACCTGTAAAAAGCTCCATTCAGAGAAATCGAGATTGATGGGCTAACAGCTAGTTTCAATGTAACCAAGATTAAAGCACATGGCTCTCATCCAAAAAAACAACTTTAAGAGTCAAAATATCACAGTTTTTAATGCATTATTTTATAAACATTTACATCTCTGTCTACTTAGCGTTACATTTATTTATTTTAGCATAAATATCACCAGCAGCAGTAAAACGTAGCACTTCCTGTGCACCCAGGGGTCAAACACTGAATAAATATCTTAATATGTTTGCTAAAATTACAATGCAGTCAAAAACTGTAGGAGGCATACAACATCCATTAAATGTACGAGACTGGAGGTCAATCTACTTTGTGGTTGTGTTTCCTCGCCCAACACCAAAAATGAAACTCTGCATCTGTTGGTTTGTGCACTATAGCATAATCTTTTATTTTGTTCAACTTAGACCTGATGTTATTCAGAGAGACCTGCTTTGAATTTAATATAAAAATGAGGTATAAGTTAAATTTAAGAAAAAATGCCATTTAATTAAAAAAAATAACTAGTTATTGTTTAAAAACTTTGTGTTTTTTCCATGTTAATGAGGTCCCTCAAATCCCAAATAGCTAGGGGAAATAAAAAAATACACACCAAATAAAATCTATGATCTCCGGAGGTTAAAGTGGCTCCAATCTGGTAAATTTCACACAGGTGAACCCTAATTATCCTAATATTTCAGCCATAATATTAAGAAATTCCTGCCCTGCTTGACCTCTGGGCTTGTGGAAGTGCTACAATTAGCTTTCGGTGGAAATATTTACATTCATAAAGAACTATTAAATTCCAGTTAAATGTGGAAAAATGGAAGTGTAAAGGTTTATGAAGTTACATTTGTATGAATATCTGTGTGATTTTGGAGATTAGAGATAATTTAATACAACAAACACCTTCAGTCTTGGCTGCACTCTGACTAGCCATTAGCTTATCAGTCCTGGTGGATGGGGACCTTTATTTCTTTAAACTGAGGTTGTTCAGAAAGCTATTTAGAAAGTATTTAAAAATCTATTTAAATGAACGGCTTTCTTTTAGTAAAAACAGCAACAATTCCTCCTGCTTTATCAAATCATATTCTATTTAACCAGGCACAACAGCATATATGTTATTATTATTCAGGATAGATTAGTCAGCAGCTTCATCTGGAATTAGACAGATTATAAAAGCTGGTGTCACGAGCTAAACCTGAAACTGGTGGGTGGCGCCCAACAACAATGCTGTGGGATTATTCAGACCTCATAAAGATCCTCTTCATCTTCCACAGGAACCGGCTCATACATATGTCATTATACACAGCAAATGCATGAATTTTATATTGAACATTGCAGCCCTTTTCTGCAGAATCTTGCCTCAGCTGTTTCTTTGAGTTGGTCTTCTTGCATGTCGGCCTTTGGCTTGTATGATAATTTGTTCGTGTGAAGCTGTGATTTAATCTCTCCTCCGTTTTAAATTTGAATCTAAATTCCACTGCTGAGTTAATCATGTTCAGTGCAGCAGCAGGCAGCTTCCTGTCGTCCTGGAGGAAATCTCAGCTCATGTGTTGGAGCGCTTCATTTGCATTCAGGATGGCTCCGTCGCTGCAGTTGATGCTTCCTGCCAGCAGAGGTCAGGAGCTGTCTGGTCTGGTGGAGTTGTGACAGAAGCAGATTTTCTTTTTCCCTTTCCTGACATTCAGTCTGTGGTCCTTTACTTCAGAGGGAACATTAATAATTAGACAGTCCAGTATTTAGTCATCATTGTCCATGAAAATGACGTGTAACCATGACAACGGCTGATCGTGTCACGAGCAGACTGCTGCAGTAATTATAACCAGACGGCCTCGTCTGAGTGCAGCCTGTCTGGGGTAATGTTTACCTGCTGTGGTGCTTGAGCTGACACAACTACGCTGCAAGAGAAGGAGCTATGAATTCATGATTGGAATGACCAGGATGTCCATGTTCTCTGTTTCCTCTGTGATGGCATCAGTTAGAACTGTAATTGCTGGTAGATAAGCATACAGACACTTTTTTATTTGTTTTCATCATAAAATCGTCATTATTGTAGGTGTCTTGCATCTTTAATAGAGATCGACCCACATGGGTTTTTCTGTTGCCAACACTGATGTGTAGCGATCATGGTCTACCGATGGCTGATATGTGCTGCCGATTTTTGGGCAGATTTTCATGGCCGATATCTAGATGTTTTTCGTCTTATCTGTACGCTTAAATGTCACCAATAACAACTGTGGATGCACAACATTTCTGAACCTGAATCAGATGAATTTAGCCCATTCTATAATCTTAATTCTGTGCACTACTCAGGGTTAAAATCAAACATTTAACCAAAGTTAATCAAACAATTCAATAAACTGACCGACTTAAAAAAAAAAATCAGTTGACAATTTAGAGCATTTATGATGCAGATTTTAGTCAGGAACGTGAATATAATTTTAAATAAAAATAAATACAACTTTAGAGTATAAATAAATATAAATAAAAACATCTAACTGAAAATAATAAAAAATTAAAATGTATGTAAAAAATATGTAAAATCTATAAAAACGGTGCTGAAAACTCAATAGTTAAGCTGCTAAAATACACCTGCAAACTCTAAAGTGCATTCAATTCAATTTCATTTCATTTTGCTTTTGACTAAAAATTCTGAACATCTTCATGTAAACTATAAATAAACCTTTTAGTGCTCTTCACTTAGCAGCAGCATCATAGCAACAACACCCTGATTCCTGAGATTTCCTAGCTGGATTTCTGTGCCTGACTTTAAAGCCATACTATGCAACTTTTTCCACATTTTAAATCATTTTCTTGAGCCAGTATGTGTTAAAATGACCCTTTGCAGGGTTAATGAAATGTCACTCAGACCCCACCGCCCTCTGTGGCCAGAATACCTCACTTGCAACTTCAGAGTTCCGGTCCGGTCTACTGGACTTAGAAAAAAATGGAGCTGACATACCTGCTGCTGCAGTCTGCTTCCAGCATGTTTCCTGCATGTTTTAGATCATGAACACAGCTGATTTGTTTGATTTAGTGATGAACCGCTCCTGTAGACACTAATGAAGGCTGAGGAGACATTTCAGCAGTTAGATTAAGGTGTTAAAAAGACGAACGCACAGCGAGCAGAAAATTTTCTCTTTTGCGTTGATCACAGATAATTAATAATGGACACTAGGGGGTGCTAAAAGCAAGCAAAACTGCCAAGTGTGCCTTTAAATCAGCTTTAAAAAGGTTTATCGTCTGATGCTGATATATGAGTTTATCCCTAATCTGTAGTGTTGACTTTAGTCCAGCGTGCCCGATACAGGCACATTTTTATGCTTTTTCATAATAGCTGGCAATAATACCAAACGTAATAATTAGAATACATCAAACTATTCACGTACAAGTAAACATACTTTTAACAAAGAAAAATGTACATCTCTGAGTTATTTATTTATCTGCAAGTGCAGCATATCCCTTTATTCTGAAGTTTTGCCTCCCACTGCTTTCTGGCAGGAAGAACATCCAAAAGATAAAAAACAGGATGAAATGGGATTCGGCCATATTTTCTCTGCTTTGATCTCACTCAGAAAACCCGCTACAAGCATGAACCCATCCGGACAGCCGTCATCTTCATGATCTTTACCTGCAGTGAGAGTTAAAAATCCATCCCACAAAAATCATTCCAGTTCCCAGGTGGGCAGCAAACCCAGGATCAGGAATGACAAGAAGGAAGTTTACATGTGATGCTGGTTTCCCTGCACCTGCAGCCCTGTTTTGGGTCACCTACAGGCACTTTTAGTGTAATATTTCTCCACTCTTAAGGATTTGGACTCAAATTAATAGTGAAAGATCATTACAGACAGGTTTTATTAGACTATCACCCCACAGCAGCCAAGAGATGAGGAGTGGAGAATCATTTCGATGCTCAGAAGGTGGCCTTTTTCAGCCCTAATCATTCATTTTTTTTGTATTGATCAGAAACCCATGCTGGTTTTCACCCCTCAGATTTTCGACTGCTGCGCTCCCAAACTGATGAATATCTAACATCTCATTGTTGTCCTTAAATGTCCTTCGTCTCCTTCGTTTGTTGCTTCTATAAAGCAGCTGATGAGTCCACCGACCAACCCTCTCCTCCCTCCTCCATCAGGGTGTTTTCTTTTCATTTAGATGCATGCCGTTTCTGATGGAGTCTGTGGAGCAGCGCTCGAGCTGAAGAGCGCAATCAGGAGTGACAAACAACCCCATATAGCCCCATTTATTTACACGAGCCACCACAAACACCCAACACTTACACACAGCCTCTCGTGTCCATCGGTGTTTATCTAATCACTGTAGACGTGTGATCCGGAGTGAAACGAGGAATTTGTTTACCTGCCGTGGGAGGAGGAACACGGGGAATATTCCGGTGGGCGGTTCCTTTAACCTTTCATCTTTAATTTTGCAGTCTCATTTGCAGTGCAGGCATGACTCAGGGGTTGTAAATGTGTGTCTGGTCTTGATTATGGCACAGTAGAGAAAGACGTGGAGGAACATCATCATTAAGACTGGTTTCAGGGTAAAAGGGGATCAATATGAAGACCTTTAGGAGAAAGACTCTGTCATTTAGTATTAATAATGGCTCCTGCTGCCTGCTGTAACAATAAGGATGATTGGAAACAGATACTTTATCCACAGCTAAATGAACAATACACCAAATGGGGAAGTTTTATCTATCCCTTCATTATTCTTTAAGTAGATGAAAAGTGGTTTTGTGTTTTTGAGCTAGAACGGGAACTTGTGGGTTTGTGAGTTTTAATAAATAATATTGTAATGATCATAATTAAGAATTTTTTGTCCAGTATTAATAGATGAGCATTAAGCAATATCCAAACACAGAGAAAACATCACAAAAGTATATTTTTTTAGCTTTTCCATAAACTGTTGTGAAAATATTATTACCAATTCATTCTTTGTTTTTATTTGATTTCTAGAGATGGCTTCATAGCCCCTAACTCTGTGTTACTTTTATAATCAAAGTCTTTGATTTCTGGCCAAAAACACTTATCATCTTTTAATTCTCCTGTTTATTTATCTATATCTGACTATGCATGTTGCAGAAATGCAGATGTATTCATTAGTTTACTTTGGTTTTCTTCTGCAGCCTGTGTGACCTGTTGTTAAAACAGGTGGAATTATCGATCAATAACTTTCTCAGGGTTTTGTTCTCCATGACAACCCCTCTGGAAAATCACCATTTCACTTCTTCTCTGCTCATAACGCCCCCGACCACCAGCTCAGACCTCAACCTTTAACTCACCCACACGGTGCTCAGCTTGTTTGTGCTCCTGTCTGCCATGGGAGCAGGTTGGTGGGATTATTTCAGGTTTTAAATGCATATATCAGTAAAAACATGTCTTGTGTTTGTTCAGCAGGAGGAGGCAGAATGTGAAGGCATGAATTATTACTGCAGGGTTGTTTGCTCGCCGGACTTCAGAAGTTAAATTTTGTCGGCGGACAAACGCACTGAATCAATGTGCCACGAGAGTGCTTTCCTCCCGTCTCAGCCTACTGGTAGAGTGGATGTGTCAGACCTAATTATGCCTTCCTAAATCAAACAAAATGGCTCCTGTTGGTTTCTGCATCTATATTCCCCTCTTTCAACCCTCGGTTTAGTATTCAGACACACCTGCTCAGTAGAGGAACATAGAGAAGCCTAAATCTGACATTTTTATGAATCTAAACCCATTTTTTAAACATTTACGATCATGAGCAGAAAGGGTTTCACTCAGAAATGATGCATATAACAAGTTTGGACTCATATTTCATGGCAGAAATAAACATAATGGTTTGTAGCATCTCAGATAAGAATGATTGTTGTTTTTTTCTTTGATGAATACTAAACATTTGCTAGTTTTATTTATTTAAAATATCTAAAAGTATGAGAAACAGTAAATTGATGTGACACAGAAACATCTCAGTGTGTTAAAACAAAGAAAAAAATACAGAAGAAGAGCAAAAGTTGAAGCTATGAGGAATAATCGCACCCCCTAGTGGCTGGCTGCGGTACACGTTTTAAGTCCCGCCCCCTCTATGTAAACAGATATGAAATTCTTATGAAGTAAAGATATAATTCTCATAATTTCCAGGTGTGACTGTTGATTCACATAGTTTTAACCTTGTTGCTACAATTATTATTAAATATTAGACCCAAGCAAACTCTAAATCTAAATAAAAAATACAAATAATCTATGTTTTAGAATAAAATATATCTTCCTGTTTCATATGCTATAAAAGCAGCAGGAGAAGCATGAAATAAAATGATATTAATAATAAAGTGTTGGTATGATGTAGATAAGTCTGAGGTCAGAGCCCTCTGTTGGTGTTCTGATTAAGGAAATCCTGTTTTCCTTTTTATCCGAGCGTGAAGTTTTTGTGCTGCTGACCTCGAGGTCAGGCTGGACACGGCTTTAACGACGACGGCTTATCAAAATAAATGATGGGTGTTGGAGTCTGATCGTTACCACCGAAGGCACTGAGGTCAGGATTTACACTTCAGTTAACTGCTTCCTAGGAAAATATATAAAAGCTCCATCATTATCAGTGCTGCTGTTACAAATGTGATACCGTGACAGTTTCATCCATATGTCTTTGCTAAGCGGAAAAGATAGAGGAACACAGATATATCTTAGCAAACAGATAAAAAATAATAAAACCTAAAATATATGCAAGCAAATGTTAAAGTTTGCAGAAATGTGATTTTATAACCATATAATAGAGTTATTCTCTTTTATGTTGTGGAGACTGTCCTGTTGTGTCCTATCCTGGGTTTCAAAGTCCACCATGCTGCATGTTTTGGATGCGTCCTGCTCAAACACACCTGAATCGATGGTTCAGCGTGTCTTCACGTTCTGCAGGAACCTGGTAATCATCCATTTATTAACAGATGCATTGGATCAAAGAAACATCTAAAACAAGCTGGATAGTTGCACTCCCGGACCATGATCCACTGCCCCATACCCTTTGTGCACAGTTAGGGTTAGGATCAATCAGCTGAAAAACACTTGGAATAAACAGGTTGTTTCTTTAGGTTCTTGTGCAGATGGATTGATTCCTGATAATAAAAATAGAGGTTTTACCATTGCATGAAGCAATGCACATAACCTGCAATCTTATACACCAGAGTTTTAGTCATTTGGTGAAACCTTGTACGTAACCACGTGCACAATCTCATGCAATGTCACAAGATCTGATGTGATCTGTCAGGGAAGGACTCTCGGCTCCTGACACACCAAAATCTCAGCTTATCTATACTGACCCAGATTTAGCCGTGTTGGTTTTTTCCAAGATTGATTCAGTTTGACAAAAGATCAGTTGTAGACGTACCAATAATTATGAACATTTGACCCACATCAGATAGACCAGCAAACACATGCACACACACACTCAGCCTCTCATCTTTTGGTGGTGAGCTTGAATCGTTGCACTTCTGCTGGTGCACCTGTTCACGTCTATAGCTCAGGTGTCATTGTGCTGTTTGAGGTTGGCATGTTTCAAACTTACGCCTCCTCGAAGTAAAGAGTCAGAGTTTTTATTGTCTGAACAAAAGAACATTGAGTTTTAATTATTATCACTACTTTATGACTCATTTACCCAAACACACATCCAAGAGTTTAATAAGATTTAAAATCTGATAAAAGAAAATCTCATTATAAATTCATATCAAACTAGTGTGCATATTTATAAAGTTGTGTCTCAATAAATCAGAAACAATCACCAAACACATCAGCTGGTCCCAGTCTGCAGCCTTGCTGAGCTGATCCGTGACCGGATGCTTCTTTGCCGAGTTATTTATCAATGCTTTTTAATATTTGTGTGTCGTTTTGAATCTGCTTTTGAGGCAGAGCAACCATTCGCCACAACAGGTTACTGATAAACCTGCATGAATATTAATTAGAGCCCTGCAGCACCAACATCACTTCAGTATTCCCCTCTGCAGTCGTTCACGTTGACACTGCTGTCCTGCTGCAGTAATTCACCTCCTGCTAAGTTTCAGAAGGAGGCGCCTCCTTCAGCAGGAGTTCTGTGAGCCAAACGCCTGTCCCTGTAGGGATTCTTTCAGAACGTTGTCACACGACTTCAGGCATTTTCTATTTGACGTGAGCTATATCCTCTCAGATATGTGACATTTGTAGCTAATTTATTAAACATCTGGTGATTTTTATATAATTATGTTGATGTTAAACTATAATAGAAAACAGGGTCTAGATGTAAAATCACATGAGTCCCTTTAGGATAAAATAATGAAATTTAATAATGATTATTTTAAAAAGCAGACATTAAAATCTTGATTTTTGGTTGGAATCATGACCCTGAAACTGTGTAAACATTTCATTTATCTCTTCAGCTTCTATAAACTTTGTAATATTTGTCTGCAGCTGATAAAATCCACCAGCGGTGGCGTTCAGGTGTATCTGTTCACCTGATCTCCAGCGGTTGTCTCCAAACTGCCTGATATGAAATATCTGCTGCCAGTTTTTAGATTAAAAAACATGTTTATGCCCTTAAACCCATTTTCTTTAGATTTGTTTAATTCATCAGTGAGATTTTACATTTAATATGTTTATTTCTTGCTTTGTGCTGCTTTTTATATTTTACACTAAAATCTTGGTTTTCTTTGGCATTATTTACATCCCGAGAGCTCTCTAAATATGGCTTTAACACGTTTACACTGTTAGTGTAAATAATCTTTCAGCATCTCTGATCATGGTAGCTGCTTAATCCCTCAGCAGGAGATCTCTTGCATCACAAATTACAGGATAAACACGATAAAAGTTTATGTCACAAACCAGTAAAGATGATACTTATACTGCCTAAAATATACAAAATAGATTAAAAAAACGAGGTATTACTGTTTATTATGTTCATTTAGCATCTTCACTCATTGCGTCCAGCTCCTTAAAGCCATACTATACAACATTTTCATATTTTTAAATCATTTTCTTGAGCTAGTATGTGCTAAAATGACCCTTTACAGGGTTAACAAAATGTTACTCAGACCCCCACCGCCCTCTGTGGCCAGAGTACTGCAATTGCAACTCCGGAGTGGCGGGCCACTCCCTGCTTGATTTAGAAAAAGGAGCTGACATACCTGGTGCTGCAGTCTGCTTCCAGCATGTTTCCTGTATGTTTTAGATCATGAACACAGCTGATTTGTTTGATTTATTGATGAACCGCTCCTGTAGACACTAATGAAGGCTGAGGAGACATTTCAGCAGTTAGATTAAGGTGTTAAAAAGACGAATGCACAGCGAGGAGATACGTTTTACTTTCGCTTTCGCTAATGAACACTAGGGGGTGCTAAAAACAAGCCGAAACTGCCAAGTGTTCCTTTAAATGCATGTTTTGGTGTTGGAGAGGGGTTTGTGCTGCAAGAAATGGCTATAATTCAGTCAGTTTTACAGATATGGAGCTAAAACTTGATGTCAGAATGGCTGAGGGTCATTTACACATACTTTTAAGTGCTAGGTTGCATATAATTTTACAGAATGGCATGGGGTTGTGCGAGGTTATTTTCTAGATTTGATCGAAAGGCAATAACTCCATCATGACTAAAACTCAGAGGAACACTAGGCCTTGAATTGCGGTCTGATTTGTTGGGACAGTCATCTTTTTCCTGTAATGGAGCACACGCTCTTTAAAAGTGTCTTTTCCAGATGTCCTTTATCCTCTCTGTGATTTGTTGGAGCAGATCAACAAAACAAACCACCACCAGTGTTTGCATTGTCGGGTTTATTTCTGTTATTGATAAATTTATGGTCCTGTAAGTGGCGTGCTGTTCGACCAGTGAAGATCCTGTAAATCTTTCCCTCCTCCACACTCAGCTGTGCCCTGATCTCAGAGCTCAGATTACGAGCATGTGTTTCTCTGCTGGTGTTTGTTTATGTCTGGTATTTTGACCAAACCTTGCTGAAGACAGCGCTCAAGGCATCATCTCTGGCATCTGCAGCTGTGAGCTCATCTGCCTGGCGTGCGCGTATGAGTGTGTGTAACAGTGTGACATATGCTCTCGCGTTCCTCGGTCTTCCTTTCTGCTCCGTGACGTAAACACAAGGTCAGACTTGGAGAGCATCTGGTGGATGAGATGTGTTTGAGGAGTGTCAGGGAGCATCTGCGTGGAAAATTGAAAACACACAACTGCAAACGCTTTCACATGCATAAACATTTGTTTTCTCCTGTCAATCTTTTTGTTGTCTCTTTGCACACACACACACACACATGCATACACGCACGCGTGCACGCACGCACACACGCACGCACGCACGCACGCACGCACGCACGCACGCACACACTCCAGTGCAGTAGCATCAGCAGCAGATAGGGGCTGCTGCAGGATCGTGGAAGCTGTCTGGCCAATCCGCTGGCAGGTTTTCTGAAACCCGGCATCCCACTGGCACATCTTCTTCTCCTCTCTTTTTTCCTCCCGACGGCCGTCGTCTCTCTCCATCTAGCCGTGTCTCTCTGCATCTACCATCCCCCTCTCCGTCCTCATCTTCTGGGATTAAAATTGGCTGCCGGTTGCGGCTGCAGCATCAGTGGAGAAGCAGAGGCAGGGGGGAAGACGGAAAGGTTTCACCAAGGTAAAAAAAAAAATGTGCAGTCGCTGGATGCGAGGCTAAAGGACGCCTGAGAGGACAGCCTGTCAGTGGATTTATACCTGAGGAGGAGGACTGTTCTATCAACATCTGGGCCAGCTGCTGAGGAGGTGTCTGGATTTCACTGCCTGTATCTTCCCCGTCTGTGTCTCCATCTCTCTCTGAATGGTCTGCATGCATGACTATGTGTGTGTCGGCGTCTGGATGCCAAAGACAAAGCCTGTGTCTGAATGCAAAGCGTGCAATTTGACGTTGATCTATCTGAAAAATCCCAGCAGTCTGAAATTTAGAGAAGATTTCATGCGGTCTTCCTTTGGTGTTTTCATTTTCTCTGGCTTTGCTGTCTAGCTAAAATGGTGTCAACTCACGCAAGATGCTCTAAACAAAGGACTAATTATTCCAGAATCAGAATCACCTGTGTCAACATGCATGCATGCATGCATGCATGTGTGTGTCCGTGAGTGTGTGTGTGCGTGCATAGTTTGTGCACTGAGGCTGAATGAGTTTCCACTCCAGCGCTGTGTGCTGTCTCTGACAGGTAGGCGCTGCATTAACTTGTAGGCCCAAGGCTGTTGACTCAGTTTGGCAGGAGGTCAATATAGTATGCATGACTGAGAAGACATGTTTGTCATTTGTAAATTCATAGCATGTAAGTTCACCCTCCCCTTGCTGTCGGATGTGATAGTATTGCATATCAAATGTTGCGTGTGGAGAAAGTTCTCCTCCTCTCTTCCTCCTGGGCTTCTCTTTTCTGAGATGCAGGGAGGAGCAGCTATTTGTGGGCATCCTCCTGCTGCACAGACACGCTGGTCCTCACTAACTCCTCTGCCTTCACTCATTTATTTCATTGTGTTTCAGTTCGGTGGCTTAACGACAAGTAAAACAGCTTATGCAGCATATAATCTACGGAAACAGAGAGCGGGGGGGTTAGGAGCTGTTGTCCTCTGTAGCCTTTGTCACCCAACCTGCTGACACTGCACATGAAGCCCCAAAGGGGATCACCAGTTTACACAATTACCATGACGTGTGTGTTTGTGTCTGTGTGAAGCAGCACCGGCGACTTTACTTGGGTGGGGGAAATTATTTCCAGCTTTCAACCTGATTAGGTCAGAAAATCTAATTTCTCCAATACCCTCAACACCTAATTTTCTACTTGTCCTGGTTATTAAGGAAGCGTGATGTGGTTAAAGTCGTGTTTGGTTTGAGTCTCCACTAAGAGTTGTGACAAGATGCTCCACTACTTTTTGTGTGAGGAGCCATTTTTTGGCTTAACTTCACTTTCTTTAAAGATTACGTCAGCAGGCGTCCCAGGGGAATGATGTGATCAGCTGAGTGTGTGCACTAACTGGTTTCCCTGTGTTTGTGTTTAGGGGGGGTAGTTGACAAAGATCTGAGGCACTACCTCAACCTGCGCTTCTCCAAAGGCTCAGTGGACCACGACCACCAGCAGATCATCAGAGACAACCTCTACCTCCGCACCGTTCCCTGTAAGTCCTCTTCATTTGTCATTTTTCTGGCACTTTCTTCTTCTTTGATGTTTTTCCTCCTCAATTCTTCCACGTCTCTATTTGTCTTTTTCATCGTCCGTCTCAAACACCAGTCTTCCCACCTCCTCCTGCAGCCTGGTTCTTCCTCTCTTTTAGCTTCGCCTCGGGATGCTGCCCTCTTATTTCCTTCATCACACACATGCTCCCTCCCCGTGTCTCTCACCGTCTATCCCTCCTTCCTTTCCCTCAGCCGTCCGAGGTTTCCACGGCAACCACCTTCTTGTCTGGAGGCTTGTCGTGATGCCCTGCCCTCCCCCTTCAGCACACACAGATGAAAACTGTGACTGTTGGATACATTTCATCAAGTGTGAGACATTCTAGATGCTGGACAAACACAGACGTCTCGTGTGTGTGTGTGTGTGTGTGTGTGTGTGTGTGTGTGTGTGTCTTTTGCCTGTTGTGACACAACGTAATCTCTCTGATTGACGTTGAGGGCCTTCCTCAGCAGGTCCGCCTTGTGTCAATTCATCGAGGATCTCGTGACTCAGCTCCGATGCTTCACCCCGTTGACTAAATATTACTCGTTTTCGTGCAGCGTGCACAGAGGTGTTGTTTGAGTGGACAGACTCTATCTTTTCTAAGGGTTTTTGAGCTCAGACTTTCAGATTCCTGAAACTAGAACAGACCCAGGAGAAAAGGAGGCTAGTTTTGACGTCAGCGATAGCCGCGTCTGCCGAGCGATGTCCTCTGCTGGTGTGTCGAGCCGCTGACACAGAAGTGATTGTTTGTTACGATCCTGCAGCTGCACACTTCCCTCCTCTCTTCTTCTGTCGTTTTCATCTCTTTGCCTTCACCCTCTTTCATGTAGTCGCTGCTTCTTTCCTAGTTTTAATTTCAGATGCCCCTCAGCCTCGGTGCCTTTAACGCTCATCTCTTCTGCCTTTCTCAGCCTGTTTGCTGCGTTATTAGTGGAGCTAAGGCCGACTGACAGAGTGACGGCTGCTGTAATGAGAATTGGCTAAACCTCAACACCTTCTCCCTATTAATACCGAAGGACGCCATGTGCCTGCTTCGCTCACGTGATCCCTCCTTTTGTCGCCATGTTTCAATTATAGTCACCTCCCAACCTTTTATTAGAATGGAAAAGACAATTATTGCCTGTGATGATTTGGTAATAGCAACCCCGTAATTAACTGCCTATCACTTTACAAGACTTTAATGAAGATTCTAAAAATTCAATAGACCTCCTGCCCTTTTAGCTTTGAATTAGAAGTGTGGTGTTTTAATTTAAATGTGCTTGTTATATTGCATTGTTTAAAAGTTCATGTATCAAGAGGATGCTTTATATGAATTCGCTGCATGGCATTTAGTCTCCCACATTAGCCGGTTCTCACCCTTCAGTGATACAGATTCAGATGGCTAAAAAACTGGGATGATGGTCTTGAATGCTGCACAGCTCCTGCCCAGTGGGGCTGTTTGTTGTTGTAGTTTGGAGCGTTAGAAAATCAGTGTGTTTTTTTTTGGTAATCTCCCTCGTCTGCAGCGCTCTGACCATGCTGTCAGTGTGGGTCTGTCAGCTTGACGAGCAGACGCCACTCTGCATCACAACATGCTGTCAAGGACGTGGGAGGAGGTGTGTCTGGCTGTCAGTGTGTGCGTTTGTGTCGGTTCGTACTGCTAGGAGGCTCTTGTGCTGACATCAACCACTGCATCCTGTTACATCATTTAGCTCAAGGATCACCCCGCCTCACTCGCCCCCAAAATGCTAAAACAAATGTAAGAATTGGCTGTCTGATATTAATAACTTTGTGCACTTTGTATTTAGCCCTCTAGGAGGTCTTCTCTGTGTGTGTCTTTGTGTTCTTGCTTTGTTTATGTCAGTGATTCTTTTGCACAAGCATTTGTCTCTCAGCAGCACAGATACCAAACAGTAGCAGGATCTCCACTTCAAGGACAAACATCTAAATATTTACTTAAAGGGACTGTATCATGCAAAATCCAATTTTTGGACATTTTGGTCATGTTTTATTGTTATTTCCTCATGAAAAACACCCTCAAAGCGGTTTTGGCTTCACGCATGCATTTTCCTGTCTCAGCTACTTCTTCCTTTCAGCTCTGGTGAACTCAACTAAGCTACTGCAAACAGCAGGATGGGGCGTTTTTACATCAAATTACTCCTCCCCATCCATGTAGTCTCGAGTCTGGATCCATCTTCCCCTGAACTGTAACCACTAACACCCAGTCTCTCCATGTAGCTAGCAGGGAGTTTAATCTCCACAGTTCTGAAGAAGTGATTTCTTTCTTAGTCTGCACTTTAAATAATGCCTAGACCCCAGAAAATATATTATCTAGCTGCGAGAGGTACAGGATCCCTGTCCGGTCTTCCTGAAGAAGAGTTTAATCTGCAGAAATGGTTGGATTTTATCTTCAGGAGCTCTCAAAAACCGAGCCAGATTGTGATCGTTATTTCACAGACTGTTAAACCACCACCAGTACCGGAGTGGGTTTTCAGAAGGATTACTTCTTGAAATCAGCACCATTCCAATGTCAAAACCATCCAATGGAGAGCCAGGGTAGTGAATGAAACCAAAATGCTAACTGTTAGCCGCTAGTGGAAGAGCAATAAGTTGCAAATGTGTGTGTGTGGAAGTGGCTCGACCCTCTAAAGAAAATTGTGTGTGTGTGTGGAAGTGGGTATTTGGCTATCGCTGAGTGGTACATGTTGGCATGAATCTGCAGTCTCTGGGTCTGCTGCTGTGTACTATTGTGGAATATACACAGGTGGAGGCGGGGGTTCATTGAATCCAAGCATCTTATTTCCAGGTGAACGATAAAAACTTTATTAAGTCTTTTGCTTTTCAGCAGCAGACATGTACAAAGTGAAAGTTTTCCTAATATGAATACATATAGCAGAAGAGGTGCTAAAAATGTGATAAGTTTGTTGTAATAACAAACTTTTTGAGCCATAAATTTTAAAATTTTGCTGCACTTCTTCATTTAGATCCACAGAGATGTATTAAACTTTTAGGCTGATGTGTTTTAGCACCCATCAGAGCATCTTCTGCTCCTATAGGTGGAGCAAAGTGACTGAATGAATGAAGAATATATGAAAAATACAACAGAAGAAGCGGGAGGTGAAGTAAGCAGAGTGGGGGAGGGGAAGAAGATGAATGTGGACACGAATAAAGAGGCTCGGCAAGAAGATGGGAAAAAATGTAAAGCGGAGGTGATCAGCAGGGAGGTGAAGGGGAGGAAATATGAGGATGAAAAGCATAAAACAAGAGGGGAAGTGAGGGGTTGGGGGGTGTTTGGACGTGCTCTGAATGGGTGTAGCAGGAGATATGAGGGAGTCTCGTAAGTAATTCCCGGGAGAACCATCTCCTCTCCCTTGCTATACTCCAAGCCATCAGTAAAAGGCTCTATAAATAGCTCCAACAGTGAGCAGCACATTTCTCTACTCAGATAGCCTATAAATACATGCAGCTTCTGTCAGTTCACATCCACTGCTCTGGACGCAGGCTGCCCCGTAGCTTTCCAGCCTCTGACGGGGAATCCTCCAGTGAAGACAACAGAGGAGGAGCAGATTAAGATGCTAATCAGAAACATGGCCGGGATGGAAAGGGTGATGACGCACACTGGGAGATAATAAATGCAGTAATGAAGATGGCTATCGTTATGATGCGAGGAAATGATGCGTGCAAGGCGACAGATGCCTTTTAACCCCGATGTATGCGTGAGACTTTAATGCACAGGCCTGCTAACCCTAACAAACCTGTGCTTTTGTGTGACACGTGTGAGTAAAGCAATAAAACGTTAACAGAAATGGACATCGTTTGCATAAATACTTGGATCTCTGTGGACGTCACATTTAATTCTTACTAAATTACCTATTTGATTTTTATTTTAATGCAACATACAACTAACTCCTCTGATTTCCTGCAATAACAATGTTTTGCATAGTTTAATTTGTTTACACCTGGAAAGATGTGACAACACGGTTTATACTGAACAACCAGTTTCTATGACAACAATAGTCTTTATTACAAATTTTTTTTTACTGTCTGAAAACGTGATATTTGTGACTTCTCACACTGGTTTTCACTTGAATCTATTGTGTTAAGGTTCTATGATTGAGTCATTTTTGTGTTTGCACAGATAACAAATGTTGGTAGTAGATGACTGTAAGCACAGTAGTGCTTGCAACTGTGGTTAAAATGCTCAAATATATTATAATATCTATGGTTATGATTATAATGTTAAATTAACATAAGTAAAATGTCTTTGTAAAAATAATTAACTTATTTTCTTAAATGGTCATGATAAAAAAGCTAAAGAGCATAAGGCTAAATGATTAATAGGCTTTATACTGTAGTTTCTTACTTTTTAGGATCTTGTGTCTAACTGACCTTTTCTGATGAAAGTCACTTTTGAATTCATTATGCTATGATGTAAAATCAGAGGGACACTTATTATAAATACTGAGACTAAATCTGCTCCTCCAAGCAAATATTCACTCGTTCCGTCTGTAATTATTTCCTTAGAGACGAAAGCAGCCACGAGACTCTCCCACTGGCATCCGTGGAGTTTTTTTTATGACTATTTGTCTGTTTGAATAAAAATCTGTAGTTTTGAATCTAAAGTTTGTTTAAAAAAAACTTAGTTGGAACACTTTGTTTTAGTTCATAAACTTCTGGTTGTATTTTAATGGAACTATCAGAAAGTCTTCATTAGGTTTACATCTACAACTACAATCCTATTCAAGATAGTTGCCATAGCTACAATGCCCATGTCAAGAAGGTTTAAGTCATCTCAGCATCAGTCTGTAATGTTTGTAGGGTAATGCCGGTGGATGGATGAGTCAGCGCATGGAGGCGGGGGAAGATATTTATTACACCTCATGGTGTAATTCAATATTTAAAGCCTGAAGAGTGACCTTAGAATAAAATCAATGAACATGTATTATTTACTATATCACTGTTGCTGAAAGGAGATTTTATCTTTAGTGTTGGCAAAACCTCTGGATCTGGAAACTTTCATTTTGTCTAACTTTTGGATTCCGCCAAATCCAAGATGGCCGCCACAGCCAGTTGACCTCAGAAAAGACAAAAAGATGCTACAACTCAGTCCGTCTTGCAGATATTAAGCTGTAATTACATGTGGAAGTAGCCGAGCGGCATCTCTAACACAGTCTGAGTGTTACCAGTCACATTAGATCATACAAAATGCGATTTTTAAACACCAAGTTCACTGAGAAACAAATTTTTAGTTGTCATTTTTAAAATATGATCTGAGTTTCACATGCAGGCTAAATGTGAAAATAGTTTTCTACACCTCTTTCCTGCGTTAGCCGCTGATAGAAAATAGCCAGGGAAACGCTCGGATAAGAAAAGCCTGACAGATCTACATCACACTGAAAATTAGCATTCATGGACTCACCCATCTTGACTCACGACGGGGGAAGGCTGTTGTCATTTTAGCGTCCAGGAAACAGCAGAGAACGTCTCCGCTAGTAGAAGCTAACCATTAGCATTAGCAACTCCACCACACAGCAGAACTCGTTAAGGCTTGTGTTATTTGTGGAGATAAAACATCAACATTGCAAGTCAGTGGTAGGGTCGCGTTGCTGTTAGCCAATCAGAATATCAGGAGACTCCAAATCCTGCCGTGTTCTGCCCGTTACTCCTCTGGCTCATTTCTACTTCCTGAAACAGGAGCGCCAGAGCTTTTTTTCCCAGAGATCCATTCACAAGCCCTTCATCTATCCTAAAGACCACTGCAAATTTCTTGGGAAAAAAGTGAACTTGGTCTTTAAGATTTGCACTAAGCACCTTTAAGTCCATCATTTCTGAACATAAGATGGTGTTTGGTGGTTTGCATTCCTTCAGGCATTGCTAAGCCTTTGATTTCACTATGATTAAACAGTAGTTATAAAGTGTATCACCCTTCTCTCTATTGAATCGAGTAGTTAAAAAAATAAATGTTTTGTCATTTATTTACTTATAACCAATTTTTAAAATATATCTGAATGGTTAATGCACAAATTATTACGCCTGACCTCTATCCATCTTTCATTTGTGAGCAAACTAATGATGATGATGAGGCAAAGTGGGAGGAAGAGTGATGACAGTAATCTGAGGATGTTTTGTCACCATAATAACAGTGAGATTCAGTGAGTTGTTAAAGATAAGATTCATTGCTTGTGTGTGTTTGTGGCAGAACGATTGTATGTGTACTAAAACACTGTGTACTTCTGAGTGAATGTCTTATTTTTTCTACCCTGTTGCATTGATTATTCTGTTTGTGTCGGTAGATTTAATAAGCCGAGCTGATAAATGAATCATTTGAGTGTTACATGCCATTCTGTGTTTCGTGTGTGTGTGTGTGTGTGTGTGTGTGTGTGTGTGTGTGTGTGTGTGTGTGTGTGTGTGTGTGTGTGTGTGTGAGAGAGAGAGAGAGAGAGAAAGGGAGAAATGCAGCATCCCCAGGGACTCTTCTTAAAGGGGTGATTTGCCTGCTGGCTTGCTCTTGTTAAAGGGCTGGCTGACATGCTTTGATGTGGTTCTGTGCTCCCTGCCGTTTGATTGGCACGATGGATTAATGCTGTTCCACAGATGAAAAGAAACAGCGAGGCAATGATGTGAATTTTATGAAATGAAAAACGCAAATATTGAACCTGATTAATGAATCGGTTGTGTTTGTGATGTGATTGCTGTCTCAAACCTCCGCGCAGGTGTCGTCATGTTTCTTTTTCCCCTCCTCAGAGCGATCCTCGGCCCTTAATCTGATATTTTCCCTGAGTTCTTTCATATTTATTTCTCTCTGTTTGCGGTGCCTGTGTGATCAGAGTAATCTGTGAGCTGCTGCTCTTCCTCCTGATGGTCAGCGAGCAGTGATGGCGGTCTGAAAGCTCGCTTGTTTACTCTGGTCGATCTTTTCATCTCAACACAAACGCACACACACCGAATACCAAATTACGCACCAGCTCCGTGCGTACGCGCCGTCATGACCCCCTCTGTCGTCCCGTGTCAGTCAGCTCTGCAGACTAATAAAGCTGCTTTTCAGCCTATTGCTGCTGATTCCCGTCACCACAGGAGACAGCTCAGTACAGAGGTAATTTCTCAATGTCACACAGACACCAGCTCTGCTGCAGATGCATCGAGCAGCACGCTGAACACTCAGAGCTCCGATCATCCTGAGAACTTTTTGGAAGAGACGCCACACCTGATTCATCAGATCACTCGAGCTGCTTAAGTGACTTTTTAATTCTGCAGAAAATCAGCTGTATTGGAGTTCTGTCTTCATCATAACACGTCTATGTTTAGAGCTGCTGACAGTTTAATCAATACCTAACTCACAGGAAAAACCTTTCACTCATCCAACACATAGTACACATGTTTCCTCGCTAACGATGTTGTTTCCCACAAATTCTGCTTCAAACAAAACCTCGGATTTTTATTCTAAAGAAACTCTCCTTAGATCTGAGCGATAATGTTTCCTTAGATGGAGAGAAAAGGAAAAATCGATTTAAATCTAACAACATTGCTACTCATTTTCATCAGTTTCAGCTAGTTTCCTACTTTTTTTTCTAAATCAACAGACAAAATATTAGTTGTTTCATTGTTTCTTTCTAGTAAAATTACACAAAAAATGCATTTTTTATTTGCAAGCTTTCTGGATATACTGTGCATTTGTGATCCTATTTAATGGTAGAGGTCACTTAAAAAGAGACATTTTTGACTGATAGGAGCTTGAATCTATATTCTCAGTAGCAGCAGAGACTTCATTTTTATGAAGTTTAACCTTAAACTAAAACAGTTTCTAAACTCTTGATATTATTTCTTATTTCTGTCTCACAAAGAATTAAATTTTATGCTGTTACATAAAAAATCTGACACACACACACACACGCACACACACACACACACACACACACACACACACACACGCACACACACACACGCACACACACACACTGAACAACAGCTTTACGGTTTCATTTATTTGGGATAAAGATTCAAGTGTTCAGCCAAATATTTTGTTTCAGTACTTTTTAAACATTTATCAGAATTTTTAAATAGTTGATTGTTTAAAGTTTGAAATTTTTGTCCATCCATCCATCCATCCATCCATCCATCCATCCATCCATCCATCCATCCATCCATCCATCCACCCTTGCTTCAAGTTTAGGAAGCCCCCTAAAACCCTCCAGAAGCATCGTTCTCAGATTCCTGAACCACAGCAGCATCTCTACTCCAAGCTCCTCCTAGAGATGCAAGCGCTCCTCATCTTATGCACAATGTCATCCAACAGAAGATTAAAGTCCCATTATTATTATTGTGTGGTGAAATGTGTCTCTGCATTTGACCCATCCCCGTGGGGAGCGATGAGCTGCAGACACGGTCGCGCTCTGGAACTATTTGGTGGTTTAACCCCCCAATCCAACCCCTTAATGCTGAGTGTCAAGCGGGGAGGTATTGGCTCCCATTTTTTCAAAGTCTTTAGTATGACCTGACTGGGATTTGAACCACGATCTCCCAGTCCCAGGGTGGACACTCACTAGGCCACTGAGCTGGAAGAAGTTACTTTCTCCTGCTTTATCCAGAATCTTGCTGTTTTGGTCACAATCCAATTCTTGTTGCCAGAAGGTGATGGTCGGAACATAGATGGACCAATAAATTGAGAGCTTTGCCTTTTTGACTCAGCTCCTTATATGCAAAAGCCTACTCAATCTGAGAAGTCCACTTGGTGCTGAGAATGTGCATTTCAGCTCTTGCTTTGTTTGTAGATAGCCCCAAGTGACCCCGGCTGCAACAAGCTGTTACTAAAATAGATAAACTAGAGCTTTGGGATCGTCTGTACCATATATGTCTACACAGCCGGGCCAGCTCTGTCAAAAACAAACACAATCCACCTTTTAACACCCCCAAACCAGTTTAACCCATCAGCATTGATTAGAGTGTGAAAACAACAGAATGGTAGTCGGCGAGTTCAGTGAGGATGTGCTCCGCTGTTTCTTGGCTGGGACCAGTCACATATAAGAGTCTGCTGTTGCCTAGCAACTGCCCTTTGCTGCGAAATAGTCCAGCACACAATCCAGCAGCACAACAAGTCCTCTGCATAGATTTAACAAACAGGACAGGTTCGTGACTTTTAGACACACAACAGCGATTTGATCAATTAATCTACGACTTCGGAAGACAGATGAACAGATTTCTCCAAAATGCCAAGTCATTAATTTTAGCATGTGAGTCTAATTTAACACAGAATTAGTGATTAATGGACACGAAACAGTGTGATTAATGACATGTTTAATTGGCAATTAAATAGGGAGATCATAAATTGGACGATGAGTTTGTTTTTAGTGCATGGTTTAGCTCAGTCTGACATTAAGGCTCTCTGAGTGCACATCATTGTGGATTACTGGAGTTTGCTCTAACCTCTTAATGTTTAATGTGCTCCTAATAGAGAAGGCAGCTCAGCCTGTTTAACAAGTGTTTGTCCTCCTTCCTCTGTTTTTGGTTTTTATACTTAAAGTGATCAGACCAGCAAACATTTTAACCTCAAAAAACATCTGAGTGAATAAAAAAGTTGTTTTTATATGTTTTATTCAATGAGAGGAAGAGCGTTTTCTAAAAAAAAAGCTGGTCTAATATGAAATAGTAACTGAGTCCTAAACTTAATAACTGGTTGTGACACCCTTGGCAGCAACAAATGCAGTCAAGCCTGTGTGATAACGAGCTTCTCACATGGGGAGGAACCATTCTTCTTTGAAGAGTAGGTTTATTCAACCTTGTTGGAGGATTTTCCAGCATGAATGGAAAGGTCAAAGGTCAGACGTTCTCCTGCAGGATTTTCCAGTAGAGAGCAGAATTCACGTTTCCATCCATTACAGGAAGTCCTCCTAGTCATGAAGCAGCAAAGCAGCCCCAGACCATCACAATACCACCACCGTGTTTGACTGGTGGTGAGCTGTTCTTTAGTTTCACACCAAAAACACGAAAAGGTTCCCCTTTGATCTCATCAGTTCAGTGAATATTTTTTTGGTTTTTGTCTTCTTTGTGGTCAGCAAAGGGTTTGACTTTTTAACTCCCCCAACTGATGCAACTTTCCCCCCAACTCCTCTTATAGGAAGCCTAAGTCACGCCCATCTACTTCTGGTCCATGGGAAGTGAGAGAAAATGAATGCAAGTCAATGCAGCTATAAAAGCTATTTTCTAATCCCGTTTGTTATGTGCCAAGGATTTCACATATGATGTCTGTGAATTTGAAAGACACATTCTGATGCCAAGAAAGTGCTTATTTTCCAACGAGGGCAAAAGTTATTTTAGGATTTGTGTGAAAAGACATATAGGACTACAAAAGCGTATCACCAGATTGATGTCATTGAACCAGACACGGAGAAGAGCAGAGGAAAAACGTCTGATTTGTAGTAATTATGAATTTGACAGGCATGGTCGATGAGACTTAAGCTCCCTATTGTTGTGTTATTGTTGAATCATGAACTCTGACCTTAACCATAACCAGGTGAGTCCTGCTGTGCTTTAGATGTTGTTCTTGGTGGTCTTTTTGTTGAATTTCTTTAGAACAAGGCATGGATGTGTTGCTTTTTGAGATCCTTTAGCTTACTTCACGACTGAGTCATCTTACCCAGAGAGGAGACGTTAAAGCCCCAGAGTTCTGCTAGCCTGCAGCTCCCAGCAGAGTCAGACCTGTCTGCGTGAGCACCGGTTGAATCACTATGCAGTAACCAGGTGTGAGCTCTCAGTGGCAAAGCTGTGACTGTAATTGATTATCGTGCAAGGCAGCGACTGGCACCGAACCGCAGCTATGCAGAGTAAAACTGCTCTTTAGAAAAACAACTGTGCACGCAAAACTGAGTGTCATGTTTGACACAAAAAATAGCTTTTATACAGCAAATGTAGATGTAGCTGCTTGTTACCATGGCAAGTCTGTGTTGCCAGGCGCTGACATGTTGTCGTGGCAGCAGACGCTCCCGTCAGAATGTTGCCATGTTGTGGCGCTGCATCTGCCGCCCGGACTTTGTAGTGTAAATAAGGATGCCAGTGTGTGTGCTTGATTATACCTCGTCTATAGACCTGCTGTCACACATCACATCTGCCAGCCGGGACGGAGGGAAGGAGGTGAACGCTGAGAGTGAGTGAGATGCTGTACCAAAGAGCAAGCCAGAGCTGGAAGGAAGGATGACTGGAGGATAACGAGGGGAAGGGAGAGTGGATTAAAAAAGACAGAGACACAGAGAGAGAGAGGGAGGGAGGGAGAGAAAGAGAGAGGGAGTAATGGGGACAGAGAATGCAGGAAAAAATGGATGCAAGAGAGATGAGGTAAATTGGAAACAAGAGGAGGCCAATTTAAAACAGCAAGACGATTAGTCAGACAGACAGACACACAGACAGACAGTAAGTCCTCACATTCCTTCCTGCTGATGTAGTCTGCTTCCTCGGAGCTGGAAAAGATTCCCGGTAAACAAGTAAAGGGTTTTAAGGACAGAGTGTTTTTTTAACTGTTGCTGTAAAACTGAGTCTCCCTTTAAATTTAAACTCAGTAACCTTGGAATTAAAGCCCTTCAAGAGATGCACAGTTATGTCAAATTGGAGAATTTTGACATAATCAGCATCATTCTGATCACTTTTTCATGCCTCAGAAGAATTTAAACCATTTTTTGGGATCTTAACTGGGAAGAGCTTTGCTCACTGGATGACAGACTTTGCATGTAGCAAGGTTACAGAGGTGAAGCATTCATCCAGACTGGTGTTTGTGGTTTTTTCTCCTCGTTTTGATGTCTGTCTCATTAATAGACAGGCGTGTGATCCCATCTGTGCCGATAAATTCCTCCTCTGAGTTCACCTGGGAATTATTGTGAAAGGGTGTCGCACCTGTTCACCTTTTAGTATTTTTAGTTCCTGTTAGATTTTGGTGTTTGTAATAAATCCGCTCAAGTCCCAGGACAGCCTGATGTCTGTGATGAACGAGGTAGAACAGCGAGGACCCGTTTTATTATCTGGGTTTATGAAACAGCCTAATTAACGTTGCAAGTGTTGTTTTTACCTCAAATGTTTTACTAAAGCTGAGTTTTTTTTAGTTGCTATGACTCTCAAAGCTATAAGGAACATAATAATGTGTGTGTAGAATAAAGTATTAACCAATGCAATAAAAAGGAGCAGTAAACCCCCCCAACTAGACGCCTCTGTTCCCACACACACACGCGCACAAACATAACACACACGCCGAGACTTAATGGGACCGCCTTTTCCCCACCCTTTATTATGATAATCAGCCCATCGATAGTCTATTTTTAGCTCTGCTGCTCTGCTTCTCCCTCTTGGTGACTTCCTGTGTAATTATACAAATATGTGCACGAATACACATATGCATTCTCAAACACACTTTAAGGCCGCTGCATCACAGCGTTAACAAATCAGGCTTTTTCCTCCTCTGCTGCTGCTTCCTTTGTTTTTCTCTTCTGTCTTTTCACCGTCCTGCAAAGGTCCTGGCATCATCCGACACCCTGCTGAGTTATTTCAGCGCATCAGCTATTTCAGCTTTAAACCCAAATGGACTTCCCTTGTTGTGTTTCTGCCTCTCGCCCTCACGCGCACTCCCCAAGTGAAAATGTTATATATTAGCCACTTGTCATGGTTTGAAGCAGAGAATGTCTTCATCCTCTAAAGTGGCAGCTCTGAAGCTTTTCATTGCTATTATATATTTAAGGCATTTAAGTCATAAATCTCGGTGGCGCTCAGACTTCTGCTCGCAGCGTCACCTCTGAGAGGTTTGGCTGCACCGGCTGATTGCAAAGCGAGGACCATTTCTGGCTCACAGCCGGCTTTATCCTTTATTAGCAACACGACATTCAGTCAGCAGTTAACAGAAGGCCTTCACTGACTGCTGCCTTTACAGTCTGCTGCCATTTCCTTTAATTTGAGTTCTTTTGTTCAACACATTAATTGCCACGCTGTTTTGTGCGACTCTGTGCTAATTATGTAAACAGAGAAACTCTCTGAACTGACCCACGGAGATTTCAGCCCTCTCTCCATCAATTATGGATCGTATTTTATCATTTTCAGCCTCGATTTGGGAATTCTCGCTGACAGATAAAGGAAGTTTAAAGACAGAAAGTTGGCAACTATGTTGAAGGAGCAGAGCATGGATTTTTCTCTGGGAGAAATGTCCTGCTCAGTGAGTGAGAAGGTTTACATCACAGGCTGTTTGTGTTCGGAGTTGGGATGAGGACGAGCGAGCGGCAACGGAGGAAAACGAGCAGTGTGCAGAACCACTTAAAGCAGAGCTGTGAGACGAGAAAGGAAGGGAGACGTGAGGAACAGTTGGCCTATCTACGTATCTCAAGGCCAGATCGATATTCCCAGCTCAGCCTTGCTCCCCCACCCTGCTCAGTTGGTGTGTCCAGCAGAGGAAGCTGTAGGAGAAGGCCATCAGCAGGTCATCAGTATTCCAGCAGGCTCTGGTGTGGGCAGGAGAATAATTTCATTCTGATCTTACAGATCAATAGCTGTACCCTCTGGAAGCCCTGCCTGGCTGGCTGAGCTGCTGCAGCAGATTTTTACATGCAAAGAATGCAAGAGTTTTCATTTTAATTTTGGTAACATGTCGTAGAGTGGACGTCACTCAAATTTACAAATGCGCGATATTTTAGGTGATTCTGTTAAAAAAAGAATTAATCAATGTTCATCTGCTTATGAGGGCCTTAGTTTTGGGTGTAGCAGCCCCAGCAGAGAGGCCCAAACCATCCTCTCCCCAGACGTCTCCACCAGTTCCACCAGTGGGATACCACGGCGTTCACTGGCCAGCATGAAGACACAACACCTCCGGCGTCGACCCAGGGGCCTCCTGCCAGCAGGACATGTCTGACAAACTTCCCCTTGGAGGAATCCAGGATGCATTCTAACCAAATGCCAGAACCACTTCAACTGATGTCCGAGCTTTTTAACATACCACTAAGGCCAGGTTCACACAACCCGATTACTCTAATGGCTCTAAAGATAATCTTATGAGATATTCCTATCGTGTGTGGTGTGTTGAAAGCGTTCTGGTCCACTCAGAAGGACCTCAGGAACGTTTCGGTCATAAATCCGGGTGTTCAAACTTGTTGGATTATCTTGGTTTGATTCTCAAGGACAAACAAGCTGCCTGTTGAATGTGAGGTTTAGCCAATCATATAACAAGGTGATGATGATGATGATGATGCACGATCCATGATCCATGCTTCTTCATGTTTGTTTTCCAAAGTCACATTTGTTCTTGCGAGATTTCCTGTCTGACCGGGGAATGTTCTGTGTGAAGTTGGTTTGTGTGTAGTGTGTATTTCTTGCTGTGTGGCCACACACCACACACTGTAGGACTAAAACGGGTATATCCATGATTTCCCATCTACATGTGTGGTCTCTCATGTTTTGAAATTCTGACAATTTAAAAATCCTGCCTTGTGAAATGGACCTAAGGTTGAGTCAAACAACCCTGAACCAGTCCGACTTACTGCTAGCAATTCAGACCAGACTCAAACTCTCTTTGTACAGGGGCTGAATGACCCTTAACAGAGGACCATCTACTCCTTGAGTTGCCCCCACAGGGTGCCCCTGGGGGCAAGGTCATAAGCCTTCTCCTAATCTACAAAACACATCTGAACTGGTTGGGCAAACTCCCATGCCTCCTCCATCACTCTAGCAAAGTAAAGAGCTGATCCAAAGATGAAGATGACCTTGCTTCTCCTACATCTGAGCTTGATCAGACCATGCTCTCCAATACCTCGGAGTAGACCTTTTCAGGGAGACTGAGAAATGAGGATCCCTCTGTAATTGGAACACACCCATCCAGTCCCTTTTCTTAAGGGGGAAAACCACCTCAGTCTGCCACTCCACAGGTGCACCCCAGATGTCCATGCAGTGTTCCAGAGACGTGAGATAC
>SSNS01000160.1:450740-643774 GCA_006937985.1 Aphyosemion australe | reverse complement strand
GGTCCACTCAGAAGGACCTCAGGAACGTTTCGGTCATAAATCCGGGTGTTCAAACTTGTTGGATTATCTTGGTTTGATTCTCAAGGACAAACAAGCTGCCTGTTGAATGTGAGGTTTAGCCAATCATATAACAAGGTGATGATGATGATGATGATGCACGATCCATGATCCATGCTTCTTCATGTTTGTTTTCCAAAGTCACATTTGTTCTTGCGAGATTTCCTGTCTGACCGGGGAATGTTCTGTGTGAAGTTGGTTTGTGTGTAGTGTGTATTTCTTGCTGTGTGGCCACACACCACACACTGTAGGACTAAAACGGGTATATCCATGATTTCCCATCTACATGTGTGGTCTCTCATGTTTTGAAATTCTGACAATTTAAAAATCCTGCCTTGTGAAATGGACCTAAGGTTGAGTCAAACAACCCTGAACCAGTCCGACTTACTGCTAGCAATTCAGACCAGACTCAAACTCTCTTTGTACAGGGGCTGAATGACCCTTAACAGAGGACCATCTACTCCTTGAGTTGCCCCCACAGGGTGCCCCTGGGGGCAAGGTCATAAGCCTTCTCCTAATCTACAAAACACATCTGAACTGGTTGGGCAAACTCCCATGCCTCCTCCATCACTCTAGCAAAGTAAAGAGCTGATCCAAAGATGAAGATGACCTTGCTTCTCCTACATCTGAGCTTGATCAGACCATGCTCTCCAATACCTCGGAGTAGACCTTTTCAGGGAGACTGAGAAATGAGGATCCCTCTGTAATTGGAACACACCCATCCAGTCCCTTTTCTTAAGGGGGAAAACCACCTCAGTCTGCCACTCCACAGGTGCACCCCAGATGTCCATGCAGTGTTCCAGAGACGTGAGATACCCAGGTCAGGATTCCAACCCTCTCCAACCCCTGGACCCCATGTTTGACTACCTCTACGACTTCTGGTCCAGAGACTGATCGATCCCTCCCTGGGTCCCCCGGCTCTGTGTGTCATAGGATTGAGGAACGCCTCAAAAAAGCACCACCCTACTGGAACCTCTGTAGACATCAGCAGCTCCCCGTCCCCACTGAGACAAAAATCCTCTATAAAAACTTAACATTAGAGGCTTTTCAGCCTCTGTGAAGGGAGTCATGTGAAACATTTATACTGACTGAGTCACGGGACAGATGAGTCAACTCGTGCAGGCGGGGAAGATATTTATTACACCTCATGCTGTAATTCAATATATAAAGATGGAAACTACAGCCTGAACAGTGACCATAGAATGAAAGCAACAACAAACTATTATTTACTGTAATCCTGTTGTTTTGTGTCTCAGTACTCCAGCCAGAGTCTAGACAAAGATGCCAAAACAAACGACTATATTCCTTCTTTTACTGTTTTTGCAAAACATCGACACAGTAGGATCTCTTTGTTGGAATTTTTCATTTGTACATCCCACAGCCAAAAGACAGAATATGTGTGTTTGTGCGTGCGTGTGTGTGTGTGTGAATATATATAAATTTAAAGTTTCATGCGGTAGCAGCATCCCTAAAGTCTCTGAGTGCTAACAGATCACACAAGAATGTGTAATAAGGTTATTTTTTATATTTGACCAAATAAGCTATAACTCCAATCATTTTTCATCATTTCAGTCTTAAATATGTCAGATGAGTTGCATCCCGTCAACATATCCTTGGCCTTTCATTTTACCATCATTCAGACTCTCCCATCCTCTCATATCCTCTCTGATGGCGTTACATTCAGTCAATCTCATCTAATAACACTGCAGTGCAAGTTTAGTTTTACAAGAACCAACTTCACATTCTGATTAAAATTCACTCTCCCTAAATGAACCAATTTATTTCAAAATTACTTATCAATTTGTCGCAAAATCAAGTGTTTAAAAATGTTGCTGAATGCTGGTAGATGGCATCACGCAGTAATTAGGCCCATCACATCAGATTTGTATTCTTCTCTCTTGCAGCTGTTTACCTTATTTTAATTCTCTCCTGTTTCTGCGCTCATTTATTTCACATCCTAATGTCACCAAATGTCCCCAAAAAGCTGCTTTCATTCACGTATCTTTTCTGTTATTGTTGCCAAAAGGTAAAGTCTAAATGAAAAGAAGCTCATTAGGACGACATTTTAAATACAGCCACTTTTAAAGCACAGAGATCCTGATTTTATTTAAGCACAGGGTTTCTGCAGTCATTTCCTCTTACCGTTCCTCCACTTCTGTTTTGTCTCTTTCAGTTTTTATCGTTTAAATGAGTCGTAAAAGGCATGCATTTTATCAATAAATGCTCTCCACAAAGGCAGGAGTACAAGCTTGTTTAAAACCACCAGAACAGGTCAAGTTGAGTTCAAGTTCCTCAGCTCTAATGGCCCCTTTAAGGTCAAAAATTGCAAAAAATTAATAATGCAGGTTGTGAATCAATCAACTCTTATTTGTTTAGCGCTTTACAAGCTTGAGAAAATCCAAAGTGTTTTGCAGAGGCTGCATTTAAAAAAACACACACAGGAGAAATCAGAAGTTAAACCGGCGCATTTGAATGCACAGCGCCGTGCAGCTGGTGCAGGAGAAACGCCATCAGGGTTTGACGATCAGGACATCTTTTTTATTTCTCATTAGGTGTTGATAAGATGCCTTCTCTTCTCTCCGCAGTGACTTGAATTCAGCAGAGAATGTTCAGTAGATGCACTGCAGGAGTAAAGTGGTGACAGACGATCAATAGAGATCTAATGATTAAGACATCGCAGTCTGTGGAGAGTTAGTGTGCATATGTGTGCGAGCGCCATATGTGAGTCCACAGCACATCCGTCACCTGCTGTTCTAATCTAGCTCAGCTCGCGCCGCTGCTATCATCCCAGTGAGCCTTTTACACCTCTCATTCATACCTGTACACATTTTCAGCTTTGTGAGGACCGCTGATGTGCTTTTTCTGACTGAAATCTTTCCTTCTCCGCCTCGCTGCGCTGCCAGATCAATCCACCTTGGATGTTAGCATGTGGGCCGGAGGTCTGGGAAAAGAGCGTTCTCCCTCTTCTCGCCAGGCCAAGCGACTGTTTTCTGGCATGATCGATAGAGAGCAGGGATCAACGCTGGCAGATTTCACTGAGCTTGAGCTGAAAGTCCACTTGGCAGAGACACAAACACAGCACCTCATTAAACTCAAAACTCCCCTCGCTGCCATTACGCAGCCGAGCCTTGACGCTGCTGCACTGATGAAGATCTCCAGAGCATTGATGTAGGAAGGCTCTAATTGCTGCATGGTAATGTGGTGCCTCTGCATTCCCGCTGTTTCCACAGTGATCCAATCGGCACTGTATTGTGTGCTATGTAAGGGGGTTTGACTTATGCCTGCTAAAACTGCCATATTGATTCAGTCATTACTGAAGCAGCATCAGATTTGCTTGTAGGCACTGAGTGATGGTGTTTTGCTGTTTGCTGCTCCCTTCCATTTGTCTCTCACTGTCACTCTCGGAGAATTGTGTGAATGGATTTGGCGATCACAAGCGATGACTCCTCAGTCAGCCTCTTCACTTCCATTTCCCTTCCCCTCCCACTTCCTCTCATACACTCTCTAACCTCAAATCTGCTGTCTTTTCCTGTCCAGCCCCCTTTTTTTCTTGGCTCTCTTCCTGCCTTCCTGCCTTTTCTTCTTCAAGTGTCCTATTTGGCAATAATGACCTCTCCGTCTCTCTCTGCAGGTACCACCAGGCAGCCTAAGGAGGGGGAGGTGCCTGGGGTGGACTACAGTTTTGTGAGCGTGGAGCGGTTTATGGAACTGGAGCAGAGTGGCGCCCTGTTAGAGAGTGGAACCTATGAAGGTGAGATGTGGGAGCATCTGCGAGACAAGAGCAGGTGCCTGGGGACCAAAAACCGGGCGCGTTTGTGTCAGCGGGGCTATTTTGAAACTCATTCTGCCTTCTCGTGCTTCAGCGTGAATATATTTACTTGATTAATCAGATGTGTCAGGTGATGCTCTCGCACACAGCCCAGATAAACAAACTTGAGGCCTCTGCTCTAATATATACTGAGTATTATGGCTTCCTCTCGTGGCTGTGCGGAGTGTGTGTCAGCTGAACTAATGCCAGTTCCACGTCACGTCGAGTCTGTGCGTCTCTGCTTTGCTACACTGTCAGGGATGCATCTACAGATGGAGGATTTGCTGGTTCATTTCCCCAGAAGAAATGTTAAAAGCGGTCGAGCCACGCTCACACAAATTGTGCGTAAATGTGCATGTGAAGGGGGCTTACAGGCACGGGTGTGTTCATGTGTGTGTTCCCGTCTTGCACTCACACACACACCACCACTGTGTGTCTACAAAAGCATGTTTCCCCTCAACACAGAGCTTAGTTATGCCCGTTGGGGGAAGCTGTCTCTTTCTGGGTGGCTGCACTGGAGGTGCTGCAACTCCTTTTCTGATTCGCATTAAATTAAGAAATAAGAGAGAAGGAAAGATCTGAGGTAAGAACATGAAAAGAGTGTATTTTTAGACAGCATTAAGTCTGGGTGACATATTAAAATAACATTAATAATCCGATGAATTAAAGTTTTTTTTTTTACTGAATGAAGCGTGCTACCTTTGAAAAATTGGGATGAAACATTTTGTTTCCGATGCTGAAGAGAAATAGTTTGAGTCATGACTCTTCCCTGTTTTGTAGGAAACATTTAATAAAGCTGCAAGAATATTAAGGTCATAAGGTAAAAATGATATTTTAGAGAAGAAAATCTTCTTTGACTTGTTTTAACTTCAGAAATCATTTAAAATGATGCAAAATGACAACAAAGGAGACTGATTTCAGACGGGCTCTGTAAATTACCTCTATTGTTTGTGTGGTTGTCATTGTTTGTGCACATATGCAGCTTTGTGAGGTGAGTCACAGCTGAAGGTGGATGTAACTGTACAAAAGCTGAGATGCCTTCATGCTCACCATCAGGGGAACGTTTAGCTTTGAAGCCGGTGAGAGGCTCAAATGTATCTCCTTGTGCTTATGTTCTCTGAAGCGTCTCTGAAGCGTCTCATCAGGTCGGCTTTAAGCCTTCACAGGTGGGTGCTTTGCTGCTTATGCAGTGTCATACTTGAGTCTTTGTTTACCTGTGTGCACATTTACATCTGTGACAGGATGTGTTAATTTAGTCTCCAGAGCAGCAGGGGAACTGAGGAAGTGGAGGCTCTAATAGAGCTGCTAATGTCTATCCGCCATAAATCCTGAATCCTTCTGAGGTTTTTATTTCGTCGCTGCTGCCTTCTTTCTTCTTTGCTTTATCCACCTGTCTTTGCACTTGACCTTTAATGTTTTTACACTCGTACGGCACCCGTGAGATTTTCTGGATATTATCCAAAATAGAAGAATGTGAGAATAAAAATGTTCCGGTTCAAAGAGAATGTTTAGTGTCAAATTGAGCTCATGTTAGAAAGAACCGAGCTCCTCCTCTGAGAATTAACGGCTGAGCTGACTTCTTGTCCCGCCTCCTGTATCCTCCATCCTCCTGTAAACCAGTTCAGTTACTTCCATAAACCGTAAACAATGACTGGACCTGATTCTCTTTAAAACACTTCATTCCTCTTTGTGAACTTTAGTCTTTAATAAAGTAACACTGAGGAGTTTCCTGCTCCTCCGCCCTACTGGTTGAACGTGGAATTACAACTACCGTAAACTACCCTGCAGCAGCATGCTGTAGCTTGCGCTAACAACGAGCTAACACTAACATGAACCAAGTCTTACTAAATAAGCCACAAATCAAAAAGATCCACACTGTTGGACAAACAATATTATTACTTACAAGTCCAGTAGCAACAAAGCCAGGTCACCATCAGTCTGTGATTTTGTATCCTCCTTTAGCTCCCTCAAACTAGTGCAGGCTGATGTTTACTCTGGTTTTAGCACGTTGCTTCACCTCCAAAGACATTACTCTCTTACTTTTACTTCCAGACTCCACCATGATGCCAACAGAAAAAGCAAACTTCTTCATTTTCTTCTTCTTGTGCTCTTTATTGACGATCGGTGAACTGAAAAAGATAACCATTAGCATTACAGTTAACAGCTGTAAAGCAGGTATAAGAGCACCCCCAAGAACACCTACCCGCTCCACAAAACTAAGTGCAGTATCTGGCCAGCAGAGGGCTGCAGAGTGGTGTTAAATATGAAACTGGTCAAGTTTCTAACTCAACAATCACTGAGATCAGTGTTAAAGCTCTAGCTTCAAGTTTAAAAAATGATTTTGTGTTCATTTACTGTAAAGGGTTACAAAAATGGCACTATTCAAAAAAGACTCAAGATTCAATCTCAAAGTAATAAGGAAATGTTTTATAATGTTTTCATAACCTGTAAAATTAATAAACTGTTTTTTATTTTATTTTATACTTCAAAATGCACGTTTTTTCTACCGACTGTGTCCCTTCAATAATGACAACTGATGATGTTTTTTAAACCCAGTTTTTTGTGACTCCAAAATCTGAGCAAAAACTAGCTGGAGACAATTATAACACACACATCTTCAGTTTGGAAATTCTGTAAACTCACTGTGAATTGTGGTACTTCTGGCAGCTTTTCCTGTGTCAAAACTGCAAATACATTTCTAAATTTGTGCAAAAATGTCACACAAACTCAACAAAGTGTATTGATTATGTCTTAAATTCTCCTTTGGATGGATGGATGGATGGATGGATGGATGGATGGATGGATGGATGGATGGATGGATGGATGGATGGATGGATGGATGGATGGATGGATGGATGGATGGATGGATAGATAGATAGATAGATAGATAGATAGATAGATAGATAGATAGATAGATAGATAGATAGATAGATAGATAGATAGATAGATAGATAGATAGATAGATAGATAGATAGATAGATAGATAGATAGATAGATAGATTCTTCTCACCTTTTTCTACATTCACAATATTCTTATAAAACACTGAAATTCCCCCAAGGTACCACTAGTTGGGCATCCACATTACAACCATCAAAATACAGAGAAAGAACAGGTGTAGCTTTGCTAAAACCTCCCTCAGAACTCATACCTTTTACATTTTCCTTTCAGAAACTATTCTTTTCAAACACAATCAAAGTTTAGTAGTGACAGGATCAGGATAAAATCAGACAGATTGTTAAAAACCTGTAAAAGTGACTCCATTGTTTCTGTTTCTGTTGCTTAAATGAACCGTGTTTTATCATCATCGTCAGTTTAAGTTCTACTGGTCTCTCACATTCTCCTGACTCACTGATCCATGTGGAAACACTGGTTTGGTGGGGCGTCCCAATATCTTTAATGATATATTTATTCATGCAGAGTTTTGAAAATGTTTCATCAAAAAGTTTCATGTATTCTAGCCGCTCAGATAATCGATTCAGTTCTGTCTAAAGATGAGCCACAACTTCTTTCAACAGGAAATGAAAATGTGGTTTTAAAACCACAATCATATCTTCCTTCATTCCTCTCAAAACTGAATATTTATAAGCTGCCAGATTTGTTTCATGCATTTAATATATAGATAAAAATCCAAATATTTTAGAAAGGGCATCATGCAAACTCTGAAATACTTCCAAAACTACATAAAACAATAAAACGTGAGTGAAATAAGAGAAAGAGATGGCAAGAATGGTCATAAAAAGGGTCTTAGTAAAGATTATTGTTGGTTAAGGTTAGAGGTTTTATCCATCTCTGTGCTTAATGAACATCTTGATTCCTGATCATCTAACAGATTAAAATCTGCTCTAAAAGCAGAAAAACTCTTTCTCTGATCATCTGGGAGCTGCTAAAGAAACCTGAGAGCGGAGGTGTTGTCTGATTTTCATTGTGAACCAGCTATATTTGTCTGAAAATTAAAAGATTTTCTAATAATCAGAAAACTGAAATTAAAGAAAACAATCCTTGATTGTTAAGCCTACATATTGACATTTGTGGTAATACTGCAGAATTCAAAGAAAAAACCCTTTTCTTACAGCTGTAAACGTTTCTATTGTCCCCCTCTAGTTTGAGGAAAATCACATCATGTGGAGCTTTCACAATAAAAGAAATGAAAATCAACAAAAGCCTTTATATAAACCCACATATAAACTGATGACATTATAACTGTTTATTGCAATATTTAGCAGAAAAATAAAAAAGGAGGAAATCTTTATTTAGAATCCTGCATTATTGTGATTTTTGGGGGAGGAAGCTGAAATCTCCTCCATCCTGACTCAAATTATTCTTATTGAAACACACTCCACCTTCAGTTTATACATCGCTCCTCCTCCTAATGGAGTAATAATCACCCTCTAAGTGAGCCTCGCCATTTCTGTCCAAAGCAACAGTTGAAGAAAAGTGAGATTAATTAAGAGGAGCTGACAGCTGGTCGGTGCGTTGAGAGTCAACAAACTAGTGAGTCAGAAAATTTAGCTCTGCAGCAACAGGAAATCGTATTTAACCCAAAGGTACTTTGGAAAATAAGATTATTGTGTGACCTAACAGCGTATCTGTCTATTAAAATAAAACTCAAATGATTAACATTTGTGTCTCACTTTTTTCTGTTAAGTTAACTTTAACACCGTTTTTCTCGTGTGGCTGCACTCTCACTGATTTCTTATATCGAATCAACAGAAAGACAATGGATAGACGTGCAGTGAGGCGAAAAGTTGGACATTCGTGATAAATCTCCAAAATCAGTTAATCAAATTCTAATTTAAATTTTAGTTTGACTCCAATCATAAAAATAATGTAATCAGCAACAAAAAAAGGATTATTATTAAAATTATTTTTGCATGCTGTAATTTTGTCATATCTCGTAAACGGTGCAGTTTCTCCCCTTCTGGAGACTACAAATGTGTTTTTGGTGATTTTCAACAAAAACGATATCAGAACCAGGGAGAAAAACACTGTTGCCTAATGACATGTACAAAAAATATGCATCCATCTTTTTCAGTTATGAACCTCACACACTCAAAAGTTGTTTCTATCATTCTGTATATTCTCGGGCTCCCTTGTTTTTTGTTTTGTTTTGTTTTGTTATCTGAATGTTTAATTGATCTTTTTTAATGTTTCATTCCATTTTTGTTATTATAATGATTTTTTTTTTCAAATAATTTCAAATATTTTTTATTGTGCTCTGAATTACCTTATGAGTTTTATCTTGAAAGGCGCTAAACAAAAGTTGTTGTTCTTCCTCTATATTTTTCAATATGGTGTGCATCATTGCTGCTGAAAGGCACATGGCCCTCTGCTTGGACATCCAGTCATCCATAGCAGCTCTTCTCTTCTCTTCTAGCAGTGCTGTCTGTCCACGTTTTCTTCTTAAAGCCATACTATGCGACTTTTTTATATTTTTAAATCATTTTCTTGAGCCAGTATGTGCTAAAATGACCCTTTACAGGGTTAATGAAATGTCACTCAGACCCCCACTGCCCTCTGTGGCCAGAATACCGCACTTGCAGCTTCAGAGTGGCAGGCCGCTCCCTGCTGGACTTAGTAAAGTGAAGTTGGCATGCCTGGTGCTGCAGTCTGCTTCCAGCATGTTTCCTGCATATTTTAGATCGTGAACACAGCTGATTTGTTTGATTTAGTGATGAACCGCTCCGGTAGACACTAATGAAGGCTGAGGAGACATTTCAGCAGTTAGATTAAGGTGTTAAAAAGACGAATGCACAGCGAGAGGATAAGTTTCACTTTTGGTTCTACTAAACGGACACTAGGGGGTGCTAAAAACAAGCCAAAGCTGCCAAGTGTGCCTTTAAGACTGATTTCCAGCTTGTGAGTCGTGTAGGAACCTGAAGTTAGACACTTTTCTAATTGTTTATAGTGATCCTAGTGCCATAAAAGTTATTTTACCTTCTAAATATGTATTGTTTAGTTGTAATCACCACCAAACAGCACAACTCTGCCACCCACCGACAATTAGATCCTGTTGTTTCTTTAAAATGTTAATGTAATATTAGGCTTTATGTAATCAAAAAACTTGTTGCTTTTAATATAAATCCTATCCATAGAGCAATGTAAAATGATGCCTTAGGAGCATCATTTCACGCTTTTATTTTGACAAGCTGCACTGCAGTGTTCGCTGTATGTTTTCAGCGTAGACTGCAAAAAGTTCTGAAGTGATGAGTCAATCATGACTGGAATGACTCGTAAATGTGATGGAGTTTTTGTAGTTTTTTTTTATTGAATCAGCGAGGAAAATTCTAATTTACCATGCAAGTGATTAAAAACTCTGTATTGGGTCATCTTCTCAGACAGCAATCATCCAATAAGCTAACTCTGACCACTAATCCTTGTTTCTTCCTGAAACCTGAGCCAGCAGGTTTCGCAGCATTGATTAGACTTCACTGTATTAGAGATGATTAGTTACCAGACAGTAATTCAGCCTAGTTATCTCTGCTCCACTCTGTCTAGACGGCCCATTCTTCACATTTTGAAAGGCAGTAATCTCACAGAATCCAGGAGCCATTCAGACCTGCAGCCAGGCTGTGTGTTACATCACCTCTGTGTGCACACATTTGCTCTCTAACACCAAGGTTGCTGCTCCTCTCTGTCCTCAGATAACTTCTACGGCACACCAAAACCTCCAGCGGAGCCGTCCCCGGCGGCCCCTCCTCTGAATGTGAGTGAAGCCCTGCTTCCCGGAGCCCGGCCGAGCGCCCAGGGCAAGAGAAAGAGGAACCAGTCGGTAAGCAACATGGAGCAGCGCGCCAGCCTGGAGCCACCTGAGGAGGAGGAGGAGGAGAGCCCAGTCGTCAACGGCAACGGGGTGGCTATCACACCAGGTACCGTTGAGCAAAGCAGGGTCTTTTGACGCTTTGATGCCAGGTTTTTAATCTTCCTGCTGCTGAACGTGCTCGACAAGAGCATTTTATAACCTCAAGGTGAGAGTGAAATCAGAGTTCTGCTCTGTTTTTATTCCCATCCTGCTGGATTCAAACCAGAGAAACAAGCTTGTTGTGCTTTTTTATTTTAAAAATATCAAGTTTCTTCTCTGCTACAGTCCAGATTCACGTCTGTGGCTATAAAAACCTGCACCCTGAGCGGTTTTTACAAATGTTAACAGACTCTGCTTACATGAGTGTGAACTACAAAGGTTAACACTAACCTTATGTAACGGTATGAACAAGGGCACCTTAATGCCTCCACTTTTAGTCACTGGTCTCATAAAGGTTTCTGCTCCCGTCCATCTGTCCTCTCATTTCTCCATCTCTTGTTGTCTTTCTGCCACTGGCTTTTGTCCTTGTTACTAATAATACTCCACCACCCCTCTCTTTTTCCCTTCCTCTCGTTTGCAGTCCTCACCCTCCTGACCTCCTGTATTTTTTTTCTCCTTCGTCCCCGTGGTCCTGTCTTTGCTGCCCTCTCGTCTTCCTCCTCCCATCCCCATCTGTCTCTGTCGTCTGTTGTCGAAGCGTGTCGTATTTTCATTCACTTTCCTCCAGTGTTTGCTACTTTTACCGCCTCTAGTTTCTTCATGGAATTAGTGACATCCAGACAAAACTACTGCCTTGCTAGATTTAGAAATCTATTACCGGTGAAGAGTTCATCAAGCAATTTCTTGGTTTCTCACTTTTTATTTGAGTCCTAGAAGGAATTTTACGGTGTTTCCTACTTAAATTACTCATCCTCTAACTCAGACGCCACCAGTCCTTCTCCTTCATCTGAAAGCGTCTTCTTCTCTTCATGACTCAATCTCTGACCCCTACAGTTTCTGTCTTCCTCTGTTTCTCAGTTTCTGACATTTCCATGTTGTTTTCTGCTCATGCTGATTGTTCTTAGACTCCGTCCACCTCCCCTCCCTTCCCGTGTCTCCTGGGGGTTCATAGCTCTGCAGTGGCTCGACTCTGACTCATCATGCATGGCGTGTGTGGTGTGCATTCAGGTCTGCACGTGAGAATAACTCTGTTTGTGTGCTTTTTGTGCTCCGCAGAGTCGAGTGAGCATGAGGACAAGAGCACAGATGCCTCTGGGGAGGTAGCGGTTGAAGGGTCCAGTCAGGCCCCGGCATCATCTGAGCCTGCAACGGAAGGGGAGGAAGCCGCACAATCTCCTTCCAAATCCCCGTCCAAAGTCCCGGACGTAGACGAGGAGGAGCTGGGTCCTCTGCCTGACAACTGGGAGATGGCCTACACTGAGAAGGGAGAAGTTTATTTCATAGAGTATGAGGAAAACACATTTTTTATACTTTTTGTACATTTTGTTCTCAAATCTCACTAGAAAAAATATTTTAGGTGTATTTGTTTTCACATCATTATAAAAGGGTTGCACCACATTTAACTGTGGGATGGAAACACTTCCTCAAGCTGACTTTTGTGACTTTTTGGATGCAAACAGAAAAATATGGAACCCTGACCATTTGTAGTCCTATAAATTCAAATTCTACACTGCAAAAACGGATTTCTAAAAAAGTTTTAAAAAAGCCTAATTTTTAGACATTTTATCTCATTTTTAGTCTTAAAAGAAAAGAAAATTTTTCTGTAGAAAAATAAAATTACTTAAAATAAGGTAAACATTCTTAAATATGATCCAAATCTTGTTTAGAGTAAAATGGGGTATAAGCAAAAGTTGTTTGACTAGATTTCTTAAAACTAGCAAAATGATCTAAATTTTAATTTATTTGCTAGTTTTAAGAATTCTGTTTATTTCCAGCAAAAATCAAATAAAAACTACTAGAATTATACCCAACTTAAAATCGTGGATTGTGTTTGGCCTTGATTAAACTTTATAGCTCTCTCTTGAATAATTGATGTGACTTACTTCTGCTAATCAGACAAACTTTTGCATCTGTGGAAGTGTGTATACGTCCTGCAGAAGTAACTTTCCTCTCACCCTTTCTAATTAGTGGCTGGAGGCTAATTAGTGGATTAATGGGCCTCAGAAATCCCCTGCACACGTGCAGAAACACAATCATGTCGGGGGCATTTTGCGCAGTCTCTTTCTTTTATTTTTTCCGTCAGTCGTTTTCTGACCTCTGTTATCCCCCCTCACCTTCATCTACACCTCTGCTTCTCTTCCAGTCACAACACCAAAACCACGTCGTGGCTCGATCCTCGGCTCGCAAAGAAAGCAAAGCCGCCGGAGGAGTGCAGGGAAGACGGTGAGTCTGAACGGCCTGTTTGTTCTCTTAAAAGCTTCGGTTTGTGTTCATCTGAGTCAAACTCATCTCTGGGCATTTGTAGGAGTGTGTTGTCTCTTCGGTTCCTGCTGTTTCTGCACCTGTTGTCTGCAACAAACACACTGCTCCGGCGTGTTTCCCTTCCTCGAGGAGAAGATCACAAAAATAACCAGCTGTTTGATATGTGTGCCACTAATCTCAGAGTACTCCAAAGGCTTTCATTCACGTAGAAAGGAGGGCGTTTAAAAAAAACACATGGAATAATCTGGATAAGAGCATTTTGTTTTGAAGGAAGTGATTTTCAGTTTAGAATAATCTTGACAGATGCACTAAGAGGAATGTAATCTCATCTTTAACTCCTGTTTTTATTCTTATTTAACACATTTTCATAAATTTAATCAAAACAGAAGAAGATGTCGGGCTGATTTCAGTAAAACACTAAGAAAGTTTTCACTAGATCAACATCTATAACTTTTGGGAGTTGACCCAGTTCATCATGGCTGCCACTGCTAATCAACTTTATCAAACACAGAAATGGGTGCAGATCAGTCAGTTTTACAGATACCGGTATTCAGAGTTAGCTGAGAGTCATTAAAGTAACACAGAGCAGTTTCCTGCTCCTCCGCCCTTCTGGTTAAAAGTGGAATTACAACTACCGTAAACAACCCTGCAGCAGCCTGCTGTAGCTAGCGCTAACAACGAACTAACACTGAAATGAGCCAATTCTTGCTAAATAAGCTACAAATCAAAAAGATCCACGCTGTTGGACAAAAAATATTATTACTTACAAGTCCAGTAGCAACAAAGCCAGGTCACCATCAGCTTGTGATTTCATAGCCTTTTTCACCTTCCTCTAACTAGTGTAGGCCACACCGATGTTTACTTCGGTTTTAGCTCTTTGCTTCACCTCCAACGATATTACTCGCTTACTTTTACTTCCAGGCTCCACCATGATGCCAACAGGAAAACAAACCTCTTTTTTCTTCTTCTTGTGCTTTTTATTGACGATCAGCAAACTGAAAAAGCTAACTGCACAGAAAATAGCTAACAGCCGTAAAGCAGGTATAAGAGCGCCCCCTAGAACACCTACCCGCTCCACAAAACAGTGTTAAGTGCAGTATCTGGCCAGCAGAGGGCTGCAGAGTGGTGTCAAACATGAAACTGATCAAGTCACTGAGATCAATGTTAAAGCTCTAGCTTAAAGTTTAAAAATACTATTTAGTGTTACTTTAACACTCAGCTATCTAATTGTGCAGGATGCTAGTTTCAAGATTTGACCAAAACAACTATAACTGCATTTTTCTCAACACAACTCTGACATGACAGGCAGAGGGCAAACGCTAGGCCTTCCATTTATTTTGTTTTTTTCTTTCTTTTATTTGTAATTACGTAAATAATCATCATTACTTTGGGATGCGTGTTTGTAAGTAGTTTGCAGAAGAGCAAACCTTGTAGCTAAAACAGCAACACTGAAGTTTTAGAGAATGTTTTCAGCAGTCTGGTGCAGACACCAGAAAGGTGGTGATCCACTATGATCAGATAAATTACAGTAAAGGTGTCACAGCCTGCGGTCAGCAAATTAGTTTGTGATGTGATTCTCCTAAGATCTGAATCAATATCTTCTCCACCTCTCCTTTTCTCCATCTCCTCTCTGCATTTCCTCACCTCACATCTTCCTCTATCTCAACTCTCACTCTGCATTCCTTCCATTTTCTACTCATTTTCCCTCTCTCGCTTTCTCCCTCTCGTCCTTTGACCAGTAAAAAAGCTGGACTGTGACAGGAATAATAACCCAACTCAGCTCTGCACAAACTGCCTCTCGTGCTCTCCACACACACACATAAACGCACACACACACACACACACACACACACAAACACGTGTCGACAACACCTTTTGTTACTCCTCAAAAGCAGTCGGCACATTTCAGGGTTTTCTTGGTATTTATCAAGAAAAAGGAGAAGAATTAATCCTTTTTGCAGAGCGTTGTAGTGCAGATTTTAAATCCACATATTTTCCACACAATTGACATGTTTTTTTAAACCAAGTCTTTTTATCTGTTTTTCTTTACTTATTTTTCTTTGGACACATTCATCCTGCATGTCTGTCACTTTTAACAAACTCCAATAATACGTTAAATTAAATGTAAAGTAGAGTACATTTATCATGAAAACCCAATAATAAATAATACTACTGACACATTATAACATATTACTAATATAATAATACTAATACTGCTAATAAAGTATAAAGTTTGCAACATGATGAAAAGAGCATTATTACTAAACTAAAACTGCTGCTAAAGTGTTTTGTCTGTGTGTGGAAGAAATTTAGTGTAAAGAAACATTTAAAAGAGACATGTTATGACTTTTTTCTTAAGTTGTAATAGTTCTGTGGTCCATACAAAAGATGTTGTATGAAGTTCCTTGCACTAAATCCCTCTTACATGAAGCGATTTCAGCTGTTTTATTCTTGACATTTTCAGTACCTTCCAGAATGAGCCGTTTCAGGGATCTGTCACTTTAAGAAAACAAGCTTGAGGTGGCCACGCCCACCCATCCCCCAGTCAGGCTGCTATTGGCCCTTTACACGTGATGTCACGCCACTCACAGGACCGCCTCCGTAGCCATTACGGACGGTAGAAAGACTGTTTACACAGGTTGAAACTTCATTGAAGCTAGTCAAAACAAGCCAGTAAACAATAAACAATCCTTTTATTGCTTATTTAGTTTATTTGGTGATAGTTTGCTGCGTGGTTAGCTGCACTAACAGACAAGGGTGTAAACTCAACTTCTCTGTTTTTAATAAGTTTGACGGCAACTGAGGACGGAGATGAACCACAGCGATCAATCAAACTCGCAGCCCTCAAAGTATTTTCAGATTTGCAGCAAACACGTTTTACTGGGTAAGATTAGCGTTCATATATTTCATTAGGAAGGCAGGGACTGACTGTGATGGACCTGAAATGATAAATATGATGTGTTTATATTATTATTAATAATCCTATATTTCACCATGGAGGACGTGCATTACCGTCCACAGTAATGAATTGTGAAATAATTATTTATTATAATAATATTGTTTCAATGTGTGTGAAACTTACGTTATTTATTTAGCATGATGAACAGATATCTTGTCCGACCCCGGTGTGAGAGTAGCATCTGAACCCGGTGACATCGCCAGTGACAAAAACTGGTAGCAATCCGGACTTTTATTAGTGTCTTTTTATTTTATCAGCTCCAATGTAAAGTGAAGTCTGTTTATCACAATGTTATAAATCCAGTGGGGTGAATTCTGGAAAAGTCGGCAACTTGTTTACATCGGTGAATAGCAGCAGGGAGAACATAAGCTAACACGTAACTTTTGTAAATACTGCTCTCTCTGAGCCCCGCCTAGGTGTGTTAAGTCTTCCCACAAGTGAACTGGGCTTGAACTAGAAGAAACCAGACTAAACTGGCCAAAAAACCAACCTCAGGCGCCACTTTTTTGCTACTTCTTCCGATAACTGAAATGGGCTTGAACTAGTTGAAGCCATGCTAAACCTCACAAAAACGACAACAACAACAAAAACAATTTCAGGTGTTACTTTTCCATTTGTTCAATACTCGTTTTGCTCACGGTTTACTATGATTTTGCCATCAGATACGGTGGACCCACTTGATCAGGTGACGTTGGTGCAAAGGGTCAATAAGCTGAGAAGCTCTGATATCAAGGAGGGGCTCAGAGTAGAGCTGCTGCTCCTCCAGCAGCGGCTTTCTGTTGTATGTGAGAGGTGGTCCTATGCTAATATCCCCGTTTGTGACATCACAAATGTTTCTTTTAGGCACACAATTCCTAAAACCAAACACTGAGAAAATGGATAGACTGATTTTTTTCATGTTTGGATTGTTTATAGAGGCAGTAGAGACCCACATAGTATCACAAACAGATGTAAAAGGTGAGTTTTGTTTAAAATGTCTCCTTTAATATAGTTTTTAAAAGCTGAACTTTATGATTATTTTGATATTTTCCTACCTCTAGAAAGCAGAATTTATTTGTTAAGATAATAACCTTTAATAACCTTGACACAAAAACCCAAATGACACAAAATGATTTATGTTCCAGGAGTGTTTAGAAAGAGAATCAGAGGTTTTTTGGATCATTTTCCTCTCTCGTGTTTATCACACGTTTAAGTGCTACTTCAATTTAAAAGAGAAGATCAGTTTAGATTTGTGCAGAAAGTTTCTTTTCTTTAAGAAAAAAAGAGCTATATTTCTTTTTTATTCTGAGCTTCTGTCTTTGGGGATGCAGTCGTTAAAGTACCTTAATTCTTTGTGCTGCTGGCGGAGGATTTTAAATCAAAGGCTGTTTTTGTGAAAGTCCTGGATGACACACTACATCCTCTCACTGCACCTTTGAATTCACGTCTCGTAGAAAAGACTTTTAGAAATCAGGAAATAGTTTGGTTTAAGAGATTTAGGAGCCTCAAGGTTTGAATTTTTCATGTAACATCCAAGTGTCCTTAATATGTGTCTCCATGCTGTTCGGTCAGCTCTCAGGCGTTTCCACCTTTGTGTCAGCTGTTTGTTGCGTGATCGTTTAAAGGCACTTTGCCATTTTTGCTCCCATTAACGAGCCTGCAGTTTTGCTCTAAATAATGACGGAAGAAAGGATGCCAGATTATGCACGGAGAGCAGATGAAATAATAAAAGTGAGCCGAGAACACGAGGGAGAGGCGGTGCTGATTTGAAATGGCCTTCTGCCTGAAGGATCTCTGAGTCTCAGCGCCTCTGGCAGGTAGCAAACATTCAGACATGCTTTCATCAGTTGCTGGTTTCCTTCTTCCATCTTGTTATTCCCTTTTAGCTGCTTCCATCTCATGCATGTCTGCTCTTTTTGCTTCACTTTTCCTTGGTTTTCATTCCCTCATTCCTTATTCCCTTTGCCCCCGTTCAGTCTCTCAGGCTTCCTTTGCTCCCATGCTGCAGTTGGAGAGAGTTTCAGAAGATGTTTGCTTATGCTGAAGTATTATTACAAATGTGTTCTTAGTAAAAACGTTGTGGTGTATATGCTGAGGCTGGCTCGGAGTTTAAACGCTGCTCACCACAGATCTGGTTTGCTTGCAGTCGTTTTATTGAAATGTTATGTTGAGGAACACGATCCCATAACTCCTTTCTCAAACAAGAGGAAGGAAAGTGGGTGTAGTGGGTGTTAAAGGGTCCTTTTATTCCTTATTTCAGGGTTTAACTTTGATTAACCACATTGTTTGGAAAGCTGAGTTTTGTTCATCTAGTCTAGTCACACCCAGACTTCAATTGGAGCTTTCTGACAACAGGAAGTAGATCAAAACCTTTGCTGACCACAAATAACACAAAACCCTGCTCACATTTAGGAAAATATCATCTTGATGAGTCCCAAGACTGATGAGACAAAAGTAAGACTTTTTAGGTGTGTCAGGTTTAAAACTAAAAGAATACATCATCAACAGTAAAACATGGCGGTGGTAATGTGATAGTCTGGATGACTTATTGTAATTGATGGAACCATGAATTCTGCTTTCTACCAGATCATCCTGATGGAGAATGTCTGACCTTTGACCCTAAACAGGCCATTCATGCTAGAAACCCCTCCAATATGGTGGAATTATAACATATCCTTCAAGAAGAGTGGGCAAAATTCCTCTACAGTGATGTGAGCGACTGGTGAAACCAGCAGCCTCCTCCTCGCCTTCCTTCTGATGCACACTAACCAAACCAATACACAATCATAAGAGGGAGAAATCACCTCTGGTTCAACTGTCAACAGCATTAAAGCAACATTTTTTACATATACCATACATATGTATTAATATGTTGAACTTTCTGTGCAAGGCAGCTCTTTGTGTTGAAGATAATTTATTCACATTTTTATTTTAATGTTTATACTTGGCCAAACATGTCACACTGGGGTGAAATTTAAATAGGAATGGGAAATTACAGACATAATGAGATTAGCTAAAAACAGCATCAGGCCAAAAAAGATAATATTTGATTTATTTATTTCACAACCAGCTCCGGTGGCCTAGTGGTAGAGTGTCCGCCCCGGGACTGGGAGATCAGGGTTCGATTCCCGGTCGGGTCATACCAAAGACTTTGAAAAAATGGGACCCAATGCCTCCTCGCTTGACACTCAGCACTAAGGGGTTGGATTAGGGGGTTAAACCACCAAATAGTTCCCGAGCGCGGCCACAGCTGCAGCTTACCGCTCCCCACCAAGGGGATGGGTCAAATGCGGAGATGTAATTTCACCATTGTGTGATGATGACTTGGAACTTTAACTTTAACTTTAACATAGAAAGGAAAGTAGTTAGTCAGCCCATCCATCCACTCATCCATCCGTCCATCCATCCATCCATCCATCCATCCATCCACTCATTCCTCCATCTATCCATCATCTGCCGAATTCACCCATCATCCACTAATTCATCCATCCATCCACTCATTTCTCCATCCATCCATCCACCAATCCACTCATCCATCCATGCATCCATCTTTCCAAAATCCATCCATCAACTCATTCATCTATCCATCCATCCATCTATCCATCCATCCATCCATCCATCCATCCATTTATCTATCCATCCATCCATCCATCTATCTATCCATTCATCCAATCATTCATCCATCCATCCATTTATCTATCCATCCATCCATCCATCCATCCATCCATCCATCCATCCATCCATCCATCCAATCATTCATCCATCCATACATCCATCCATTTTCTAATTTCAAAGAAACGTTTTTCACTTTTTGTAGAAAATCTCCTAAACATAAAAATAGCACAAATGAAGTTCTTAATGCTCCAAATGTATTCCTGCTCATGATGACGAATCAGACTTAATATAAAAGCCGATGACGCTCTCACACATTCCAATATGCTAAGTCAGTTCAGTCTTTAACACACAGTGCATACACACTCTGTAAATATGAATGCATAAATCACACAAACACCCTTTCTCTCTCTCTCTGTGTGTGTGTGTGTGTGTGTGTGTGTGTGTGTGTGTGTGTGTGTGTGTGTGTGTGTGTGTGTGTGTGTGTGTGTGTTTCAGTGGCAGGAAATAGAGACAAGACACAGCTCTCAGCTCAGGCAAGAAAAAAAAAAGACTTTCACTGGTGGTTTCCATGGCAACTGTCTCCCTTTCACTTTAGGGGGAGGGCAAGTGACTAGTAGATGAGTTAGGCCGACATTTAAGGTGGCCCATGGGCAGGTTGGGAGTGAATTTAAGGTGGTTGGAAGTATGAATCTGTCTGACTTTTCCACAGCAGGTATAAGACGGGTCACACGAGGTAATCAGGTGATAATGCAGCCGGGAGATAATTGAGGTGTGCACTCGTTTCACCTTGGGCTGCAGAGTCAGCATGCTCAGCTGCCAGGCTGCACACACACACACACGGATTATTGATATCAAGATTACAGATCTGTCCATAATTACATTAAAGCGTGAGGGATATTGCTGAGTATCTCTGTCATGCAGAGCAGATGATAGTAAAAATAATAGAAGGAGGATTAGTGTCTGTGTGAGCGAGTTTGTAGTGTTTTGGTTTGGATATCACACACTGTGATTAACCAAACACTCAAAAGGAATACTCCACTAAACATATTTCCATGAAGTGTCCTGGGATTAACTGATATTCACAGCTAATTCTCTTAATGATGATTATTTAACTTGTATTCAGTGAAATTATGAAAATGGATCCTAGAAAGACTTTTAATTCTGCTGATTATGAAAAATACCTAAACATATTATGTCTTTTTATTTTGAAAGTGAAAAAAAAACATGCTTTTATGAGAAACAAATAGAATTTTCTAAAAAAAAAAAAAAAAGTTGCATTTTTGAAAAACAATTTAGCAATTTAATATGATCTACAACAGGTATATCAGTATTTTTTATATTTTCTACAAACCACTATTCAAGAAAAAGCAGTAAAATGCTTGCTTTAACGGGTACAAGCTATTAAATATTGATAAACATGAAGGCAAGGTCAACGATGATCACCTAAAACCCAATTATTTACCATCTTAACAGATTTTTCTCTCATATTTTAGGAATTTTTATGAACCCTGTCAGCATCAAATGATCAAACAAGGTTATAACATCATCACCTTTTTATTGGATTTAGTGAAAAGCCTGATTCATCATCTTGAATGTTAGAAAAACGACCCGTGCAACGATCGTGAGACGAAGCAAAAGCGTCCAAACTAAACTCCTGCCTCAGCGTCAACTTTTCCTCACCTCCCATTCGCCCCCTCTCACTGCCAAGGTTGTCAGTTCCTGTCTGCCTTTGTGTGTATGTATGTATGTGTGTGTGTGTGCGTGTGTGTGTGTGTGTGTGTGTGTGTGTGTGTGTGTTTCTGTAAAAAGCTGAGGGTCAAACCGAGTCCTTGATGACTCATTGTGCGTTTTTTTGTCTCTGACACATCCTATTTGTCCATCCACAGCTTGTTATTTTCTCTTAAAATCGTAACTTTTAAACACAAAACATGAGAACAAACGTAAACGGCGTTGATGAAGAACACTTCCTGAAGAAATCCGGATAAAGATGATTTTTTTTTAGATATTTTTGAGTAGGCAGGAACGGGCAAATGAAGTAAACTGTGGGTTGATGTATATTTTTAAGCAGTGATGCTGTGATATAAAGATCTTCGCTCACTGTTGGCTAAAACAAGCACCTAAATGTCATAAATCTGGAGCCATATGAGGAAAAAGCCCATTTTAACACTTTACATCCGGTGTTTAGAAGTGAATTCATCTTACAGAGCAGAGAACGTTCAGGAATTTGATCTTGACCCGCTTCTTTTACGACGATCGGAGGAAGGATGAATCTAAAGGAGGGACAGAAAACAAACTATAGGTAGGCGAGGGGATGATTAACAGAGCAACTATTCAAGGAGAACACAAGTGGGTGTGCAGGAGAAACAGGAAGTAGTGTGATGGAGGCATTTGGCCTTGAAGGATTGTGTGCACGAGGACAGGAAGAGAAATGAAATGACAGGGAGGATGTTCTCTCCCTCCCTCACTTACTCTTTATTGACTCTTTGTCATGAATCGTGGCTCAGGGAGGAAGCCCCCACGTAGACTGAAGTGTTGTCTGTCAATTGAAAAGCGCTTTGGGAGCGTCGACTGTATCTGAGCCGAAGGATTCATGTTGTTTCCCCTGAGTGGCTCCGTTCAGCGTTCCTCCTCCTGCTCTGAGCATCAGCTGACTTTATTTCCTGTGGTTCTTCTTTCTCTCAGAGCTGCCGTACGGCTGGGAGAAGATCGACGACCCCATCTACGGCAGCTACTACGTAGAGTAAGTTTCCCCCTTCATGTGGAAGATGCTCTGTTGTAAAACATGAAAGGCACAACCAGGGTTTGGTTCCCGTGGTTAAAGATGTAACCGTAAACTTTTAAATATTTACAGAATAAAGTACTTGTTATTTTTATGGTATCATGTAATTTACTCTTTATCTTTGAGGACAGAATTATAAAATCATGAATTTTTAGCTAATTAGCCAATAGCATGGTAGCTACTAAACACGTTTAGGCCCCTAGAGGTGTGGATGGTGACTTGATGAAGTTCAACTCAAAACATCAGAATGAGGCAGGACGTGATGTGTTTTGTTGGTAAGATGCTGCTGATCTAGTGGGATTTTCACCCACAACCTTCTCTAGCAGCAGCTGTGTTCATTTGTTCATTTGTCTAAACCTCCGCTACATTCCGAGTAGCCGTCAGTTCAGCATACAGGCGGCAAAGTACAAGGAAAAAGTTTGTGGATTCTGTTTTACCGTCCACAAAAATGATCTGATGAATGTGTATCGCAAATTTTTATTTTACCACCTTCTAATTCTAAAACAACGTTTAGAAAATAAAGCTTTAAAATACATCAAGTTGACATGTCAGGGTGTCATACAGTTGCTAAAACAAAATGTATGATGATCTGATGGGTAAACTGGCCCATCAAACTGTCATACAGCTTAAAAAATGTATGATGATCTGACAGCGTGTGTGTGTGTGCTGTCAGATAAGCATACAGTGTAATATATGTATGCCAATCTGACGATGTATGGTGATTGGACAGAACAGTTTTTGTAATTTATTAGATATTTGTGATGTTTTTGTGATGATTCACTGTGAGTTTTTTAATTTAAATAATATATATAATTTTTCAGCCACATCAATCGAAGGACTCAGTTCGAGAATCCGGTTCTGGAAGCTAAGAGGCGTCTGGAGCAGCAGAGACAGATCCAAAGCCAGGGCCTCTCTGCTCTGCCTTTGCCTACAATATATAGAGGTACGATTTTATAATGTCCAAATGAAAAGCTCTTTAAATTCAGATGCAATTAAAAGAATAAATTCATGGTCATGCGAAGAAGTGGGCAGTTTTACGAGCGTCGGCTGGAACAGATGTCACGTCGTGGTTTACAAGGTTGGATGGAAATGACCATAAAGAACATGTTCAGCCCAAGGCCTCCAGTGGGATGATCCAGGCATGCGTACGGTGACATTCGAGCGCAGCACATTATGTGCTGCTTTGTCTGAGTGACGCATCCTATGAGTCAGTTTGTCGAGGAAATGCTTCCTCGTGTCAGAGAAACACGATCGTTTCCAGGTTTCATGTCAATTAGAAAACGTGTGACAAAACGAACCATAAAAGAGATGTGAAATATAACAGGAAACCCTCTTCTGAATGCAGAAAAGCCGCTGTTTACCAGGGATCCGACCCAGCTGAAGGGCACCTTCCTGTCAACAGCCCTGCAGAAGAGCAACATGGGATTCGGGTTCACAATTATAGGAGGTGACGAGCCAGATGAGTTCCTGCAGGTGAAGAGCGTCATCCCAGAAGGACCTGCCGCTCAGGACGGGAAAATGGACACAGGTGATGATCTGTACTGGTGATACTGAGACACTAAACAAATGGCAACTTGTAATTAGGTAACTAGGGTTTTCATCATTATTCTGACTGTTCAGCATTTAGGATCCTAATTTATTTCTTTAGAAGCACAAAAAGAAAGGTTTTCATGAGATAGTTTTGGATTTGACTGAAAAATAAGCTCAGACTATTAATGTGCAATAAAAACTGATGCCTTTTTAAAATACATCACTTCTTAGCATTTGCAAAAATCCTCTTAATTGGTAGAGATGATGATTTCTGATGCGTCTCCCTGAAGGAAACTGGAGCGTTTAGTCTGACAAGAATATTTTAAGACGTTAAGATGTCAGGTTTGTTTAGAAATTTGCTTCGTTGACCAAATTCTTAGACTCTTTTCTGTTTTAGCTCACAATCGCTTGTGCCGCTCGCCTTTACACATTCTGATTCAGATTTTGCAGGTTGTTGAATCCCCAGGTGACGTCTTAAAGTGCAGCAATATAGATGAATCATTTTTAAGCAGCGAACCTTCCCTTCAGCCTTTATTAACACATAAATAGACACCCACGGATGCTAAACGTGCTGCTTTTATAATAAAAAGCTCGCGGCAGAACCAAGGATGTGTCTTGTCAAAGTCTTCCTTCCTTTCTCTTTCCTTTTTATTTGCTAAATATTTTACAAACTCAGCTAAAGTGCAGTTGATGAATTTTTTACCTCTTATGTTAAATTTGCATCCCTGCTGTCAACATAATTACACTGATCACTTAAGAATGGTAGAAAACGGTAAAGTTAGAGCGAGGCGTTTTTGGATTCCTTTGCTGCCGTGCTCGTTTCCAGGTGAGAAATTTGGGGTTTTTTTCCTGCACATTTTCTCTTTTATTTCAAAAAGTGAAAACATCCTGCTTCATTAGGAGAATCATTTCTGTTTTCAAAGTGGCGCTGCAGGTGCAGAATTCAATAGATTTTCCAGAATAACTCACACAGAGTTGCGCCTGTATTATAGAACGACTCTTGTGCTTTGAATGTTAAATCGGATTAAACTCAAACGGCAGCATGAAGAATTTTCAGTTTGACTTCACGTTGAGTTAAGATTAGATGTTCCACAAACCTTCAAATCAAATTCTAATATTTAGGTTTTTTTTATTATTTGAATGAAGAAACAGGGTGTAGGTATTCAGGATTAACATCAACATGTACAGAAATCACAAGCTGGTACCTAAACGCCTCGTTCAGAGCACATTTCTGAGCTTGAATCCTCCTTTCAGCTGCTGCTGCTTGCTGGTTTTGTGTCTCTGACAGTTTTTCTTTTATCTGGTTTCTATCTCCTTCTATTTTATCTCCATCTCTTTTCTTGTCTCTCCAGCTCACTCTTTATTATGCTTCCTTATCTCACCATGTCATCTGACACGTCTCTTCTGTTCTCAGCCTCACTATGTTTTTGTCCGTTATCTCTTTCTCCCTCTCTGGTTTTTTTCCTTCTTCCTACCCTCTGTCCTGGTCTGTCAGCCTCTACTTTCTGCTCTCTGTTCTGATTTCTTTCTCTCCAATTCGCTCATCTCCACTCGGTGCCGGTGCTGCTCACACACAGACACTCCCCGCCTGAGATTAGCTGGCCTATTTGAGCTGTGCAGCAGTGCTCTCAGGGATTGTGCATGATTGTGGATTTGACATGTATGGTGTACGGTTAGGTGTGTGAGTGTGTGTCTGCACTTGTTACAGAGAGTTCCTCCAGAAGTGTGAAATAAAGTATTTTGGGCAGCTGTAGTTGTCACGCTGTGGCTTTAAAGGTGAATTGCATAACTTTCCACACTTTCATACGACAACATAGGATCTAAATATAAAGGTCATTAAGACACAAACATAAACAAAACTAATTTATATATGAAAGATAATGTGAGTGGAAATGAAAAGCAGTTTTCAAATATTATGATTTCATTTATTGGAGGAGAGAAGCTCCAAACCAACGTCATCTTATGTGAAAAGGTATTGGCCTCCCTTGTTAAGTTGTGAGTTAAAGCCATACTATGCAACTTTTTTCATATTTTAAATCATTGTCTTGAGCCAGTATGTGCTAAAATGACCCTTTACAGGGTTAATGAAATGTCACTCAGACCTCCACCACCTTAAGTGGCCAGAATACTGCACTTGCAACTTGAGAGTGCCAGTCTGTGCTCTGTTAGACTTAGTAAAGTGGAGCTGACATGCCTGGCGCTGCAGTCTGCGTCCAGCACGTTTCCTGCATGTTTTAGATCATGAACACAGCTGATTTGTTTGATTTAGTGATGAACCGCTCCTGTAGACACTAATGAAGGCTGAGGAGACATTTCAGCAGTTAGATGAAGGTGTTAAAAAGACGAACGCACATCGAGGAGATAAGTTTCACTTTTGGTTCTACTAAACGGGCACTAGGGGGTGCTAGAAGCAAGCCAAAACTGCCAAGTGTGCCTTTAACTGTGATTGACTCAGGGGAGAGAGGGATTATGGGAATTTGGGGTCATTTTAATTTGTAAAGCACTTTGAGTTACATTTATTGTATGAATTGTGCTATATAAATACATTTTGATTGATTGATTGATTGATTGATTGATTGATTGATTGATTGATTTATTGATTGATTGATTGATTGATTGATTGATTGATTGACCACATTCTTTGGAAAATTGAGTTTCACCAGCCACACCCAGGCCTGAATACTCCCACACTTGTAGAATTAAGAAAACACTTCCTGTTTGACAACAGGAAGTGGGCTCAAAAAGTAACACAAAGACCTGTCTCACATTCACCAAAAGCCCAAAACAGCTGGACTGGTGAGACACTGCATTTTAGAAGAACAACATCCACACTCCAACATGGCGGTGGGAGCGTGATGGTCTGGAGATGCGTTACTGTTTCAGAACTGGGACGACTCACTGGAAGTGATGGGAGCTTGAATAGGTCTCTCTGCTATTGAATCCTGACAGAAAATATCCAGTAAACAGAAAAAAACAGTTCTGCAGAAAAGTGATGTGAAAAGACTTGTCTGCTGTTATTAGGCTGATGGGTAAGTTACTATTTCACATAGCATCGGGTTTCACTCTGCTTATATTTGTCCGATGTTTTGTTTGCTGATCTGAAACATTCAAGTGTGACAGAAGAGTCAAAACAGAAGAAACCATGTGAACAAAAAGGTCTCTATGGAGTCCACTTGGCAGCAGATGGCTGAGACCTTGACCTTTAATCCCTCCCCAGTTTCATCATGTTGCTGTAGCTCTCCATCAGTGGTGCCCAGGTGATCCTGCGTTCCTCTGCAGCTCTCCAGAGGGATGTTCTGCTTCTTCCTTGCTTTGTTGCATCTTGTTCTGATACCGCTGAGATTTACAGACTGTGACAGGCCTTTTGGAGCGCGGTACTGAACCTGTAAAGATCAGGAGGTCTGTGAGACATGAAGCAGTCCCCAGTGTGACTAAAGCTCTCTCTGTTTCTCTTTCAGGGGACGTTATTGTCTACATTAATGATATCTGCGTGCTCGGTACCACTCATGCCGACGTCGTGAAGCTGTTCCAGTCTGTTCCCATCGGTCAGAGCGTCACCCTTGTGCTCTGTCGAGGATACCCTCTGCCCTTTGACCCCGAGGACCCGAGTGCCGCAGCAAGCACCTCCCTCACACCCATCGGCCTGGAGCACCGTCCGCTTGTGGTGAACGGCCGAGGTAGCTACGACCCATACCTGGAGTACCTGTCCTTGAGCTCTCAGCTTCCCCCTCAAGCTCTGGCCCAGGCTGGAGCCTCTCACCCCGGAGACACACACCTGGACGGCTCGTCCCTGCCTCCCACCACGCCCGGCTCAGCGTCAGCACTCACGCCTCGTGAAGATAACGTGTCAATGGCCTCCTCTGGGACTCCAGGTGTTGGCGGAGCAACTGGACAAGGTGCAGAGTTGCTAACAGTCACCATGGTGAAAGGCGCTGAAGGATTTGGGTTCACTATCGCCGACAGTCCAACTGGTCAGCGAGTTAAACAGGTGATGTGATGTCTCCTTCACAGCGCTCTTACCCTGCTGTTGCATGTTTAGCTGTAATTAGACTTCTTTATGCTTTTAACGGGTGGGCTAGTCTAGAGATCTCAAATTCAACATGAGACAGGCTCATTTATCTTTTGCCAGATACAGAAATCTTTTCATCTTCAGAACTTCCACTTATGGCCCAAACATCTGCAGACTCTTTAGACTTTATTTAGGAGTCTTTTAAACTCCACCCTCACCCTAGAGCGGTGCGAGATCAACCTTTTAAAATGATGAGTCGCTATAAGAGAAAACAGATCCACTGCAGCCGTGAGTGCCGTGCTGAGTCTTTATGTCTGACAAAAGCATCGATGGACAAAATGATCTACCTGATGTTTCACTTTTTTAATGAAATAATCTCTAAAAACTCCTGAACGGGGGTTTTTATAACAGAAGAGTGATGGTGGAAGTGTTGTTGTGCTGCAGGTGTTGGAGCCGGGCTCACAGGGAGCATCTGGGCTGATAGAAGGAGATCTGATCCTGGAGGTGAACCAGCAGCCAGTAGCTGCAGCGGGACACGGACGAGTGGTGGAGCTGCTCAAAGAGTGTCCTGTGGGAGCGGAGGCGACGCTCCTCATCCAGAGAGGAGGAACAGGTGTGAAAATGTCTTCTTACACAGAGCTCCATCGTTTCAACCCCAGCCTGCACAAAGTTGTGTAAATATAGCTTTGAATATAAAGTCAAATTGATTGTTTTATGCACAAACCCTTTAGTATTAAAATGTAAATAACACTCAAAAAGGGGATCATCTGTTACACTTTATTACCTTTTATAGTTTTTATGTTGTATTTGGCAGCAATGAAGATGATCTGCCAACGCCAACATCATTTTAGAGAATGATTGGTCCCATGCAAGAGCGACTTCCTGCTAAATATGTGTTGGACGCTGATCCGAACACTAAAGTATCACTCTGCTGTGCATCTTCAGCCTCAGCTGCAGCTTTGCAATCGAGGGGTCGAGCAGACGTAACTGATGAGGATCGTTCCAAAAATCGCTTATTTTTTCACACGTATTCAAGTTTCGGAAAACATTTCCCCCTCTTTAGAGAAGACTGTAGATGGGAGAGGAAAGTCGTTAAATATTAAACAGTTTTACGATGAAATATAGGAAGAAAAACACAGTGAACAAGTTCTATAATGTGATTCGTACCGCAGAATATACAGAAATATTAGAGGGCTTTGTTACAAACACACGCAGAGAGTTTTAAATGTAAAACAAATAAAGAGGAGAATTAGGAAAGTCACTGTGAAGTGAAGCATCTCAGTGGAAAAGGAAAGCTGTTTTAGTCCCACTGGAGCCTCTCGTCTTTACAATAAACACGGATGCTTTACATAATGGAGAGCAGCTGAATGATGTGACTGGTCTCAAACTGTTTTTATCATTTTTCTGCACCTTTACGATTCTAAGCACACTTTCAACATTTCAAATCTTTGGAGAAAATGATGTCAGTGCAAGAATGTGTGTTGTGAGGAGGTTTGACGTGCAGATTTGCAGGAATTGGATAAAATTCGATCATTTATCTTTTTTCTGTTTCCTGATTGTCCTCCTGCGAGGAAATGAAACAGCACAGCGTGGGCTTTATTTGTTTGACACGAACACTTGCACTGATTCTCTGAAAGGTGTTCCAGTCAGAGGTCAATTTCCCCGCGCCGCTTCATCCACTGAGCCGTACTTAGTGAGTTAACCAGGTGATGATTAAACGAACAGCACCGCCCTTCAGTTCATAAACTTAATCCCTTTCTTTTGATCTGTACGGATTTGCTGCTGCTGTTGAGGCTCTGGTTGCTCTGGCGTTATCAGCCAGGAGTGAAAAAGTTCATCTGCATTGTTTCTGAGATGATGGTATCAGAACAATAAAGAGGAATTATGGATGGGCCCTTGTTTGCATCACTCTTTTCATGGATTGTATTTAATTAGGGATGAAATTAATCAGTCTCATATGCATCTCAGGTCTAATTAATTTATGTGTGACGATAATTATGAGAAGCCATCAAAGGCATTAGCGCTCGGTGATCCTGATACACGGCTACCTGATGTTAGGGCTGGTTTGCTGATTTTACGAGCGTCCGAGCGCCTGGCTCAGGATGCTCAGATCTATACCGATCTTCTGCACAGCCAAGCAAACTGGATATGCACGCTATGTCCACTTAGACTCGGTAGCTTGACCATATTAGAGCTAATTAATGTTCCAGAGATAGCGATGAGCCCAAATGATTAGAGTGGGAAGAGAAAAGGCAGCAGTGTGTGATGTACACGAGCAGCTGAGATCTGAAGTCATGCCTCTTGAGCATCTTTTGACCCTGCAGAGCCACTTTCTGCCCCCTGGTGGTCAGCCATAAACCTTGAGTTCCACATTAATAATGCATCCACAGCTCTGTTTTGAAATTTACCCATAAACCCAAACAGATAACCTTCTAAACGCTGAGCTAAATCTGATAAACTTCCTCCTTTTGCGCAGAAATGCTGTCTCCTCCTTCAACCTCATCAGTTTAAATCAAAACAACAGCCCCACAGGGGATCTCATCCTCTCTTTACGTCCTCTCTGCAGTGAAAAAATAAAAAAATATATTTCCCAATGATTCAGATGTTCAATATAACAGGAATGTTTATGCACGCTTTTGTCACCTGCTTTATGTGGAGATTAATAAATCCTGATAATTTCACATGTGTGACTGAGGATTGCTGTGCTTTGTGTAACACCATCACAGTGTTAGAAATCAGCTCAGTGTGTGTGTGTGTGTGTGTGTTTGATTGCCTCGCTGTAACGTGGGCGCGCTGCCAGAGTTCTGCTGAGCGCCGGTCATGTTCACAGCTCCGTCCCCTGACACCCCGGTTTAAACACAGAGCCAACCGCAGACTCCGGACTTGTCTCAGCACCAATGAGGATGCAGATGGAGGCTGTGAGGAAGAGTCGCACCGGCCAATCAGGCGAATCTGAAGGCCATCCAGAACTCAGCAGGCTAGTCTGTGAGCTGGGCCTGCCAGACGGCTTGACCGCTGACTCGAGAAAGAGAGAGGCCGCGTGAAGACTCTCTAAAAGTCATTCACTTGTGATTCATCAGCGCGCACGTGAACGCGCCACACTTTCAGCACATATGCTGCTGAATTTTATTTGCATTTAAATGAAGCCGACGCGAGGATGACGTCTTTGAAGTGAATGGACCGTTTCCTTGTAACTGACACTGATTCCCTTCACTTTTTTTCCTGCTTTTCTTCTTTGAGTCATTAAAGAAAGTTTTTCTGAAAATGAGTTATTAGAATTACTTAAAGGCCTCCCTCAGGGCCTGTATTCCCTGCAGAACGCGGTTATTAGTCCCAGCCTCCCACCGAGCCCTCCCTCTGAGGCTGAATCATTTCAGCACCATGGATAGCGCTCCTTAAAGATGTTTATGGCGTCTGTGGATGGAAGTGTTTTTGTTTTCCTCATCGTTGCGCCTTCTCCTCCCCCTCTCATAAACACGACAAGAATGAATAACGTTTGGTTACAAAATGGGGGGGAAAGGTAGAAATATGGAAAACTAAATTAAATAAATGCCTATGAAGCACGCTATCCTGCTGATTCTTATAGAGTGCTGCCTTTCTGCTCTGTTGCTATGTGCCACAGACTTCAGCTCATGCATCTAAAGAGTACGCAGATGCAGCCGGAGAGGAAAACCATAAATATATTCCTCCCTGTGCTCTCTGACATTCTCCAGAAATCTCATAAACTGAATAAATATTAAATATACTCCAGTTCTCCAAAGAATTTCATACAGACACCCACGTCTCTTGAAGGATTTCTGCTCCATGTTTATGTTTCTATCCACATGTGCAAAAGCCTCACATTGAACGTTTGTTAAAAAGCAGCCACTCCATGTCTGAACGCATGTTTTTGGGTCTTCGCTGCACAAATGGAGCGGATGTGTGAGGTTCGGCCTCACAGGGGAGCGGCGCTGATGGGTTTGTTGTTGTTGTGATACAGAGCTTCCTGATTCTTTCATGTAGATAAAAATTAACTTGCAGAGAAAAAGCGTGTGTGATATGAGCTGGAAGTATGTGCTTTAGCCTACAGCTGATGATGTAAGTATGTTGAAAACAAATGCAACAATCAAAACTGTTTAAGAGGAGTTACAACAAGTTAAAATAGAGAAAAACCAAATCAGCCACCTGAGAATGTACGTCGCTTTGTTTTTTTATCTTTATTGCTCTTTTGGGTCTATAAAAGTTTTTTCCCCTCTTCCTTTATTTGTGTTAACAGGTTACATCCATGTCTGTTCATTGTGTCGTTCCTCTCTCATCCACAGGCCACATCTCTCCATGGAAGGCCTCCAAACAGGTACAACAACTGAAGTTTGCTTTTCATTCATTTTCAGTCAGTTTTTGTGCAGTTTGTGTTTGAAAGAGCAAAACGGAACCGTTGGAGTCTAGGAAAAGCTGTCTGCCACATCTGAAAGTCTGTGTCTTTAAGCAATAGGAACAAAAATCCATAAAACAGGACCTGTGAGATTAGTTTAGCATCTGTAGGCCACGCTGGACTCGACTGGAGCTATAATATTATTTTAGTACCTAAAGAACTTAACCCTCATATGGTCCTTTAATTTTCTAGCGATTTTTACTCCTTGTGCACACAAAAAATGCTGAAACTAAACATTATAATATTTCATAAGTCCCAATTATTTTTACATGAATTTCATCCTTAGCTTCAGCCCTCACAAAGTCTAATATGTATTCTGAGATTTAACCCCGTTATTGCCAGCTTTATGATCAAAATCAGTACTGTAATAAAATGTAAAAAAAATGAAAAAAAATAAAATAAAATAATTTTTTTGTGTCCAGAGGACCTGTTTTGGGGGTGAATTGTTGCTGCCATGGAGTGTCACAAATGAGCATAAAAATAAGTTGTGTTCACTTTGTAGTTTTTGTCTCATGTCATATTTTCAAAAAAAGTCACGATTTTAGTCTTTGTGCACAAAAAAATGCTGAAACAAAACTTCCTCATATAATATTTCATAAGTCCTAATTTTTTTACATGAATTTAATCCTTAGCTTCAGTCCTCACAAATATAATAAAATATTTGTGTGTTTCTGAGATTTAACCCCTTTATTTCCCCCTTTATTGCCAGGTTTATGATCAAAACCAACACATGAAAAAAGTTAATAATTTTTTGTGTTTTATGTCCAGAGACTTTGTTTTGGGGTGAATTTTCAACACCTTGGAATGTCACAAATGGGCTTAAAAATATTTTTAATTTTTTTTATTTGAATGCAGTGTCAGTCATTGCCCCGCTATATATGGGGAAAATACAAAGTCTAGTGGAAAACAGTAAAAACTAAACATTGAATGTGTGACTGGTCTGGGAACCCAGACAGAATAATAAAAAAATAAAAATGCTAATATTTCGGCTTATTAGAAAAAAAGATTTACATGGCAGTCAATGCCACAAAAAATTACAAAGGTGCAGGAACGCTATAAAATAATTTTAGCATTATATTAAATGGAGTAAGGGATTTTTTTATTATTATTTTTAATAATTCCCCCAAAAATACACATCCTGTGAAAAAAAGAGATAAATTGCTTTAGCATAGCCAAAGATTAGTCACAAAAACACACCTGTCTGCACATAAGAAAGTGCACCAGGAGCGTATAAGGGTTAAAGATCCAATTTGAAATAGTTTTTTTCTAAATTGCTTGTGTGTCGACACAACACTGGTTGTTCTTGAGTTTAGGAGCCTTTCATGCCTGAATGATTCAGAGGTCAGAGTTAAGTGTCTGAACAAATATGTCTGAAAATGGCTTTGGACAGAAAAAAGGAGAAAGCTCTTTATAAAAGATTTTCTGATGCCTGAAGAACTATTGATCAAGACCACTTTAACGTATTTAGTAAAAAGCTGGGACGACTCAAGATTTTTCCACGTGGCTGTAGAAGCTGTCACCTCCGAGGTATTTGGCATTTACCAGATCGTGGAAAAGCGACAGCCCTCCAGTGACCTGCTTATTAGTTTGATCTCATCAAATTTCACATCTGAGCCAGCGGAGAAAAGCTGCTCTGATTTAATCTGCACCTGTTTGCTCGATCAGGTCTCGTTCATTCGACACTAAATGTTCAGACATGATGAACCACTCTTCAATTAGGGTGAAAATGTGAATATTTATTTAAACTCATGTTCACATCTGCCCTCGCCCAGACACGTTTTTTTTTTTTTTGCTCTCTGCATAATCGAGTCGCCGCAGCACAGCGTTTAACTAAATTTAGCTCACAGACTTAACATGATGATGCATTTTTTATCTGTTTAGGTCTGATGAATATTTCATCATTCAAGCTACATGTTTCTTCACATGGTTCCTGCTGTTTCTGCATAACATTAGCCATGTACTTCTGCTAATCATGTTTTTGTTGGATTAATTAGTGTTGTCACTGAATCCTGTGGTGTTTGTCATTAAATTTCTCTGTAATTAACGTTAATCTCAGTCGTTTGTGATATTAATTTACATTTTGAGGACAGTAGAAAGACAAATTAAGAATTTTAGGTCAATTTGTTACATTTTGAACTCAGATTTACTGTGGAAGCTTTAGCTGGGAGTGTAAATGTGTGTATCACTTGTTGTTGGTGTTTCTCTTCCTGTTCCCTGACCAGTGGGACCCTCAGGGCAGCCCCCAGACTAACCTATCAGGCTCCGTCTTACCGCCCGGAACGCCCTTCTCAAATCAGCCCCAACACCGCACATCTGTGCCCGACTCCACAGAAGGCTTTGACCTCAACAAACCTGACCCTTATGATCTCTACGAGAAGTCCAGGGCCATCTACGAGAGCAGGCGTGAGTGCACGAAAGTTGCTAATAATAAATAAAACGTAAAGAAAAAAACATCAACCTGAACTCTCTGCATCGTGTCAGGTCCTGAGTACGAGGAGGTGGAGGTGCACCTGCTGAGGGAGAAGACAGGGTTCGGCTTTCGCATCCTGGGGGGAGACGAGGCCGTGCAGGCTGTGAGTCCGGACGCCCGTGACAAGGCTCGTATGGGACGGGCTGGACCACTCACACGTTTTAACCTCATACACACCTGCAGCTGATCTCACACTCTTCATCCTCCAAACACTCACAAGCACTCTAACTGCTCAGTGCCTCCCATACTGAAGTCATGCCTTGCTAACTGTCCTGGTTGTTAACAGCATGCTGTCTGTGATCCAGAGAGAATTTGGCTGCAGATAATCAGGAAGGTTTCTGTGATCTGAAAGTAGCTCATGAGCTACTAAAAGGCCATTTTCCTGTGTGATTCCTCCGTGCCTCGTTCTCATCTTTTCCACCTTCATCTATGCTGCTAATATTGATTGTCTTTGGACAGATTGTTATTGGCGCTATAATAGAGAACACTCCTGCTGAGCGTGATGGGCGGCTTCGACCTGGGGATGAGCTGATTTCAGTGGATAAAAACGTGGTTGCTGGGAAACCGCACAAATACGTAATAGACTTGATGCACTCAGCCGCTCGCAACGGTCAAGTCAGCTTAACTGTGAGGAGGAGAGTGCAAATGCCTGGTGAGGACGTGTTTATTTCTTTGCTCTTTTGTGTGTCTGCATGCATGTGTGTGTGTGTGTGTGTGTGTGTGTGGGTGTGTGTGTGTGTGTGTGTGTGTTTTGTACATTACCAGGATGGGAGAACAGGCTGCACATTTCACTGGCATCAAATTAAAACACACAACTTGGACACACGCTGGCAGTCTGTGTGCAGGATCTGTGTGTGCTTCTCACCCACACACATCTATTTTCTGTTTGTTGTGCTTGTGGAGTTTTTTTGTTTTGTTGTTTTTTTAATTTTCTTTCTTGGGTCCAGCTGGACTCTGAGGGCCTACTGTTGCATAGAAGTCATGAAAGACAGAAATGCTGACTTGTGACATGATGCATATTTGTTTTTTGCTGCTTTCACTTTGAAACAGATCTGAACTAGAGTAACTTGGAGCATTGTTTTTCCTGCAGGAGAACTTTGTCCAGTGAACGGCCGGAGCCCCGGCTCGGTGTCGACTCAGCACAGCTCTCCGCGTAGCGATGCAGCCTCTGCACCTGCCCCATCGGCCGCCACCGTCCCCGTTGTCACCTCGCCCCCAGAGGGGTCTGCCGTTCAAACCAGCGACGTGGTCATAAACCGCAAGGAGAACGAGGGCTTTGGCTTTGTCATCATCAGCTCCCTGAACAGGCCAGAGAACGCCACGGTCATCAGTGAGTTGAAAAGCGATTTGCATCCTGAAGGTTGTTCCTAAACGCAGGCGGTGACTATGCAGCGGTGTTTGAAAGACTTGATTGATTTTGCTTCTTTGTCAAGCGCTAAATGGAAAAGCTACCATTCTGGTTCATTAAATTGTGATAAAGATTTTTGGTAAAATTTTAAACCCGTTCTTTCTGACCTTTGCATCTGCTAGAAAGAAAATTTATTATATCACTTTTGTTAATAACCTTTGGGCATCGCGTCCCTCAACAATTACTTTACTTGTTTTTCTTTCTTTTCATAGCTTCAATGAGCTGAAATCCAATTCAAACTTATTTTATTGAAAAATGTATTATTCTTTAGAACTAAGCTGTTGCTGTGTGTGTGTGTGTGTGTGTGTGTGTGTGTGTGTGTGTGTGTGTGTGTGTGTGTGTGTGTGTGTGTGTGTGTGTGTGTGTGTGTGTGTGTGTGTGTGTGTGTAAAATCCAAAATAAATCTTAAAGCTACAATGACAAATTTGGAAAGCAGATTAGCTTAAAACATTTTTTCATGCCTCTTAACAACATTCAAATATAGTATATCTATAAATATATTGTGAAGATTAAAAAAAACATAATCAAGTGGTTCTCTTGCATTTGTCTAAAAACCTCTGTCAATAACACGTTTCGGACCAAAAACAACTATTAGACCATCTGGTAGTCAGTCTCGCCGAAGCGCCACACTTCCCTGGGTCCTCCATTCATTACTCACTCAAATATCTAGCAACAGAACACCACTGGTGTGAGAGGTTCATGGCTCAATAATATCAGAGGAGAAACAGCCGGCTGCTATCACTTCAACTTTAGGACAAACTATAGAGTCCCAAAAAGAAAAACACCATTGGAAGTCACGGACAGCAAGAGACGTTTGGATCTAGAAAACGGCGACTGGTGTAGTGCTATCTCGTTTCCTCTGGCAATGCAGGTTTCTGGTACCAGCAGAAGCGTCTCAGGGAAGATACCTGAGGGGAGGGGCCAGTGTTCCGTGACCGTGTTTGCATTCAAAACCTAGCTTGTTTGCAAATTCGCTATTACAGCTTTAAAGACTAAGTTCACTGAGAAACCATTTTTTTACTTATTATTTTTGAAATGATCAGTCAGTCTGAGTTTTTCATGCAGGCTGAACGTGAAAATAGTCTTCTACCCCTATTTCCTGCATTAGCTTTTGATAGAAGATAGACGGGAAAACGCTCAGTTCAAAATATTCTGACAGCGTGACGTCACACTGTCACTTAACATTCATGGACTCACCCATCTTGACTCACGGCGGAGAAGGCTGTTGTTGGTTTAGCGTCCAGGAAACAGCAAAGAACGTCTCAGGTAGTAGAAGCTAACCGTTAGCATTAGCACCTCCACCACACAGCAGAACTCCTCCAGACTTGTGCTATTTGTGGAGATAAAACATCAACGTTGCAGAGCGAACAGAGTCACGTTGCTGTTAGCCAATCAGAGGCGAGATGTCCAAATTTCAGGAAACAAGACTCAAAATCCTGCCGTCATACTGATTAATCCTTGTCATTCTCCTCCGGCTGACTTCTACGTCCTCAAACAGGAGCATCTGAGGTTTAATTCCCCAGAGAACGACTTAGACCTGGAATATACTTGCTGTTTAACGGCGTGTACGTGTGTTTAAAATGGCTGCCTTGCGTAACTTGCGTTGATTTGAAGCGTCGTTTGTGTGCTGCAATATACAAGAAACCAGTAGGCGGAGTTGACAAAATGAATGAGTCGCACTCACCATGGTCATTCCATTTCTGGTTTAGAGGTCTTTCATACTATCTACGATAACGCTGCTGTTCTTTGTTCTGCCGTGATCTCAAAATTTACCAGTTACCGATCTCTTCTATTGACGCCATGTTTGTTTTGGTTGTACCCACAAACCCGGCTTTCTATCCTATCTGAGTACTCTACTGTGCCCCCTATTGGAACACTTCAGTACTAAATGCAGCGCAGCAGCAAGTATGTGAACAAAGACGCAGCCTGCTGCATGCACCAACACGAGGTTAAAAAGCAAGTATATTCCAGGCCTTACAACACATTCATTCCTACTAGAGACCACTGCAAATGTATTAAAAATATAAGTAAACTTGATTTTTAAATAAGCCTGTAATAAATGGACTTTGCCTAAGAGATCTTAAATCTGCAGGATTCTTCACTGAGGACAGATTAATTTTTCATGTGTTTAAGTATCCTGCGTCTATAAAATTATCCGCTGCATTCAAAAAATATTTATATAAAGTTGAACTAATATTAATTTAATCCCTTGAAATGGGCCTGGAAAACAACATTTTTGAGGATTTAATGCTTCATGTCTTACTCTCTGCACAGAATTCAAACAGTAATGGTTCATATGAGTATGAAACTGGAGTAAAAGAAGCTGTTCGGGTGATGGTTCTAAGTATTAAAGCTGTAATTATCACTGTTTTGATTTCTTCATCCCAAGACTGAGATTGAAACCAAAGATTTTGTTCGTCTCCAGCTGTTCCCCATAAAATTGGACGCATCATCGAGGGAAGTCCTGCAGACAGATGCGGGAAACTGAAGGTGGGAGACCGGATCCTGGCTGTAAACGGACAGTCCATCATCAGCATGCCACATGCAGACATCGTCAAGCTCATTAAAGATGCTGGACTAACGGTCACGCTGCACATCATTCCAGAGGAAGGTGAGTATCAGACATCAGATGAATTTTTTGTGTGTGATTTCAGAAATTTGCTCCTAAAATGTTCCCATCAGTCTCTTGTTTAAGCCGTCTGATCTAAATTTGCCACTCGTTTGAAATTGCGTCCCACCTTCTGTTGTTCCCAGGTTCCCAATCTGGACCCAGCTCAGAGAAACAGAGCCCCATGACCCAGAAACACAGCCCCCAGACCCAGCCCAATCCTGTAGCCCAGCCAGGCCAAGGAGGCACCCATTCGGGCCAAATGGCTCCTCAGCCAGGCCTAGCGTCCTTGCAACCGTGTCAAACAGCGGCCCAACCTGGCCAGACACCAGCTCAGATTAACCAAATTGTGACAGGGCCTCCTGCACCAGCAGCCTCCCAGCCTGCGCCGGCTGGATCCCAGCAGAGCCCGGTCACCCAGCCCTCGGGCCTCCCCCCACAGCTCTACCTCCATGACGGCAGGTTAGACGACACAAAGAGGGATGCTCTTGTTTGGTGAGATCTTTAAACGTGTCTTAGCGACTTCTTAGACTAGAAGATAAAGGAGCAGGGTGTTTATACCAGTGACAAATCAAGTGTTTGTTTGCCTGACTGTAAACCTGCGACTAATCCCGGTCAGGATCCCGCTCCCAGGCTGGCCCTGTTGCATAACACCACTTAGCGCCTACAGTGTCAGTGAATAATTTACCATACGGTATCTCGTCTATAATTCAGCAGCCCAGCGAGCAGACCCTGTTACGTGTCAAAACTATGAGCGTGTGAGTTTTGGATTTGATAAGTTTGAGACATCTAGAGTAGCACTCCCTTAGCTGTAGCTTTAGACCCGTTTTCCAAGTGAGAACTTGATAAAAGCCTTATCTTCTGTCTGCACAGATTTAGAAACACTGTCCACTCTCTGCTGTAATACAGCTAAAAGGGAGGTAGTGTTCACGAGGACTTCTGGGGTTATGTTCTCTCTTTTTATAGGTCAGAGGTCAAAGCCAGGCAGGACGTCAAACCGGACTTCCGTCATCCTACGTTCACCGACTACAGGCAGCCTCCCGTCGACTACCGCCACCCACCAGTGACTGATTACCGCCAGCCGCCTACGCTGGACTACCGTCACCCGCCTGGCCTGCTGGACTTCAGACAGCATCCTGCAGCTGCACAGTTTCCGTTGGGAATCCCCCCAGATTTCCGACTGCAGGTAAAACCTGCAGCAAGAGCTGATTGTGTTGAAGGAAGGAAGTTCCTTCATTTTCGTGCAGATAAATGAATCATAATCACTGATTTTTAGCATTTTAATTTGAGTCTTCGTGTCGTTCTGCAGGACTATGATTATTTCACTGTGGAGCTGGAGAAAAGCTCCAAAGGTTTTGGTTTTAGTATTCGTGGGGGCAGAGAGTACAGCATGGACCTGTTTGTGCTGCGCCTCGCGGAGGACGGTCCCGCCATACGAAATGGGAGGATGAGGGTGAGCTCACGGAAAAATAAAAGCACAATTTGCTGCTAAAAAAAACAAAACGTTCAATTTTTCATTTAAAAATGGAAGATGAGTCTTTGATGTTTGTCCTGCAGTTTCCTTCTTTTACAACATTTTTGTTTAATTAAAATTTGCCACAAAAAAGTAACAAGCATGACGGCCGGTTGTGCAGGAAATGATAAAATTCCACCCTGTGCATGCGTCTCCTCCAGGTCGGGGATCAGATCATCGAGATTAATGGCGACAGCACTCGGGACATGACTCACGCCCGTGCTATTGAACTCATAAAGGCGGGAGGCCGGCGGGTCAGGCTGCTGCTGAAACGAGGCACGGGACAGGTGCCAGAATATGGTGGGTTTACCTGGAGCAAACGGAACCCGTCTGAATGGGTCGACCTCTGGGTCGATCCTTCTTTTATCACAGATTCACTGTTTAACCAGACCTACGCTCTCATACAAAGTGTCATTTTAACATTTATTAGTATCTTTCTCTCTGCTTTTCTATTCTGTCATCTTTGTGTGGAAAACTATTCCTGTCCGAGCGTAGAAACGGCTCAATAACAACCTGCTCCACAGCCTTCATGTATTGTAACCCCTCTGCTTTAAGCCTAATGATCGCTATAGGCTTTTACTTCCCTTCCCTTAGGAATGGTACCGTCCAACCTCTCCATGTGCATGAAAGGTGACACACTAAGCTCCCCCTATTTCTTCTTAATGGGCCACTCTAAAGACACGGTTTGTGAAAAACTGCATGCCTTTCTCTCCATACTGATTAATCCTTGTGGTTTCTAGCTGCACGCTGGAGCTCGATCCTTTCTGCATGAGCCAAACAGCGGGCTAGTCTGAACCTATGTATTTGTGTGCTGTAGTAAGAGAACAGTGTGATTTGAAGAGACTCTAGATGCAAGTGCTTCATGCTGATGAGGACTGTGAAGTAGATGGTGTGCAAAATGTGTGCTCAGTCATTCAAGGTCACACAAGTATAAACGTGGAATTTTGTGCACATTTGCATGCAACGTCGCCTGGTTTTATGTTAGAATTTGTTGTTTTTCTTTTTCATTCTGTTTGCTCGTGCATGATTTAAGTCTTTATTTCATCTCAGTCCTCCTAAGTTCCCTTTTCTCGCTCTGCGACAGACTGTGCCGGCCCCTGGGATTCCCTTTCTACAGCCCACTCTGCCCTGCAGGAAGTGACCCTGGAACCTCATGTGAGTCCATTGCCCTCATCCCATCCAGCTTCAGCCCCAGACTCCCCTCATCGACTCCATCTAGAGGCCAAAGTGTGCGCGGCAGACAAAGCTCCACTTCTGCCAGACCACAGCTCCGTCAGAAGGGCTACAGGTGGCAGGTCCACCGAGCAAAAATGCATCATCAGGGGGCAGGGGGCCCCTCAGGGGTCTGGAGAAGTGAACCGTGGGCCTGGTGAAATGCAGCCTCGGGTTTTGCCTCCCAAAGCTGTGGTGGGCAGGTCGAATGAGAGGAGAGAGATTTGCTCCCCCTGCTGTGAGAGGAAGGGCCGACAAACACAAGCGGGGAGCTCTGGCTCGCCGTGGGATCCGTACGTTATGGTGAATCTGAATGGAGCATCTCTGGGAGGAGGAGATGGACATGTGAGCCTCCAGGAGAGGCTGATGTCCAGAAGTCCGTTCACCAGAGAAGACGAAAAGAACAGTGGCCACAGTGTGTTTCGCTGCCCCTTAAAAGCCCTCGAAGATCCTCCAGCAAGGAGCGCAGCCGCCTCCCCGGGACCCTGGAACCTCCCCAGCTCTGACAAACTGCCTGGCACCTTAAGGTCCTACCTCCACGGTGAGCAGGTAGAGTGGATCCTTTAGGTTCGGGCTGGATCTGAATTGGGTTCCACATCTGAAAAGCATCTCCCTTGGCCTCTGTGTCCTGTTTTCTTCTCCATCTCTTCTTTCATTTAGACATTATAGAGGATTTTTACACCCACCACCTTAAAGAACAGAAACTTCAACAGGATAAACCCAAAAAAGGACCCTCACATACGGAGCAAAAACCCCTCCTTTTTAAACATGGAGCATTGCACCTTTAACTACTCATCTGCATCTGGCTCAGACTGGTTAATGCGTCGCGGCTCAACGCGCTGCAGAGACGGACAAAAGAGGTGGAGGCTGTGACACCAGAATTCCACCTTAAGTCACAGCCCAACATGCGTTACATGCCTACCAATATATTACATACTGTAAATGTAAAGATGTGAAAACTATGTACATTTGGTAAACTCAAAAACACACCTGTGTTGTGTTTTTGAGGCAGTGTTGTAGTTAGATAGATTGTACAAAGTTTAAAGGAAAAAAAAGACAGAAAAACAGCCCGGGACAGTGTTTTAGAGTCACTGTTACCATGGCCTTGTTCATAATAACATATCAGAGACCATCACCAAACCCGGACCGCTGACTCTTCATCCTTCTGAGGAAGACCACCATGAGAAAATCATCCCTGGAGCAGACGAGCCAAACCTGATCAGTTTTTATTCTCATCACCTTCAAATGACTGAGAACAGCTGGCTTAGTAAGAACTGATGCTGCTCCTCTGAGTTACACACCTGATCACGAGTCAACCATGCAGCCATCGTGCAGTTACACGCCACGTCTGTTCATTCAACGCTCAACAGGAAAACTTTGTCCAGTCTCCTATTTCTATGCCTTTTACTGTGCTAAAGTGTACCACATCACTGTGGGAGAGGGGGAGAGGAGGCGGATGGTTGTGAGCTGAGGCGGGAGTGCCTTACTCAAACTAATGCAGAGCTGATGTGATCTGTTTCTGGAAACACGGCGATCATGCACTCGTCAGCAGACGGCCGAGTTGTGGGGCCCGTTCTTCTTCAGACGTAACGCCGAGCAGCATATCAACATCTCCATGCACCCTGGGCACTAACAGCTCTGGGTGTCTTTGGAGGGGAGAAAATGTAGCGTGTAGCATCACATCCTCTTCTCAAACTAATGTAGAGCTTTTTCTTGTTTTGTTTTAAACGGACGAGGTAATTAGCAGAGTGGACCACGGTTACTTGGCGTTTCAGGCTGATCTGTAAGGGAAGTTTGTCAGAGCTCATAACACCTGGACCCGAGACTTAAAAATGATAGAGAAACGTAAAATCCCTAAAGTTTTGGTTTATTCACAAAATCGTGGACGTGGCTGAGGTTAAGGCATGCTGCTATTAAACTGAGACGTTTATGGGGCAGAAGCGCTCCTGGATGACATTCATTCCTCTAAAAAAGAAACGCACCACCAGAGCTTTGGAGGACCAGATGATGCATTGTGACTGTCTGCCGGTATCGTGTAAAGGTTTGTTCTGGGACACTAAAACTAACTCAACACCAGGACTGATCTCAGTGGTCTGGATGATTCCCAGCTGAGCGAACTGTGGTCCGTGTGGAAAACCAGTAACCAGGTTAGCGAGGACCACGACATCATGCCATTAGGCCGTAGAGATGTGTTTCCTGTATGTACAAATAATCAGCACCTAGAGAAGCTCAGAGAACGCGTCATCCAGCCCTCTGTCTCCATCCGGACCACCACCCCCCCGCCTGCTGTGACTGGTTTTGTACACAAAAACAAACAAAAGAAAAAAAACCTGCTTCTTTGAACCTGTGAAGGATGGCACGATCATAAAACCCCCATTGAGCTCAAGTATACTTGTGTAGTGTTTAATTGTGTAATATTCACCTTGTACAGCTGTATTCCTACAAATATGGTTTACTGTATCATTGATACTGTAGTTTCAAAGACGTGAACAACTATTTTTATGAAATGCGACAGTACTGATATATTACATTTTGCTAAAAAACAAAAAAAAAACTTGTTTACTGAAAGATATTCTGAAATACTGTCAAATAAACTCTTGACATGGTGTAAAATATCCTTTTAGAGACTTTTACTTCAACTTTTCTGAAAAGTTTGGACGTCTAATCTTGTTAATTTTAGCTTCTTGGGCATTCATTTGAAAATATTTTGCTTTTGCATTTGAACTGTTGAATCCAAAGGTTAAAAAAAACAAGATTTAGGATTTTTAGAGTCTGACAAACGGTTCCCACATCCTAAAAAGACAGGAACAAAAATAGCAACCCAGAAGACATTTTAAAGGCCCTATGAGGATGAGTGCTTTTTAAATCTTTTGCACCTAATTTATCAAAGGTATGTAACAAAATGCAAAAAGATGCATCAGTACCAACATGTTAGATTAGAATCCACAGATCATGAACCACACAAAAACCTTCAAAGGCAAAAGGACACCCACACATTTTTACTTCTCGTTTTTAGATAAAAGGTTTCGGGACATCATCAGACTACATTAAAAAAAATAAATGTTCTGCTGCTCCAAATAGGACATCAAAAGGCAAACTGTACACTAGCATACCTGTGGGTGTAAAATGGAGCTGCAGGTACCATCACACTCAGAGCTACAATAAAGATTTCCAGTGATTACAGCGATGATCAGCCATCACCTCAGCTTTTAGAAGGATGAAAAAGTACAAAGTTTGGGCCACATTGTTAAATAAAACTTGTAAACATTTTTAACAGCATCTTGGTGCCGTTTGTAGGTCTGGTTGAGAGCCGTCCTCTCGTTACTGAGCCTCATTTTCAGCCGAAAGCAAAGCTTGACCATCTCTGTTCAGAGAAGCCTTCAGAAAAAAGGATTAAAGATTGACATTAGTAAAAATTGCCTTTCAGGTGTGAATTAAACAAACGGTTTGCTTAAAGGTGTGGTTCACTCATTTAATTAATACATTTGCAGTGGTCTCTGGTAGGAATATATGCCTTGCAAGTCATACTTGGGGCAAAAAAAAAGCCCAGAAATGCTTGGATCAGCACAGACAAGTCTTCTGCAGCAGAGAGTGGCACTAGACGGCAGGATATTTCCTGATATTTGGACATCTCGCCTCAGATTGGATTACAGCAATGCAACTCCACCACTGACTCCAATTGCTCTGCAACGTTGATGTTTTATCTCCACAAATAACACAAGCCTGGAGGAGTTCTGCTCCTGGAGGAGTTGCTAATGCTAACAGTTAGCTTATACTAGTCGGGACATTCCCTGCTGTTTCCTGGATGTTAAACCAACAAAAATCTTCCCTGTCGCAAGTCAAGCTGGGTGAGTTCATCAATGTTAGGTGTCAACGTGACGTAGATCTGTCAGGCTTTTCAAATCCTGGAGTTTCACCGTCTATTTTCTATCAGAAGCTAATGCAGGAGATAGGTGTAGGAGACTATTTTCACGTTCAGCCTGCATGAAAAACGCAGAGTGACTGATTATAATCAGAAATAATCATTAAAAAAAAAATTTTCAGTGAACCACACCTTTAAAAATGAATACTGTCTCTTACATTCAGACGTCTGTAGGCTCCCATTTGGAAACGACAGCAAATCACATCGACGAAGAATCCCACCATCCCATGGATCATTCCTGCAGAATGAACAGAGATTCATACTAAATCTCTGTGTGTGTGCGTGCGTGATTGTTTTATTTATTTATTTATTTATTTGGTGGCACACGTTACAGAACTGATGAAAGATACAATAAGCTTGATTTTTTTTGTGTTTTATGTGCTAAAGGACTTTATATTTAGAGATCCATCTAGGAATCCTGATGGCTGGACTGGATCTTGTTTCAGGAGATAAACTAACAAAAACGTGAGTTAGGAAGCACCTGAAAATAAAATGTAACATGTTACTTTTTTTTAAAGATAAGGGACAATAAACAAAAAAAGACTCCAACTCAACAAACTCTGTAAAAAGATGTAAGTTGGATCTTTCGATCTACATTAATCCACTATCATTATCACATCTCTACACTAATGAAAGGTCATAAATACTGTGACTCTACAAAAACCTGTTGCACATTTATTCACCTGTTGTGGAGAAAATGCCTCCGATGATGCCACAGAGTCGGACGAGAAACTGCCAGAGAGGCATGTGCTGCTCGGTGACTTTGACCATTAATGAGCTGATGTCATATTTCATGAAGATCCCCGAGACTCCGTGGCTGCCTGCAGCGTGGTTTATCACTCGTTCCTGCAGAAAGACGGGAATACAAACACATTAATCACAGAGACACCGTCAAGCACACTGCTACACAGATGTGAAGCATTTTAACGTACCCGCTCTGTGACCGAGTACTGATGGGTTTCTGCTGACAATTGGTAGGTATTCAGTTTGGTGGGCACGATGGTGATAAAGTACTGAAATATGTGGTTGGCTAGAGACAAGAATCAAGAAGCCGTTAATAAAAGATGAAAGAATAAGGAGCTAATGTTTACAGAAACACAGCAGACACTCACGCTCAGTGGAGACTTTCTCCGTGCCATCCAGGGGGTTGATAAGTCCAGGAATGGCTTCTCCGAAGGACAGGTGGTCAATCCGGTGGGAGAAGTTGAACGCTGGAACACAAGGACAAACCGAAACGAGGAAAATTAGCTGAATGCAAAATTACTACAACAGTCAGGGGTTGGGTCACAAAGATCCACTCACAGTCATGGCTGACTAGAGCAGCAAGGTGAGCATGGCCTCGAGGGTGTGGGATGGATCTGTGCAGGAATGAGGACAGAGGTCAGCTCAGAACACACAAACATAACAAAAACATGTTTAAGTACGTCTAAGACATTAATATATCATTTAAAAAGTTATTAAGTGTCAGTACATACTTGCCAACAGTAATGTGAAAATTCCCTGCTACTTTGTTGACAAAAAGGTGTCCATGTATCCTGCAGGCAGTAAGGGAGCTGGGACTGTCCTCACTAAGGAGGAAAAGTAAACACAATCATGCTGAAACATGTCCAGGCTGAACAGTGAGGTCACATTTATCACAGATCAGCTAGAAGAGTTCACCTTCGACGCTGAGTGGGAGGAACGCCTTTCATAGCAGACTTGAAGAGCACATCCTGCAGCGAGTGTTCCACTTTCAGACGCTCCTGGATGTGCAGCAGAGTTCTGAAAAAGAGGAATGAAAAACTAAAATTACTTCTCATTGCTCTCAGCAGGATGTGCAGCACTGCTGGCCTTCACAGCAACTAGCTAACCAGTTTGTAAAATGCATCATTAAACTCTGTAAAAGAAATTGACTTGGAGTCTTACAAGTGCCACAGCCTTTGCTCTGGTAATAGCTCAAAGTTAACCTAAAGAGAAGAACGAAAACACATTTTTCAAACAAGAACAAAAATGCTTTGATGTTGCAAAAAAATAAATAAAGTAAGAATATTAATTCTCTGAGTATTTGCAGCTCATACTCACCGGCTCATATTTTAAACCATCAGAAGCAACCATAGTTTCTGCCAGATCAAGGACATCTGCACCAATATCTGCATTCAACAAATATCTATAGTTAAAAACTGTTTAGGCGTTACTTTAAAAACATAAACAAAATATCTGAGTAGCTTTTTTGTTTATTGAACTTGCTTAATATGTTCACAAATAAAAGTGGTTGTAACTAGAACAAGAAAACCCACTATGGATCTTAGGTTTAGTATTTAAGCTTGATTTACTGCTGAATAATAATAATAATACGACAAAAAAACTCTCCCTTCCTGATTTTATTTTATCAGATGGTACTTTACCAATTTGTAATGAGGTTAAATATTTGGGGCACTATTTAACAGACGACCTGTCGGATGACAGAGACATTTATAGGCAGTGCCGTCAGCAATACATGCAGACTAATGTGCTTATCCGAAAGCTTTTCATGTGCTCCGTATCTGTCAAAATAACACTGTTTAAAGCATTTTGCACACCTATGTACATGGCCCATCTATGGCGGAATTATAGAAAAAGCAGTTTACATAAGCTTCAGGTGGCATACAACGATGGGATGAGACTTATGTTGAAGGTCCCTTGATGGTGCAGTGCCAGTCAGTTGTTTATGCTTGCTGGTGTCCCCTGCTGTGCAGCAGTGCTTCGTAATCTCATGTACAGATGTATGTGTAGGCTAGCCGTATCGGAAAATAATATCATCTGCTGTCTGAAACACTGGAGAAGCTGCATGTATGTGTGTAACTAGCTCTGTTCTTACGTTATTTTATTTCTTATAAGTGTTTGTTTTTATCTTATCTTTTTACCTTGTTTTTATATTTTTATTATATATATATTTTTATTATATATATATATATATATATATATATATATATATATATATATATATATATATATATATATATACTGTTTAACTATGGACCTTATTGTATCTGGAATAAAGTTTGATGATGATGATGAATAAAATACATTTCTGAGCATTTTGTTATTAAATCAGAATGGCTTCTATGTTGATAACTCAGATACTTACACTGACATCTCATGGCCACTGTGATGTCCACATTCAGCCTCATTTTACTGTAAATAAAAGAAAACAACTGTAGTTAGAACACAACAAATCATCAAAGATCAGCAAGTAAAAAGATCTCCTACCTGCTGAAGTCTTTGTCCACCTCATATTCATACTTCATCCAGGTGTTTCTGTACACAAAGAACTCCAGGAAGGCAAGGATAGCCATGAAAGTAAAAGCTATGACAGATACTGGGGGGAGAGGAGAGGTTCTGAGTGAGAACATCTGTCTCTAGAAAAACAGCTGTTAGCTAGCTAGGTGTTCTGTACCTGTCCCACCGCTGGCCGTGGACTCCACATAGCTCTCAGGAACTTTGGGGAAAGCATCCAGCTCCTTCACTAGAGTCAGAGCCTTCTTCTTCGTCAGTCTCCTCATCCTGGGTCCAGCAGCAGAGGAGCAACACCTTCATAAAGTGGCTGCTAACACATTCAGCTAAGAGTTACCATGACAACTGCACTAGAGCTAAAAGCTAAAGTGAAACGCGACTATGAATGACATTAAACGCCGATTTAAGTTCACGTTGTTTTTCCGAGTTGTCACTCCGAGTCAGGAAGTCCGAGCACAAAGGAAGTTACCTGGGAAAAGCTGATTCGCTGCCGTGTTGTTTAACCCTTCTTCTTTGTTGTTTAACCCCTTCGTGTTCATTGGGAGTGAACTGATATTAGTGAGTGTTGGCGCCACCTAGTGGTGGATTTTGGAATTTAGCTCAAAACATCCAGAAGTTCATGCTTGTCCTGTTAAATCTTATTCTATATACAGACAAAAAATCACCTTTTTTTCCCAAGTGTGTTTATGTTTTTGTCTCTTATGCTTTAGCATGTCATATTGTGCTCATTTTATTTCATCTTATCTGTAAAATGTCTTTCTACTTCTTGTGAATTGGAGTGAAGAGTCAAGAACAAAAGGCTGCTTGACTTGACTTTATGTGCAAACTCCTTGTCACCATTAATGTTCTTACACTTGAATTCATTTTAGCCTGGCTGATTTGCACACGTTTAATTTACTGATATTAGGTAAAAAATAGCATGTCATGTATTATTGACATGTGTAAGAGGGGCATCTCTTTTGTTAAAACTCAAATAGGAGAATGAGTAGATTATTTTTCATTACCTATTAACATAATTTTAATTAATAAATTGGACATTGCAGTAATTTATGACAAAAGCATCTTATTGCAAATGTTGAATTGCATTTGCTAAGAGATTTGTTAGTTATGTGGTAAAGTTTGTATTACATTTACAAATTAAAGTTAAAATATAAAGAATTTAAGCACATGAAGTTGATCTTTAAAATATTTGATTAAACACTTTTGAAGGTATTAAACCCTTTTCTTACTCTGGATGTTAATGGAGTTAACAGGAGCATATAAAAACATTAATGAAGCATAAAAATTAATATATATATATTTAAAGGGGGAGGTAATGACAAAAAGCTTAAATTTGTAAGTATGAAAGTTTGTGCATTTTAATCACATTATTAATAAACACACTTCTTATATGTGCATCTAAGCAAAAACAACACAAACATGTTTAAAATCACATAATTACTGAACAATAATATTCACAATAAGGGCTACAGATACATGGAGTTACTTTACAATTTCAAGTATTTGGTATGATTTAGATGCTGCAGACATGATGGGACAAGTAACTGTGCCAAGGGAGAGAAAATCTGTTTGCTCATACAGAGGTTGTGGAGAGTGATCTTTAACAGATTAATGACCAAATAACAACAACTACAGAGCCCCATGCTCACTCAAATATACAACATGACCTGCTGCTCAAAGACTTAGTTTGAAGCTGTTTCAAGTGACAAAAATCTTTTTGCAAATTGTTTATTCTTCAGGTACAGAGTCAGGACCCTCATCCTGTAGAACACCTGTCTCTAAGACGTCTGATGTTGGTGTGTCAGTTGGCTCCTGAGAGAGGTCTTCAGAGCATCGGCTGACGGTGGGTGAAACCACATCGGGGCTTGTGTCACAGGAATCGCTGCTTTGCTCCGAGGTGGCCGTTGTGATTGTTGTGGCAAAACTTGGAGGTACTGGGTCAAATTCTTCATCGTCGTCATCATCATCATCATCATCCAGAATAGGTGACTCGTGGACATCTGTCGAGAAAAAAAAAAGCATTTATGGGAATGACTTGGCTGGTGGAGGTTGTTTTCTAAAACTTTTTTTTAACACAAACAAATCAAATTAGTTTCAATATTTGTAACAGCGGTTTTATTGTATTTAAAAGTTTAGAATTTTTTTGGGATAAGAAAATGCAAACTTACTGCTGAAAGCATCGGGGTATTGTTTAGCAATCTTCCCTTTCAATGTCCTGGAGGAAACAAAAGGAGATCAGTGACTAGAGTTGGAGCTGTTCATCCCTGTTTGTGCAGGCAGAGGAATGAATGACTAACCTGATTCTTCTGAAGATGCTATCCAGATCCTTTTTCATCTCAACCAGGGTGCGGGTGTGGTGTAGGAAGCGCTCGTTCATCTGCTGCAGTCGCACATTTGACAGTCCGTTAAAGTTGATCAGCATTTCATTGGTTTTCTCAAAGCGATCGAGCCTGATGAAACAAAAGTTAGGCAGAAAATATCAGAAAATAGCAGTCATAGCAGAAAGAAGGCAAAACAATAACAATTGACATCAAAATCAGCTCACATTTTTACACATAGTGTAATAAGTCACATCAGGCCTCACAGTCAATCACAGCCTAATACTCACATGTGTCTTTGAGCCTGGATGATGGCATTCACATCCTCAGAGTTAACCATGCTCAGGATCCTGTTACAGAACACACCGGAGGCTGTGGGCTCCACCATGACGACGAGCAACCTGCGTTTTTATAAACGAGTCGTTTAACATCCAGCAAGATTGAAAACAGCACGCACCAAAACACGTACGGGTAATACGTAAAGTTCTCTACAAATATTAACAGGAAAATGTTACAAATCCACTAATTGAATCAGCTGTTTAATTAACATCCGAGCGATTTTTCTGTTGTTTAAAGAGTTTGCGTTAAAGTTAACACTAAGTTAAAACAAAGGAACAATATTATAATCTCTTACCTCAACAGGTGTTGTTTATCAACCTTGGTTTAAACAAAATACTACATTTGACAGGCGAATAAAGCAAAAACAAAACACTTCCGTATATTTTCGTTTCTTCTTCTGTTTACATGACAGTTTCCGGTTCATTTTCTTCTTCGGCGGATAGCGCTCAATTTTTGAGGCTCATTGCCGCCACCTGCTGGACTATGATGCATACAACTGGCGTTTTCTGGTATTTTCTATCATTTTCAGGCCCTTTCTGGGCTTTTCTTGACTTTTCTAACCCCTTTCGAACTTTTTTGACTTCTTTGGCCTTTTCTTTTCCTCACAGTTTATTCTACTGAGTTCTAGATTGATCCACCAAAATATTACCATTTATTTTTCATTAATCAATGCAATTTGAGATATAAACTCTGTCGTTTAGTCATCAAGTTAAGATAAATCTGTATTGTTTTATTTTCACCTTATAAACGCTAATTTAAGGTTTCATAAAAGATGCTTGTTTTCTCTTTTAGTCACATTTAGCTTTAACATTAATGTACATTCTGCTTCTATCCTTGTTTTTATTCAACCAATATGGCAAATCTCTAGTTTTCAATTAGAAAATTGTCACAAACATTCATGTTTTATATCAAGACTAAGTTTTTGTAATGTGGTGACTGAAGATGCATAGATTTCATTTTAATGTTGACCTTATATGGCACTTTGGCTTACTAAGGTTGTTTGAAAACGCGCTATATCTGTTTAATATTAAATTTAACCATAGTTTATTATTATTATTATGATTATAAGGTGAGGATTAAATATGATTTTTATGTAAAACCCTTTAAATATCACACTAAGAGGAAAAAACCCTAAATTTGAAACTTTCTTCAAAATCAGGACTGCAGTACATTTTACTTTTTCTTTAAAGATGGTTAAAATCCCATCTTTATTGGTGTGTATTTTTCACACAATAATTTAGAATTTCTCATGTCATATTTTGTCTGTGTATCCATACTCCTTAGTACACAAATAATCTCACAAATCCATACGTCCAGAAAACTCACAAAATTACTTTTATTAAGGGACAAGTAAAAAAAGTACATAATGTATAAAAAATACAAAACCGCTTTGTCTAACTTGTAAGCTAAATAAATGCATAGCAACAATACATGCAAGTCTACAGCTATGTATCCTACTGTATCCCACTACGCTAACGTTTATTCCTTTAAGCTACAAGATTAAAAGGGAGAAGTACAGTTTGTTTGCCATCTACCAGCTGTTACAGTCTACGTGATACAGATGCAAAGTGATGATACAGAATAAGTTAGGTTGCACGCAACTCAACTGGTGAGCAAATAAATACTTAACATTTCACAAATATTGACAACCTGTAATTCCAATCAACGCAGACTTTAAAAGGATGCCCGCGCCAGAGAATTACATTCATTTTCTCAAAGATGAAAAAGATCAAAGAGGAGAAGAAATCCATATGAACACTTCTAAGCTGGGATACAAATAAATATGAAATAAATAATGAAACCTGTAAGAGAGCCACACGACTCCAACCTTTATGTACAAATCCCACCCAACAGCTCCAAATGACAATATTACATGTATGAAAGTTCATATTAGTGTTCATTTTTTTTAGAATACCATAAACATACGTACAAATGAGCAGGACAAGCACAAGTGTCCATAGAAAACCTGCATTGATTTGACATTGGGTGAATTTCAATGTGCTTTGGCTTTTGTTTGATAAATAAAGTTCATATCAGGCTATACATCACAACACATTTGTGGTATATTAGAGGCAATGGCATAGAATTTCAGCTTGTATAAAGACTTTTACCATAAAATGACCCAGAAATGATGAAAATTACTGACGTTCATATTGCTCAATGACTATAGACCGATTTTTGTGTTTTGCTGTTGTATTTTGTGGTATTATTATTATGCAAAGACACTTTTACTTTAGCTTATTTTTTCTACATACAAAAATAAGTTAAAACTTCAGAGAAATGGATTGAAAACATTAAAAAAAAGAAGCAAAATTTACAATTTCTGTAAGGCCATGCATTTTTTGGAGATCCATGCATGAGATTATTTCAGGCCTTTTGGATGAGTGGGGGGTTGCCATTCATGCAGAAATGCACTATGTGTTGCTGAGGCCACAATAAACAATAGCTACTGTCCCTTGTTGTTCCTTAATACCAATCCAGAATTAACACTAGCGCTGTCTGTAACACACGATTAAGGCTGGTGTTTTGTTTTTCTTGTTTTTTTGCTGTTGAAACTGTGAATAGGCCTTACTTCATTGGAATCCACATACATTATTTGCACACATAAACTATAATACAGTCTACAAACACAAGAAAAAAAACATTTTTATAAGCATGGACGTTATTGTGAAAGGACAGAAAAACGCGGGCTAAAGTACACGCCTGTGTAAAGTTTCATTCGTTCCAAAACGGGATACGTACCACTTCAAAAAAAGGAGATAATAAACTCTACTCTTGTTATATTATGAGTTCTTAGAAAAGATCCACAGTGAGAATGGGAATCAGCTGTGTTTGAAATGTTGAGTCATGAATTTCAAGTAGCACCTTTTTCTGTAAATAAGTGGATGTATTGCGTTTTGGAATAAGAGCCTGAAAGAAATGTACCAGCAAGCCCGAGCTCCAGCATTTCTTCTATAGTAGATCAATAACACCACAGATAATGGTCCATAAAAATATTAAATACAAATAATAATAATAAAAAGAGACAAGAGTTCATAAGTTACCATTTAACCGTTAGAAACGACCCTCATGGAGAAGACCGAGAGATATTTAGCTGCTTTATGATTGAAGGCAATCGGAGGCGTCTTCTTTTCTGCAAGAGCTCGGGAAAATCTAAAATTAAAATCAAGTAAAATTAAATAAAAATTAAAAAAAGACAGCCCGAGATTTCTTCAGAGGTGTTGCAAAATGGGGGAGGGAGGGTTTCTGACTTCACCAGCCTCCCTCCTCAACCACCACGCTCCTGACTGGAGGCGTTGTCACGGTGACGCACAGCTCGGCAGGCTCGGCATTTTCCTCAGCCGTAGGCGTCTCCTTCACTTCCTCTTCCAGCTGGGGCTTTTCCACCCCCACTTGGCCTTCGTCTACCTCGACCTCTTCCTCCTCATCTTCTTCTTCTTCCTCCTCATCCTCCTCCTCTTCTTCCTCTTGCTGCTGCTGCTGCTGCCGCTGTTTTTTACGGCAGCACGGTTTGAACAAATGGGGGTCAATGAGCACCTCCCCAAAGCGCCCCTTGTAGATTATTCCACAGCACACCTTTTGCCTGCACAGAGCAAGACACGGCAGAAGTTTGGCATGAGTGAAGAAAGTTTATGTGACATTTTTGTGCCAATTTAAAGTGAAATATAATGTTTTATATGGCATTTGATTATTATAACTGAAGCAACATGAGTCGGGAGTTTGCTGCTGCTGTTGTTTGAGGTGTTTGAACAACTAAACGTCTAAAATAAAGTTATGATGCATGACTGATTCTGCTTTTTCCAACTTTTCCTCTCATCTGGGATTGTTGGAAAAATACCAAGTCATTAGAAAAAATAATCACAAGATGTTAAAACCTAAAAATAAATGATAATTAGTTTAAAGCTAGACCATAAAGCTGATAAATGTGTTTGGAAGCTCAATCATAATCAGAACAATGTGGGAGGAAGACGTGCTCGTGTCCCAGCATACCTCTTCCAGTAAGTCAGGTCCAGAAATGAGAAAACGGGAGAGCGGCTGGATCCTGGGCTCAGCTCGGAGTCGGACCCGTCGTCTGACAGGTTGCTGTAGCTAGGAGACTGAGCAGGAGAGGCACTGGAGGTCGTGCTGTGGGCATCTGAATCTGGAGAGCAGAGTCAAAAAGGGAAAAGTTTTGTTATTTATAGAAAAATAAACTGTATCAGTGCCAAAATGCAGAACTAACTGTTTCTTTTGAGCTCCTTCTGCAGCCTGCTGATCTGGCTCGGCCGTGCTTTCTTAGAGATGGATTTGATCTTTTTGGGTCTGGAGGTCATCTTCAGGCTGGGTCCTCCTCTGGCATCAACAACCTGCAAATATAGGAAGAATTTGTTTTAAAAACACAAGTATTTCTCACAATTAAGTCGATTATAGTGTAAAAACTCACATGGTTCCAGTTCTTCTTGGTTCCAACTGGAAGCTTTTTCCACCGTTTCACAAGAAGCACGCAGGCGTTGCAGATTTCTCCTGATCGTGTTTCGCTCAACCTGTGAGACAATTTGTTACAGGAGGGAGTTTATAGTCTTCCCACTTGATCATCCGCTCTGCATAAAAGCATCCGGGTGTGACTCCTTACCCAAAACAACTCCTGAAGTCCTTCTCATACCGCTTGCTGTCCGTGAAACGAGAGCTGGAGGACTTTGCACGGCAGATGCAGCAGCCGTCCAGACTCCTGTACATTTTGGGCTTGTGAAAGCCAAACATCTGCATGCAGAGACGAAAACGTTAAAACCTGCAGACTTTTAGCAGCTTCAGCACCTTCCTGCTGCACATTGTTGCATCAGAAAAGAGGTGGATTATGACATCAAATATTTCCTGTTTAAACCCAGTCATTGTGCATTTATTTAAACTGTGTTTAGTCGTCAGCAACACACACAGCAGACGTTCCAGCATCTCTCTGCTCTAACCCACCGTGGAAGTAGGTCAACAGTCAGACAGCGTGTCAGACAGATAATGTCACCATGCTGCGCTCGCATGGATTCACGCTAGGTTTTGGAAACTCGTTGCGCACATTTAGATTTACTCCGAGCGCGCATGGCTGCAGGACGCGCTGCAAAACGCCTAAATACAAATGTAACATTCCTTCATTCTGAGCAAAAAAAGGAAAAATCAAATCGTGTCTGCAGCAGAGTCGAGCTGCTAAAAGCGTGCATTATGCAGAACAAGTGTGATTTATGTTGCTAGGCAAACTATAATCTCCAGCACACATGTGGACCTGAACTGCGGCAAAAAACTGCGAGCCGCGCCCCCCAGACTGGATTTTTTTTTTTTTTTTTGCCATCAGTCCTTGGGGTCTTCCGACAGCGCGTTGCCACAGAGAGCCTTCAGAGAGCAGACAAAATAAAAGACCTATCACTCTGATATTAATATGACAAGGCTTAAAGATGCTCATTAAATATAAAAACGAATGTTTTTCTAATAAATCACATATTTAGGAATGAAATGCAATATGCAGCCTTAAAACTAGAAATAAATGGATGGAGTTATAGCTCTTTTGGATAAATATTAATTATCCCATTCCCAAAATCTTGCACAAACTGTTGGCACATGAGGTATTTGTTATGAACCGGGCTCAGCTACTGCAAAATTAATTATTAGCTGAAAATCTGCAAAAATCAAATTTCTGTTTTCTGTGGTTGATCAGGTGTGGTGGTCATATTGAATTGGTCTGATCAGTTGTTGATGTAAGCCTCTTTAAAAAAAAAATACTGTCTGGGAATTAATATGTCCAGAAGTTCATTAAACATGTTTGACAACACACTCAGAGGTTTAAATATTATTACAATACTTTTGAAATATTGCAAAATAATTTTTCTGATTGAAATTACTGTGACATCGTAACTGTTTCTGAATCTTTATGATTAATAATATGATATAAAAATGTAGGCTACTTAAATGTTCAAAAATATGTAAATAAATCATTTTAAAATGATTGCAAAGCCTAATTTAAATAAAGTAAAATAAAAAAAATCACCAATCACGTATGATTAAACAAATATATTACAGCAATAAATCCCATAAGGATGCGTCTATCCTGCAGTTTTATCCTCCGCGTGAGCCTTCTGCACGTCACACACGATCTCTGCAGCAAAATACAGTACGTGACGCAACTCAACATGGCAACACACTTCAAAGGCGGAGGCAATGTGGAGAAGGGGGTGTGATGCGATTTTCCGCAAAAGCTGCAACATTTTAAACTAAACTGTCGAAAATCATCCAGAAAGCTGTCGGGCGCGCGTGGAAAACGCGCGCGCGCTGCGTAAAACCAAACGGGACGCTAGTTTTTGTCGAGAGAAAATAAAAGTGCAAGTCGCTCATTTTCGCCGCCCACTCCAGAGAGGAAGCATGGCATGCCACACGACCTGCTTCATGCGCACCCATTTTATGATGACCGTCCTCTGCTCGACGATGCCAGACTTCCCCTCGTGTTAAACTTCACGCTGACACCAAAAACCGGGACTTATAATCCATTTAAATCATCCCAGTTGAACCAATTTAACGCTGGTGTTTAGTTATAATCGTGTAATTTGATCTTTTACTCTTTGTTACTCCACAGCCGCGTCACTCACTGCAACATTCAACTACATGTGCGCGAAGTTCAAAGCCACAGCGCGCGTCAAAAGTCGGTTTTTATTCCACTTTCTGACTCTAAACAGCATTTCTGAGCCAGTTTGAATTCATTGAAGCTTTTAGAACTAGTTTGTATTTGCAGGATGCGTTTTGTTGACAGCAGCACGCGCGTGTCGAGACGCATCTCAAGTCCGGGTGGGCGTGAGACGGCCAACTTGAGCTTATTTAGCAGGAATAAACATGCAACACACGAAAATAACATTTATCACATGGATAATTTAACTCTACAAACACATTTTACATCATAAGAACGACACAGCGCGCTTGAGTTAAATTACATTATCGATAAAAAGGAGCGCTTTCCTCACGCAGCCCAAACGCAGCCAATAACAACAACAACAGCCTCCTCCTGACACCATTTACGCACACACACCTTCACTACTACCTCTCTCCTTTTCCCTACTTTGTCGCATAACTTAAGTTGATTTAAATCGGACCCAAACATGACCACGAAGACGGTCCAGCAGCAGGCCTGAAAAAAGAGCAATTGTTTGACCCGAAGCTTGTTTTTAATTACACATCCGAAAGCTCAGACCGGACTTTAAAACCCGTCTAAAACGCGTAAAAACCGCCGCAAACCCACTGCTGCGCTTACCTTGTCGTCTGGTCCGTGAAGCTGGTAGGTAATAATAATAATCCTTGTAGAAGCTCGTTCCGATAGGGACTGTAAAGAAAACGAACCCGCATCAGTAAACCCGCTTCTCTTGTTGATGTCTGCGTTTGGACGGGACTGGATAGTTGTGGAGCTAATGCGCATGCGTCACATCCACACCTCCATTTCAGAGCGGAGGGCTTTTTTTCTTTTTTCTATTTCTTCAATCAAACTATTTACATAAACGACGCGTGACGTATGCGTGCGTCTGCGCTCCGTTTGCCTTATAAGGATGGGAATATTACGCGGGAACAGGGGGCTCGGCTCCGGTTGCTATGGCAGATTGGAGAATGTAAGCAAAGGGGCGGGGCCTGTTGTTTTACTACTCAACGCCAGATGGCTCGTTTATGGAGGCCTGCAGTGTTTTGGGGGGCTCGGCGTCTGAGATGCGTTTTGTTGGTTTGATGAGCACGAAAACAACCAGATTAGTGTGAAGTAAAAGGTGGTGAAATGTTAATTTGAGAAAAAAAGACTCATAATACATTTATTCTTGTGATTTAATTAATAAAATAGGTTATTATTGTCTGTGTTCCTGTTACAAACCCTTATGAAATAATTAAGAAAACAACATAATGCCTTTTATGAATATAGCTACTGATTTATTAAAAATATTCAAATCAAATGATAAAATCTGATTTAAGCTTCAAAAAAGTAAAATAATTAAATAAACTACATTTCAGAACATTTTGTGGAATATTCTGAGAAAGAGGTCATTCTGATTTGGACTATGCAGTGGATCCAAAACCAGCAGCATCAGCAGCAGTTTGCTCTTGAATTGATCTATTTATAGGACAGCAGCTTGTTTACCAGATTTACTGACCACTGTAAATAATGTATTTGTTTATTTGCCAACGCTTGGTAAAATTTCAAATTCATGACTTCTTCCAAAGTTTCTTTTTTGTTTTATTTTGTTAAAAATATTTTTAAATTCTTGACAGTTTGCATGACGACTGACTTTATTTTGATTTTATTTTGAATATATATTTGCATTCTCAAAACAAATACTCACACAAGCATTATTGCATGAATTATGTATTGTTTGTATTATTGCAGCTTTGCTTGTTTTTTTTCCTGCAGCTGTGACTAAAACGTGCAGTGAGCACACACAAAATGCAATGGGAAAACCTACAGAATACAGAAGGAGTCAGAAGAAAAAAGTGAAGCAGCTAATGTAGAAAACAGACTTAAAAAACAGGCAGAAGCAAGAGTGAACCGTAAGAAATTAGGTAATGGAAACAAAACTTACATACAGAAAACAGACAGACCACCATTAGCACCGGAATAGAAGAAAACCAGGTTAGTGGGCTAAAGAGAAGCAGCCATGGACTCCAGATAAATTGGATTAAATAATATTATGCAGTGATGAAACATAAATCAGCACACTGGAAAAGAAAAGAATGACAGATATGGTTGTTGTTGTTTTTTTTTGCAAATCCAATGAAACATATACAAATAAATACTCCAGCCACTGATGAGGTTGCATGTAAAAAAAGAAGGCAAATCTGCTGCCAAACCAAAACTGAACATTGAAATTTTGCTAAATATTTATATTTCTCAGTCAAAAACGTGTATGGTGTAAGGTGATGTAAGTTTTTCATGTTGCTACTAAATGTAATTAATTTATTAAATGCTGAAGTCACAAATATCATAATCATTAAAGTAACACTAAATAGTTTTTTAATATTTTAAGCTAGAGCTTCAACATTGATCTCAATGATTGTTGGGTTAACTTGACCAGTTTCATATTTGACACCACTCTGCTGCCCTCTGCTGGCCAGAAACAGCACTTAACAGTTTTGAGGAGCGGGTAGGTGTTTTTAGGGGCGCTCTTATACCAGCATTATGGCTGTTAGCTATTTTCTGTGCAGTTAGCTTTTTCAATTTGCTGATCATCAATAAAAAGCACAAGAAGAAGAAAAAAGAAGTTTGCTTTTCTGTTGGCATCATGGAGGTGAAGCAAAGAGCTAAAACCAGAGTGAACGTCAGCGTGGCTGATGATGAGCTGGCTTTGTTGCTACTGGACTTGTAAGTAATAATATTTTTTTGTCCAACAGTGTGGATCTTTTTGATTTGTGGCTTATTTAGTAAAACTTGGCTCACGTTAGTGTTAGCTTGTTGTTAGCAGGCTGCTGCAGGGTTGTTTACATGTAGCTGTAATTCCACTTTCAACCAGTAGGGCAGAGGAGCAGGAAACTGCTCTGTGTTACTTTAAGTGGACTTTTTGCAGTAACTGCAAAAACCTGCATCAGTCAATAAAAAACAATACAAACAAGTCAGCTGTGTCAATAACTTTAATTCTCAACAACACACTTCATAAATACCTCATTATTGCTTTCTCTAAGGTGTATCGAAACAACAGAGACTTGGTCATAGTAGGGTACATAGTGCTTGCAGGATAATGCAGGAGACAGCATTTTACTGTTAAACCCAACATAATACTTTTACGTTTTTATGAACCTGTGCTCTTTTCATCGTTTGCAGTCAAGCAAAGATGACAGTTTTAAAAACAAACAGCCTGCCTGTCTTCCACTTCATAAAGAGTGACCAATATGGGATCACATAAGCTAACGTGATGCCTTTATACAGAAAAGGAAACATTTACAACAAAGTCATTACACCGTATTAACAACTGGAAACAATTCAAATGGAAGGATGGAGAATTCCTCTGAAGTGTCAGATGAAGCAAACATATTTACAACAAGAAAAAAGGGTAAAATGATTCCTGACAAAACGATCAACGATACCAAACAGACAAAATGAGCTGGGATCTGGAGCTTTTACCAGTTTTCGTGCAGAAAGGGACCTTAAACTGAAAATAAACAACAGGAAACCAGGCCAGACGTTACACAGAATATCACCAGCTTAATGCAACTTTCTCATGTTTAAATTATACAATTAGATCATTTTTTTATTAAATATATTTATTATGATACCAAAGAAGGGAAGTTGATAAGGCCTGAGAGATGACAGTTTAGACTACAACACCTAAAGTAATAAAAACAAAGATTCTGGCCATGCATGTTGGGACTTCGCGTGCAAGCAGTAGGACAGTTACAGCTGTTCAAAGCTGGATACAGCAGGAACAATATTTACCGTCAATGTGGGATTATCAGTAACTATTTCACCTTGAGGAAACAGGATTTCACAGTGTAAACAAACACAGGACTACTTCCTGGAGCAAATACAGTAAATAAGACATTTACATCAGTGAACAAGGCAAAATGTTTGTTGCTTGAGTGGCTGGCATCTCCATCTTAATGATACAGTCCTCCTACAGCTGGAAAGATGAACGCTTCAGTTCATCAGCGTGTGTTTTAGAGGCTGGTAGGGTCAGAGGTCAACTCCTTTAACCAGCGCTGCCTCCAGAGTGATGCAGAACTCGTTTAGTGTTTGAAGGATCCGACAGAGGGAGTGGACAGCAGCACGGTCCCGCAGCAGAGACGCGTCCTCGTAAGTCCGGGGCGTCAGGGGGCACTCTGCCAGCAGGGGGAACCACTGGGACAGGAGTCGGTCCCTGCAGAAAGATATAAACACTGATGAAACCAGTCCCAGCAGCTGGAAGCAGCAAACATTATTTAAATATTGTGTTAACTTTTAAAATTACGCAAAAAATATCTAGTTTAGCCAGTTTTTATTTAATGTCACCAATACTTTAAAAATACATCTGAGCAGACAACTGAGTGAAAAAAAAAAAAATGGTGAAAACATCTTGTGAATTATTGTTTTGTTTTGTTTTTTGCATTAGTGTGATTAAGTTACTTCGGAAGAGGATTAGGGCCACTGAAAAGAAAAAAACAGAAAAAGAGAATTCTGACTTTAATCTCAGAATGAAAAAAGTCAGAATTCTGAGTTTAAAGTCAAAATCATGAGAAAAAAGTTAGAATTCTGAGATTAGAGTCAGAATTCTGAGATTAGAGTCAGAATTCTGAGATTAAAGTCAGAATTCTGAGACTAAAGTCAGAATTCTGAGAAGTCAAGCACACTCTTCAACAAGACAAAATGATTCAAATGTGCTCTACCAAAGTGTTCTGCTCACCTTATTCCCAGGCAGACAAACAGCTGGAACTTCCCCTCTTTTCCAATGTTTCGAGGTGAAGTACTGATGGCGTTCACGTAGTGGCACAGCAAGTCCCAAGGTGGACCTTTAGTTAGCGTTGACCCATGCAGGTCCCCCATCTGATCATTTGTCTCCATGGAAACCACTGCTTTCTCTACAGGGAAAGAGTCGGTGGTACCATCAGTCAGACGTGCACAGCTTTAAATGAAACAGTCACACTGACCACCACTAGATGGAGACAGGAAATAAATGTCACACCACACACACACTCACACACACACAAACCTGCTGTACTCACCCACAAAATCCCAAACAAACACGTTCCTCTGGAAAAGACGATTGGATTTAAATCCGTGGAGGAGAAACTTCTCCAAAGCAAGCACCAGTCCTCCTTCACCACACAAGAGGACGGTCAGGTTACCCCTCTGACGACACAAACGAGAGAGACAAGAGTTGGTGGTCTGAAAATGACTAAAATCTACTGTTGTTTATAAGAATATAAAGGAATGTGTGTTTGTACAGTTTCATGCTGAATATGCAAATGTGTTCAAATCTTTGTAGTGCTATTAGTGAGATTAATGGAGTTTGAATGCTCACACACACACACACACACACACACACACACACACTCACACACAGTTGAGAGCTGGAGGTGGTGAGGTAATGAATCGTGTCAGAGAGAAATGTGAGAAATGCAGGATTGTTGCAAATATCCTCCATAATGAATAGACCGTTTTTATCCCTTCTGCCAACAAGTTAAACGATAGCAGCTATCACAGATGCACACCTCCTGCTCGGGTTTGTGGAAATGTTTAACCAGGTTATTCGCCGCCTCCCTCAGGTCCTCCTGCACCTCCAGTGAGTTCATCCCTAAAAAGACAAAGAGAACAAGCGTGTGATACCACAGTTTCATCTGTCACTGTGATGAGCTGACAAACAAATAGGTCAGCTATTGTGCGAAGGAATGCGCTCTTCGTCAGCACGTACTGCTTCGGCTGCCAAGTGACCCCAACACTGCCCGCACACTCTGGGACGGAGACGTCAGCTCCGGAGGGGTTCCTGTGCTCCTCCCAGAATCCTCCTCTGCTCCGGGCGACACCAGCTGACCAATGAGGACTCTTTCTAAGCTGCCGTCGCCCACGCCTTTGCCCAGCCATCGGCCGCATGGAAACCTTTATTTATTAAGACAATCATCTTTTATAAAGTCATTTTTGACACGATCATGCTTCACATGTGAGAAAGCAGCTCTCCCTTTAGGAGGCTGAAGAAGTTCAACATAAGCGGAAACTGTTGCAAACTCAGCGTTTACTGATGACACCAGCTGAGCGTTAACCTTACTTGTAGGTGTGTCCCGTGATCTCGTTGTACACCATCACACAGTCGATCAGACATTTGGCAAGCAAGCCCGAGTTCTCGTGCACCCCCAACTGCAGGGTGCTCAGCCTGCCCAGGTTCTTACACTGAAATGAGACGGCACAAGTTCTGTAAACAATTTAGTGATTTCATTTTTACAAACCTTAATTAGCTTGTTAGGATTATTTAAACCTATTACTAAGAATGCACAAACTGAAAAGATGAAAGCACTTAAACTTCTGGAAGACAATAAATCAAATAAAACATCTGAAACTTTAAAATTTTCTTTTATTTCTCAGATTTTTTGTCTTCGTGTGACCGTAATTTTTTTTTATTTTGAAAATGCACAAAAATACAAACCTGGAAAAAGATTTCTTGCGTGTTCTTTGGGATCTGTCTAACTCCTGAATCACCCAGTTCTCCTGACACGCACACCCAGGGATTAACCGTTGCCATGGCAATGCTCAGCTTCTTCATGGGGATTATAACAACCCGGTATGGAATACCTGGGAAGACAAAAGAGATTAGGCACCTGTGAGTTCCAACTTCAGGAAACTTTTGCAGCTCTGGTTTCACATTGTTGTCTAGAAGGTTTGTGTGACTCTAAAGGGCTCAAAGGCACCAGCAGGGTGGGATTAGATTCTCTCTCAGCCTCCATGAAATACAGCCAGAAAAACATCTGGCATCTTGCTGGAGGGGTTGACAGGACTCACTGATGGAGGTGAAGGTGTGTGTAAAACAGAGGTAGTCCACGGTGTTGAGAGAGAGCAGGTGGAACAAAAACTGCTCCCGTTCCTCCTCACACAGCAGGAACGCATGAGCTTTATACAGCTGCCTGTTGGAGGAGAACCGGAGAACAAAAACTCAGTCAAACAAGCTGCAAAAGATAATAATTAAACCTTCTAATCAGGGATGTCCGATATTATCGGCCGATACTAGCATCAAGGTGTGATACTGTAAATTATCTGTATCCGACACAACTGTTACACTGTCACTTATCGTTCATGGACTCACCCATCTTGACTCGCGACGGGGAAGGCTGTTGTTGGTTTAGCGTCCAGGAAACAGTAGAGAACATCTCGACTAGTAGAAGCTAACCTTTAGCATTAGCAACTCCACCACACAGCAGAACTCCTTCAGGCTTGTGTTATTTGTGGAGATGAAACATCAACGTTGCAGAGCAAACAGAGTCAGTGGTAGAGTCGCTTTGCTGTTAGCCAATCAGAGGAGAGATGTCCAAATATCAGGAAATAAGACTCCAAATGCTGTCGTATGAAGCTACTTTCTCCTCTGGCTGAATCAGGTGCACCATGCTTAAGTATGCATGATGGGAGATGTGATGTTATCTAGCTAAAATGATTTCGTTTTCCTTTTTTCAATGAGGAGCGACCACGCTTTGGTTTATATCGGTTTCAAAAATTAAGAGTTCGACTATATCGGATATCAAAGAAGCCCATATCGAACATCCCTAGTTCCAATCAACAGAGAGTATTTGGACCTGAGCAGCTCCTGGTTCCTCAGCAGCTCTTTGAGATGCTGAGTCAGCATTTTCTTCTCCAGAGCCAAATGGATCCAAGCTCTGGCCTGAGCCACCTCAGACAGATCATCTCTCATGGTTTGGATAAACCTGAGAAAAAACAACATACAGTCAGACATATTGTGTCTGAAGCTAATGTCTAATAAGATCAGCTTGAGCATTTTTTATCAAATTATGTATTTTTCTGCCCTTAAACAGTGGATTTTATCCCATTTTGATTCGCCGTCTTCAATTTAAAGGGATCTTTTCTCTCGTTACCTCATGTCTTGGATTAATAAGCCCCTGAGGAGCAAAGTGCCATCATCAAGTACCCTCTGGTCCAAACAGGTTGATCCTAAACATGAAGAGAGTTAACCTCAGTAATTTACGCTCCCACACACAAACTTAAACCATTTAGATCTTCTCTGACCTGCTACATCAGCTGGTGCCTCCATCTTCTCCTGGGCGGCCTGGTAGTGAAGCAGATGAGACCAAAGTGCAGACTTTCCCTGTTCATGGCAAAAAAATGTATCATGATCGAACCTTTTAAGCAGGACGTGCATTTCTAGAGGTTAATTTAGGACATCTGACCTGTTTCATCTGCAGACCGTGGCCCCAGGTTCTCTCCAGCAGATCACACAGACCGTGGATGAGTGTGTTCTCCTGCAGACCCGTGATGCTGGCTTCTCCTTGACCCAACTCAACACACTCCTTCCCCATCCTTTCCATTAACATCCTCTTGGTCTATAAGAAAAGACAGGGTTAAAATGTCTGCATTAATCTTGAGTCGCTATGATAAAATATTCAACAATGGCTGCGCTCACCTTCAGACGACACTCGCTCAACAGCCCATCGACAAACTCTCTGTGAGTCTGAGAGACGACTTGAGGAGACGGGTCGAGTAGCTTAGACTGACGAATGGTTCTCCTTGTGAATGCGTGTCTCTGTTGGTAAAAAAAAAGGTTATACAGGTTATAACAGATGAAAGCCTGTGTGCGTGCGTGCATACCTGTTTGGGTTCACTCTCCACTCCTGAGGGATCAGTGAATGTCGATCTCTTGGGTTCAGACCTGCGTGAAGCTGTGACACGACTGGACCACCTAGATGACACAGCAGATTAAAATTAACTATTTAAAGCACTTTAAATGATGCATGTCTGTATTAACAGCTGTAGGTGTGTGTTTCTGTGATGATTTAAACGTCTATTTTCATTTTTATAATTTATGCAAACCAAACAATCAGTGTATGTTCTGTATAAAGGCTGGGAAGATGGATGCTTTCTCACAGACTGGCGGCAGAAACCAAAGGCTCACTTGTGGGAGTTGTGCGCCTGTGAAAGCACATCCGCCTGCAGCTTAGGGAAGTAACCCGGATGGTGGCGACCCTGGCCGATCCTCATGTCCAGCAGGTGGGGGTGTAATGCCGTGTGGTCCGTCTTCGTCAGCCTGCGCTCCACCGTCTGAGCTGTGGAGAAACACAGACGTAATCATTCCGTGCCTGCTGCAGGTAAACATGAGAACAAAACGTGACACCAAAGACATATCTGAGGAGAACACACGTGGTACAAGAGCACGGTCCCAGTACCTGACTCAGACAGCGTGGTGCATTTCCTGTAAGGACGGCTGCGTGAATCCTCATCGCTCATGTCATACAGTCGCTCCCGATCCAAACGGCTGTCAAACAGCTGCTGCAGCGGTTCCCTGTCCACCCAGCGGGATATAATCTTCCCATCCACAAAGGAAGAAAACATGGACGTCTCCAGAAACCGGGACAAAAACTGTAAATGGGCCGCCGGCTGAACAGAGAGGAAGGAACCCTGAAATGAGCGGGTTAACACAATCAGAGGTTTTATCTCAAGGTTAAATAAACATGTATGTCTTGGTTTTATCAAATAGGTCAGTAATCAGAAGAGTTACCTTATCAAAGCTACAGGATCCATCCCTGTTGCTCAACCAGGAGTCCAAATCTGGAGCGCTGAGGACAATAAAGTCCTCATATCTGCCAAAAATGGCTGCAAAGCGAACAGCAAACACCTCCCTCAGCTGAATATTCAACTTGGCACCCTTCAGCCCCTCCTCCTCCTCCTCAAACACATGTTCCAGCGTCTTCCCTCCTTCCGAGCCTTTGTCTCCTCCGCACCTCTTCGCCAGAGCCTGAAGCCTCTCCAGAACAGCTAGCTCCTCTCCTCCGAGGTTCCCGTTCCGTCTGTCCTCCATCAGGTCCTCCAGCACCAGACTGCTTAGGCGAGGAGAGCTGGAGGTGGTGGTCGTGGTGGGATTAGTGGTCACCCCTCCCTGTGGTGGGAGTCCGAAATTCAACAGCACCTCACTCAGTTCCTGTATCAACTCAGTCTGATCTGGGAACAGGGGAAGGTCCTCGGGAGCTTCCACACAGTGGTTGTCAATGTCCACAAAACACAGATTAGCCTGCAGAGAAGAAATAAAAGAGCATCGTTGTCTCTCGGCTCCACGATCAGCTTAAGGGGTTTAACCAATCAGATTTATTTCATGCAGATAAGGTGGCTGAGCTCCAATTAAGCTGCTGGACCGAGGCTTCCATTATCACATTCTTTGCATTTCACCATGATAAGACCTCACAGGGTTTTATCAGATTAGCCGGTGTTATCACAGCAACAGGAGACAATCTGGACACTTGTGGTGTCAGCCTCCGACAACAAGAAACCTTTGCAATAAAAGGTGTAAACCTGCTGAGCCTCTTCTTTTAGGGATGTACAATAAAAACTGCCTCTGTAAGCAGGAGTCAGCAGCGATGCAACCTTCAGCAGTGACCTGAAGCTGACAGGTTTAATCCTCTGGGGAAGCTGGGAGATGCACTGTGGAGCGGACAGTTGTAGAAGACTCTGCAGCATCATCCTTCCAGTCCTTCACTTTTTATTACTGAGCCAAAGCAGAAAAATGTGGAGCTACAGGAAGTAACAACAATAAAACTTCAAGAGGTCACATTTCTTATTCAAAAACAACGCAAGCGGGTTTATTTCCCAACAGAAGAATAACCTCTTCCAAACAATCCGACGTGTGATTTAAAAACTGATTAAAACTGCACGACTAAAAGAAAAAAGGAGAAATCTCTCATTTTCATTAATTATTCACTGAAGCCCATTATTATGGATTAGTCAGCAGCACTGCGTTCTCCGTTCATCTCTCCCTGGAGCTGTCTTACGGCTGCTGTTTTCTGGGGCAGAGCGACTTCAAAGAGGACTCGGAGAGATATTCATGCAGCATAAAGGGATTTTGGATGCAGGCGTGGATTCAGATTAGGAACGGCTCAGAGGAGAAACAGACACGCCAGTTTCTGGATGCAGAGGAAGAGCTGCATCGAGCAGACAGTGTGATCTGGATTTTTTATTCTTTCTATATAAATATGTGCACATCAGACTGGTGCACAATGCATCTGCACGTTTGTTGGGTTTAATACCTCATGGGGAAGGTGGAGGGAGGACCTCTGAGCTCCGTCTCTGCGCTGGATCCCCATCAGGAAAGGCACGGGAGCATCCAGGAGGTGATGCAAGGGAGTAGAAATGATGGGCAGGTAGACGTGCTGCCACTGAAACGGGAACAATAGAGTGGTGATGCCCTCCGCCACCGTCATCAATCGCTGGTAATCTGCAGAGACGAGAAGCAAAAAGAGGATGACTTTAGCATCAAAGGGTCACCTGAGAGCACCCAGAGCTGTTTTTATTTACAAAAAACAGAGAAGCTTTGTAATAAAGCTGCCATCGTCAGCTTCTAGCTGTATGGTGGTGAAGATGGCAGCACTGCTGCTTCAAATGAAGAAAGTTGCAGGTTTGAATCCCAGCTGCAGCCTTTCTGCATTGAGTTTGCGTGTTCTCCCCATGCATGTGCCTCCAGGTGCTCCACAGGCCAAAAACTTGTATCTTGGTTATTTGGAGGCTCAAATAAAAACTGCTTTGGTTGAAGTCCAGGTTTCAACATGTGTTTTATAACATAGAAAAAAATGGAAAAAAGTTCAAAAGTAAGCTATTTTTCCTCATCCACAGAATTTTAGCTCCTCGCCTCCTAAAGTGCACCCTTTCCTCTCAGTGATGCATTTGCAGCTCACCACATTAGCTATTAGCCAGGTGTTACTGCAATTTGAATTTAAGCAACATTAAAGTTTAATGTGTAAATGAGGTGTTGGGGCATCTTCCTTCACTCACAAAACACCATCCCTGAGCAAACAAACCTTTTAAAGGTTTTAGAGCTTACAATAGATCCAAAAAGCATTCCCCATCACTCACCCTTAGAGTACAGCAGGACTTGTGTCTCCAGCAGGGCACAGGTGAGCAGCTTCACCATATTGTCCACGCCCAGCAGGGTGAAAGCCTCTCCGAGAGGATAGTCCCCCAGGGGAAGCTCCCCTGAGCCGGGCCGCTGGCACACGATGGGCCCGTGCACTCCGTGGAACCTCAGCGACCGTCCAGGTGGAGGCAGGGGCACCTCATATAGGATGTTATAGATATAGCTCTCCAGAGGGAGGGGTGGTGCCGTTTGTGATGTGACAGCTTGGTGAAGCTGAGCCAGAAACTGTCGCGAAGCTTGCAAAAAGGGGAGCGGCGTGATCAGGCAGAGGGCTTTAGACACATACAGGGTGTCGCGCGCTGCATCGAAGGAGCCCACGCAGCCGAGGCAGCCAGGAACCCCGGCTAGAGACTCGGCGTCAGACTCCTCCAAGCTGCTCGCCAGAGAGTCCATGCTGGAGGAGGAGGGCGAGGAAGCAGAAGATGAGGAGGAAGAAGGCGAGGAGGAGGATGAAGAGGAGTGGTGCTCTACATGGTGCATCTGATAGAGCGTCTGCATGGCAGTGATGATCTGAGGGCTGGTCACCTCCTCGTAGAAGGTGTGGACGAAGCCGTAGGAGCGTGCGCCGTCGTCAGAGGCGATCGTAAAGGAGTGAAAGTGAGGATCGAGTCTGCCTGCTTGGGTGCAGAAGGACAGACCTCTGGGCATGCAGAGCTGAAAGCAACAAGATCAACAACGACATTTTAGAATAAGGTGGAAATTTAAAACTGACCACAGGGTCTCTGCAGTATTTGAATCCTTTCATTGGTTTGTTTTTTGCTTTGGTTGATTTTTTTATGCTAAGAGATAAATTCAATATAATTTGCTGTCCACATTTTTGATGTCTTCTAATTATCAGAATTGCCAATTCAAGCAGATTTTTATGGCCATTTTCATATAAAGAGTATAAAATGCAAACTACTTCCTCTGTTTGGAAGGTTTTTAAAACATTTTCTGAATTTGAATGTTTATATAAGAAAATATATCAGCAAAGAAAACACATTAGATATGGAATAAGTCCCAAAAACTGAAAGAAAAACGCATTTTAAATGGCTGAGCTAAAATAAAATGTCCCATTTCTATCTGACTAACATTCTCTTAGGCTGATACTTTCATCATCATGACCTGATTTTCCACCAGCGAACAAAAAACAAGCTCCGCACGCAAAACTCCCCTAAATTTAACTGGAAATGGAACAAAGATAAGCCAGAACAAAAAAGCAGAAAATAATTTTAAAGCTACACTTTTTATTTTTGAAAACAAAAAAACATTAAAATTAAAAATAATCTTTGCTTTAACCTCTGCTATAATACATTTATACTAGACAAAACTAAAGTATTTTTTAAATTCTATATTTTACAAGGAATTACATATTTTTGAAACATCTATTGCATCTAAATACACATTTCCTGGAACTATTTAAAGAAAACCACACATCTCACCATGTTAACAGCATCTTTGTTGAAGGGGTTCCTGTCTCTGTTTTCCGGGTAATGCACCAGAACTCTTGACTTGAAGGACCGTCGGATGGGGATCTGCTCAAAATTCTCCCCTGAGAGTCACACAGATGCAAAGGGACGTTATTGTATCATCAGACGGGAGCTTTTGACCTTGATTTGCTGAATCAGAATTAAAAGATGGGACATAAAACAAGGACATGCAGCTTTGACTCATACAGCACAGACAGGACACCCTTGTCTGCCACACACTAGAAGTTAATTTTATTGTTGACTGCAAGGACGATGCTGCTGTGAAGAGGAGACAGGAGCCATGTGAGGGTTATATAACTCCTCTCATTACCATGAAGACAGACAGAGGATGCAGCTCATCTCTGCAGAAGGAAACTCCAGATGGTCACTGTGCCCTGGGTGAATCTAAAACTCTCCATCACAGTATGCATAGTGCACGGTCACAGACATCACTGCATTGCAAAAACAATATCAACAACAAATTTCAAACTAAAAGCTCTGACGCAATCGCTCAGCGTTCGGGAACATCCACCTCAACAGGATGACGCACGCGACCCTTAGACGAGAAACTGCAGCACGGAGCGAGAAAGGAGCACCACTTTGAGTTAAACTGAGTCACAATGGAAGGTGGAAGCCAGCACTGAAGGAGGGGGGGTGTCAGTGTTCTTTACAAGGGATACAAATTGGAGCCGGAGCTGACTGAGAGGCAGAATCAAGCCACAGAGTTGCCATGGCATCCGCTTTCGCCGCAGCTTCAGAGACAGCTATTAAAACAGCTTTTGTGCTCGTCATCGGTTATGTCATCTTTGGTTCCAGCAGCCGGAACAATTAAAACGCCATTCTGCTCCTGATACGCGTTCCCTCTAAAGATCTGGCACGAAAAACACAAAACACGTAACTGGATGGGTTTTTAGAGTGCATCAAGGCCAAGGGAGGTGAGGGGGACGTTTGTTTTGGTGTTTGAATGAAAGCTTAAACATCTGTTTCAGTTGGGCAGTAATCACCAGTAACAAGTTACTCACTACACCTTAAATCATCATTACCCCTTTCACATACTCTCTTTTCCTCAGAAAGCTGCAATAAATCCTAAACAGAAGCCAATCTGATTTTATATTCGAAACACAACTGTCCCTGTTGGTCATTTTAGTGCAAACTTGAACGTCTCATGCTCTTTCCATAGATTAGACCTTCCATCGCGGTGATTTATAGCCCCGAGAAGGCCTCTGCTCCTGAAACAGGCTCATTCTAGAGTGAGCAGCCATAAAAGTGGACATCACTCTCACTCACAAGCTCAGCTGTCCAATTCATCACGTCATTACACGGTAGTCAAGGGCAGGTATAAGAAGAGAAAAGAGTTAACATCTAAAAGGGGGAGGGGAAGTCAGATTAGCTCATCTAGTGAGTCAGATAGAAAAAAAAAGACATTTTTAAAAATACAGATCGTGGTTTCCTGGAATAAAAGCATCACGTTCTATAGCGGGATTTTTCTGTACACGATAATTGTATCTATTTATAGACGAGTAGATGCATCTCTGCAGTCAGCTATGCATCATAAAGCTGATCTGTTCACCCTGCACTGATGTCACCCCCCACCACCACCACCATCCCGTGACCGTCACCGGGCCTGCAGCCTCGGACGACCAGCATTCCAACAGGCAGTCCCATGTGAAACTTGATTAGGCTGCAGAAAACACAGTGGCATCTATTGAGAAGCCAACAAGAGCAGATTGTCTCTTGGTGGGCATTCGCTAATTACACCATCACTCAAAAAAAACGATGCTACGTCACCTCACCCTCGCCTCCACAAGACCAGTGTGCGCAAATCCTTACAGCCTGGATGTAGTGCTCGATACAAAGACACAAAACCCCTTAAAAGGTGAAGAAGCCCCCCGCTATGAGTCTAAAATGACCAACTGTTACATAAGCAGATTGGTGGAGCTCAGATTTCCATCAACTGTTATGGTCACTCACAGCAGGGTGTGTGTGTGTGTGGGCCAGATGGTTTGTTAGGGCTCTGAAAAATCAGCAGCCCAAGATCAGAAAAGGCTCGACCCAAATTAACGGTTGCATTAATTAACTTGGTGCTATAATTCAAAGCAAAGCAACCGTGTCCCCCTGCGGGGACGGTCTAAGTGAGCCTCTAATGGAGAGGACACAGGGAAGACGGGGTGTGACTATTGTCTGCTGCTCCAGAACCTGGAAGTGACGTTCTGCACACTTGTATGGTTCTGTTTCCTCACAGCAGACGTCACACACGGTCCCTGCAAAAGAGAATAACAGCTTTTTCTTAGAAAGCCATCCACCATGCTGCTGCTGTCATTTCTGTGGGAACCATCCACACACACACACACACACACACACACACACACACACACACACACACACACACACACACACACGATTATCCAGTTCCTTTATCTTAGATCACATCTGCTTGAGACAGAGCAGCCGTAACATGGACTATAATCTCAGAACAGAGCAATCTGCATTAACCCTGAACCGCTGCTTCCATTCCCCAGCTGTGCTCCAGAACAGGATGTTGTTGTTGTTCTCCTGTCTCGGTTCATCCTGTTCTCGGCTGTGTTCCTAAAACCAGGTGAAGATTGTGGGTGACTTTGCAGAAACCCTCAGAAATCACCTGATGCTGTGTTTTCCTCAAGCAGAGGTCAGACAGAAGGACCAGACTACGGGGTGTCACTTTAAATCCAAGAAACCTGCTTTCAGATCTAAAAAGAATGTTTTTGATTTCCTCTATAAATAAACAAGCGTATCTTCAGAGCATTCATGATAACAGATGCAATCAGAGCCTGGCAGAGCCTGGTTGTTACATAAATTATCTCATTTTCTCGGCCAAATAGGTCATCTAGAGGGAGCTGTATACAAATTATATTTTCAGCCATTCTGATAAGAGAAAAAACATGTTTTTTAATTATTTACACCTAAATGAGCCTAAAAGAAAAGGGTGAATGTTTTTTTTTTTAAATCACAAAAAACCCTCTCTGTTAAAATCTTGTAGGTGTGATTTAATGAGCGGTATTTACCTGCTCCATCGTCGGGCTCCAGGCCTGTCTCGGTGTCCACTCCACACACGACAAAATAGTGGGCGAAACGGCACGAAGGAGCCGAACCACCGGCGGCTGCAGCGGTTCCGTTCATCCTCGACGCGATGGCGGAGTGACAGCCGCTTAAATCCTCATAACCCCGGAAGAAGCTCCGCTCCTCTGGTCGGTGAGAGGGGGTTCCGATCAGAACTCACCGAATGACTGAGAACCGAGACCGGAGGATCCAACTGGACATTCAGTCTGATCAGGGAGGGAGGGGGAGGCAGGCTGGGTGGGTGGGAGGAGGGAGGGAGGGAGGGAAGAGGGGGAGGAGTGGGAGACAAAAGACTAAAAGGAACATCACCCCTGCAAAATCCCACATCACATTCCTCTGCAACATCTGCGTCAAACTAATAATAATAATAATAATAATAATAATAATAATAATAATAATAATAATGATGATGATGATGATGATAAAAATTGAATAAAAAACAAAATCATGAGTAAGAATCAATTATTTCTAAAGATTTGAGGAAAATAATCAATGTTGCATTTAATGTTTATCAAAAACAGTAGATACACATTTAAAATTTCCCAACTTTTAATCTTAAAAACAATTTATTCTAACAACTCAACATTAACTTTTCTCTCAAATAAAAGCAAAATTGTGTCTTAGAAAGAAAAAATAATAATTTCTGCTTTTCTTTTAGCAAACTAGTCTGTGATTTCACCCAGTTGAGGAAGAAGAATGTAGCAGCCTGCTTGTCATGTGGACAAGTGTGGAGCAGAAGTAACCAGGCAAGATGACAGAACTGGATATACCAGAAACAAGGAAATATAAAAATAGGATTGTCTAAATTATCGGAAGTTGAACTGGCTGACACCACAGTGACTTGTGGGAAATATGTAACAACTTATTATTTCATGAAATAAATAGATGCTTTTTATTGTGATAAAAAAGGTCATGTTTTGGTGACGACCTCTAGTGGCCATTAGAGGTATTACCATATTGACTTCATTTTTCAGCTTGCAACCAGTTCAAAGGAATAAAGTTTATTTATACTGGTAACTTCCTGTGTTTCATACGTCAGTGAATCATGTGTTTAAGGTCACGTGAGAAGTCTGATATTAAACAGGTATAAAAAAAATTTAAAAAATTTGACAGAACTGTATTCTTTATTCATGTTGCTTCATATTTATTCATATTTTCTGACTTTTATGCGTCACGTTATTCTTCATTCACTTACAATTTATTATTATTATTATTATTATTATTATTATTATTAATAATAATAATAATGCTGTGACAGATCAATTTCTCAAAGTGCATCAATAAAGTTATTATCAATCTAAAATAGTCAAGAATGTCCAATTTTACCAGACTGAAAAAACATCAAACACATCAGACTATATCACATATTTATTGAACAATTCACACAGACAAGAAAAAACTAATGTATCTTCTTCATTTAATAAAAATAATAAACTAGCTCATAGGCCAATCAGTGTTCTTCTATGTGTTTTGGTAAACCGTTATGTCCTGAGACGTATTTCACTTGATTTTAATAAAAATTGGTGCCCAAACATAGAAATGAGCAGATCTAAACTCACCCTATACAAAAAAAATCCTGTATTTAAATGAATTCTGTCAGAATTGTCACATTTCCAGTAATCTTCCCTTCTGTAAAATACTCTGCTAGTACATGGACCCACAGCTCCAGTCCAGCAGCTGCACAACAGGTGGTTCTGTCACTTGCTGTATTATTAGTGCATAGATTTATGGCAGCAAGGCCTGCATGTCACATTCATCACTGTTGTCATTAAATAACTATTTAACCACATGATACGTCACAATCATGGCTAGCTTTTCTAATAGACCCGACTTTTTCCTCAAGCCACATCTCTGAATTGTGGAGGTTTTAGAACAATAATCGTTCTTTCTTTGCTATTTCCTGCAGGTCTTTCTTGGGGGTGGGCGCTTTGCAGGACTTCCGTGGACCAGCTGGGGAATTCTGAATCATGAAAACATCCTGCATCCGAACTTTGATGCAGCTGTGGCTCAAATCACATGGTGTTGAGACGGTGAACATCCTCCTCTACAGGCCAACATTCTGGAAGGTTTTAAATCCCTTTTGAGTCACTAAAGGTCAAAATATCTTTTAAGTGATTAAAATTTACTTTATTTAAGAAAAGGCCGTTCCTTAAAATCCCCCAACAAAATATATAGAGAGGAATAAATCTGCCTCATGCTGCTCGGACCTTCGAAAACATTCTGGCAGTAGGATTAGATTCAGAAATGTACCTGAAACACATTCTCAGTGATTTAAGTTGATGTTCTCAGAAGATTAATTCTGAATCTTTGAATAAATAATAAAAAAAAGAGAATCTGGTGATAAAAACTTCGAGCAGCAGGAAAGACGGAAGAGGTGGGCTGGAATGACACCCACACATTGAACTCATGAGGTCATCCTGCTCTCAGCTCACTCATTAATTAATTCGTAGCAATGTGGGATGCTAAAAGAGGAGGAGGAGTGTCTGAAAATGAAAACTTAATTCAGTTTTGACTGGTGATAATATTGATCATCCTGCGGGGATTGGAGGATGTTGTCGAATGTCCACAGGAGGTCAAAGATCCTGAACGTCTAACAATAGTGATGCTAAAGATGTTTAGTTTAAAAGCTAAAGCGTTGGCAGGGTCGGTGCCTTTGGTAAACTGGGTAGAAGCTTTTCAGCACATCATAAGTGCAGAGAGGGAGAGGTCTACGTCAAGATACGCGCTACCTGGGCCTGAATCTGCCCATCAGGGTGGGAAAGCAGCTGGACAAGTTTGCCGTGGAGCTGGGAAGATTCATCCAGCATGACCCGGAACAGGCTATCCTGTTTTCGCCGTAGTTCTTCGGCCACCTGTGCAGAGGGCCTCCAGGCTTTCAAGTTTCCTGCAAACGTTAGCAGTCGCAGAAGCACCTGAGGGGCTGTTCGCTCGTCAAACAGCAGCAGCACAGAAGCCGGCGCCTGGATCAGAAAACATGACGTTAAACTGTGAAAAATGGACAAGTTTCACTTTTTAAAACAAGAAATATGCAAACTTTCAAACGAACCTGGTGGATTTCATAAGAATGACAAGATTAATGTTCCCTTCCTTTTTAAACTTACCTGAGCTTGAACTATGTCATCCATCATGTCTGGATTGGATGACAGATTCACGAGGACTTTCAAGGTCTGAATCTGGAGCAAAAACATCAAAAAGAACTTCAGATTCCCAATGCTTCTGTCATCTCTGCTGCACAACAGTACAGTCGTTAAGGTCTGTTTTTAACATATGAAATGCAAACCTGCAACACCTCACTGCTCACAACCAGCAGAGACAGGAGAAGGGTAACAGATCTCTTGAACAAATGTTGATGCTTGTCTGTGACGGAGAGGTTTGTCAGCAGCCGCAGAGCTCCCAGCTGAAGGTCTGAGTTCACCGGGGACATTTCAATCAGCTCCAGCACTTGTGGCACATAAAGCTACAGCATAGAGCAAGATCAGTTATTTTATTGAAACATTTTTTGCATCATCATTATGTAAACTAAAACAGTTTGGCTACAGATTACAGGTCAAATGCAGTCTAGTGTAAGGTTTACAGCTACTTACCTTGATTTGTTCCTGGTTTGGGATGTTCATACACAGATTATTTAAAGCATTCAGAGTCTGCACTCTGACCTGGGCTTCAGGGTCAGAAAGGAAACGAGCTACAATGTGAATTCCTTCAAATTCCCGAATTAGATTCTAAAGAGTGAAAAGAGCAGAAAAAGATGCATACAAAAATCAAAACAAGGAAAAAACCCATAAAAAGTCACACGTTACAGACAGAATATTTAGATATTTTAATGTCTCAACAAAAATAAAGTGTGCAAGTCAGGGAGAGGTTGTTTATGAACGGCTAGTGACTTTTTTCTGATGAGCATGGCATTTTTTAAACATTCCAGTCAGGTTTTAGATCTGAACTTGGGGATGCCGTTGTCCTATTGCTGGATCTGTAAGCAGTTTTGACACAGTCAATCACAGAATTTTAATCAAGCGGTTGGAAAACTGGACAGTGACTGTGGGGTAAACGCTTCAGTGGCTGACCTCATATCTGGTCAAAAGGAGTTTCTGTGCTTGGATGGGAGACTTTTCATCCTCCATAGAAGACCTAAACTAAGGGGTTCCATAGGGCTCTGTTCTTGATCTTTACTTTTCCCCATCTATATGTTGCTCCTGCAGAATAGTTTTAGAAACGTTTGACCGATCAGGAAATTTTGGTCAACAAGAGATCAGGTTCTGGCGCAGAATGTAATGAAACTCTATCCCAAAATCTTTTAAACAAGCCACAGCAATCACAATCTTTAAAAAAACATTTGAAAACAAATTTTTATTGTTTAGTTTTCCCTGGGCACTAAGAGTCACATGTCTCTGTTTTTGTTTTATTCTTTTAATGTCATATAGTTTGTTTGGTTTATTCTCTTAAATTTTTTTAAATAGCTAAACTGGTTTAAATAGTGGTTTTAGCGGTGTACAGCAATTTAGTCATGCTGTGAACAGTTTGTTGTTAAGTGCTCTAGAAATAAAGTTGATTCATAGCCAAATCTGTTTAAGTCGCTCTTCTGGTGTGAGATCTACTTTTCCTCCCAGGGCTAGTCAAGTCAAGTCAAGTCAACTTTATTTATAAAGCGCTTTACAAACAGCATAAAGCTGACCAAAGTGCTTAACAAACCAAATTAAAAACAATAAAAACAACAGCAATTTGCTATAATGCTGAAAATAAGTTATGATAAAAGCCTCATAATAAAAGAAATAAAAACAAAACATAAAAACAAGTAATTCAAACTGAATTAAAAGCAACTAAAAACAGATGCACTCTCAAACTGAATTAAAAGCGACTGAAAACAGATGAGTCTTTAATAGCGATTTAAAAGCAGAGAATGAGGGAGCCATCCTAATCTGAATTGGCAGTGTATTCCACAACCTTGGGGCTGCTACGGAGAAAGCTCTGTCACCCCTGAGCCTCCGCTTTGTTCTCGGCACCTCCAGGAGAAGCTGGTCAGCCGACCTCAGGGACCGAGAAGGGGAGTGAACAATTAAAAGCTCAGAGAGATACTGCGGGGCAAGGCCATGGAGAGCTTTAAAAGCCAACAAAAGCACCTTAAACTGAACCCTAAAATCAACAGGCAGCCAGTGCAGGGAAGCCAAAATTGGGGTGATGTGATCCCTCTTTCTCAAACCCGTCAATAGGCGTGCTGCTGCATTTTGCACCATTTGAAGACGGGAGAGGTGAGACTGAGGGAGACCAAGGTACAGTGAATTGCAATAGTCCAGTCGTGAAGTAATAAACGCGTGAATCACTGTCTCAAAGTCATGCTTGGAGAGCACATGCTTAACCTTGGCAATCCTCCTTAAATGATAAAAACTTGCCTTTGTTACAGCACTAATTTGCTTGTCCAGAACTAGGTCACTGTCAAGCAGAACTCCCAGATTGGTCACTACAGGTTTCAGAAATGGGGCCAATCGACCAAGGTCAGCTGAACAACGTGCACTGGACACACTGGGACTAAAAAGCATGACCTCAGTCTTATCATTATTGAAGTGTAAAAAATTAGCCGACATCCAAGATTTAACCTCATCGAGGCAGTTTAGGAGAGGATCTAATGAATTAGGCAGGCCACGTTTAATGGGAATGTAAACTTGGGTGTCGTCTGCATACAAGTGAAAAGAACACCCATGTTTCCTAAAAATAGAACCCAGAGGCAGCAAATAAAGGGAGAATAACAGAGGGCCAAGCACAGATCCTTGAGGAACCCCGCATAAGAGAGGGGAATGAGATGACGTAAAGCCACCTAGAGATACACTAAACGACCTCTCAGCCAAGTAGGACACAAACCAGTCCAAAGCAACTCCTCGCACCCCAACAAAATGGGCTAAAGGAACAGACCTCTGTGCAAGAGTCAGGCTAGCAGCGAAAGAGCATTTTCAGCATACCTGATTTACAGTGAAGGCAGCAGCATTTCCTATTGTAACAAGAATCCTACACCTGTCAGATGGGTCTTCGCTGGTCTGCAGACATGACAGCAACATCTTCAAGTGCTGTGGCTCCAAATTGTTAGGGGACTGGTGGATGATTTCACCTTTAAAGCACAAAATAAATAAGTTATCAAAGTAAAAATTTTATTGAGACTGCTCAGTTTCTTAGACTTTGCAGAAATTGATAAGATGCATTCACTGAGAACAAAAATGGAAGAAAACTTATAGTTACGATCATTCTGTTGTGAGTGCTGTCTAACATCTTTCATGAGTCTGATATTTACCTGATGCTGCATCACCTGGACGGGGACAGACAACATCCAGTCCGGATACCCTAGCCAGCAGACTACCCGGTTGTATCTTAACTTCACCCTGCTGACTGGGTCTCACGGGACTTTCACTCAGAGTACTTTTCTTGTTTTTCTTAAATGTGTGCCCACTGATGAGTTTGTACAGACCATAAGAAGCTCCAGCTCCAGCAATTATTCCAAGCAAAGCCTTCATGTTGCCGAGCCTCGGGACAACACTGCCATCACCCATGCTAATCTCCGCTAACTGGCTAGCCACAGATGCTCCAAATCGTTTCGTGAAATCTGAGTTTTAAACTAAACGAGATCATTAGTTAGCCAACACTCACCACAAATGCTACGATAAAACAACTACACGCTTTCATTCTCACAAAATATCCTTTAACTTCGCTGACAAGCCACAGTTGTCAACAAAAAAAGATTTGTTCAGTTGCTCTGGTCCAGATTAAAGTGGCCAACAAAAACTATCCCTGCGTGAATTTTACATCTTTCTAGTTATACATTTTAATTGTTGATCGGATAAATCATTTAACAGCACATCAGTGTTTTGAATGCGTGTTTAAACATTTGGTTAATTTTATTGGAAACTTCTAACTCGTTTAAGATCATGCTGTCAACATTTAGACCTGCTGCCGCTCGCTTGGTTGCCCAACATTTAATGTGTCTCCACTGATCCGTTTCCTTGGCAACGGATAATTTCCAAATGATGTAAATAGGGCTAAAATGTATTGGATATTTTAAAGCTGATCGGAAATAATCAATTTTTATAGAAATGTTTGACACGTAAACAATTCTGGAAAAGGTATGTATTCAAACACCCAGTGACCTTTCTGGAAAAACGCTTTGGTGGCCCATAGCTACTTCCGTTCTTGTGCCTTCAGACAAACGCATGGTGGCCCACTTTCACAACATTTCTTTTACTCCAAAGCGCCACATGCTGTTGGAGACCTTTAAAAATATCAAATATATGCATAAATAAAATGATTATCACTATACTTCCTAAAAATGAGCAGTTCATTACCAAGTTTACATAATGCAACAGATTTTGCAGATGTTTACATAAAATTTGATTTAATAATATGCACTGAGAATTCATTCACGATCCTCTGAGTGCTAGCAGATCATAAAAAGCATGCACAGCCTTTTTCTAAGGTTTGAAGAAAACGATTATCCTTTTTTCAACATAAGGCAATTTTAGTTTATTCTTCCATAATCCTCCAACCCACAACCCATTCCCACCTTCTCAGCCCAGTGTCTGTGGTGTACAGTATTGTGTATGCTTGAAGGATTATAAACTCAATACTCATTATGATCATTTTCCTCTACCACGTGTCCTCTGATTCTAATGTGCCCATCATGAATAGTTGTAAAATCTGGTTAAAATGCTTACATGTATTTGTTAAAGCCCATTCTTTAACCTTTATTTATTTGTTTGTTTGTTTGTTTATTACAGTCAAGCACAGTTCTCTTTGAGCACATCTAGCATGCATTCAATTTTGAAGGATTGTAGGTAACAAAATGAATAAAATAAAATAAAATAAAAACAATTTCTCAATTTCAAGATGAGTTTTCAGTTTTTTCAATGTGTTTTTATGTAAGAAAATTAAATAATTTTTGTCTTACTTGTAGATAATTTCCGAACAGCCTCTGTTTAGATAAATAGAGTTTACATCCTACAGGACCTCCACTTTGGTCCCCCAGTAACAACCCCAGGGCCCCTAGAGGCCCCAGACCACCAGCCACCAGTGTTTAGATTTTTCTCAGTCCCCTTACTCTTCCTGTTCCCTTGTGTTCTGTTTTATTTTTATAATTTATATTATTACTCCACCTGTGTTAGTGTCATTGTTTTAGGAATATTTCTGACCCACATGAAAGGAAAGCTCTCAGAAGACAGAAGCAGTTTATTGGTAATAGGTAGTGGATCTGTGGCAGGAGCAGGAACCAGAACTTAAGGAAGCTGAACGGGAGTCGAGAGGTAAGCACAGGTAGCTACCAGATGTTCTTATTTGATTATCTAAGGTAAGTGCTTACAGATGGGAGAGGTAATAAGCACTGGGGGGCATGGAGCCTGATCGGGGCTGAGGAGATGAGCAGGTTTGAGTTCTGATGTGTGGACAGCTGTGTGTTCAGCAGGAGGAGGAGAAGGATTGGAACCAATCACGGTGATAGAATAATCCAACGTTGACTGAGAGGATGAGTGACACTCTGCTTCAGGCTGCTTGACGAGGAACCACAAAGGTTATGGGTGGGTGCCAAAGACTGTTTATATAAGAGGTGCTTGCCTGTGGGTGTAAGTGTTTTTGTATAGATTCACACATATGTGCATTTTCTGATCAACAATTTATAATTAATTTTCCAGAAAGTATTAACTGAGTTTTCCTCGACAATGATTAACTTTAGGAGTCAGCCTAATTTAAGGATGCTGGCTAAAGCTAATCGAGGTTATCAAACACAAAAAAAATGCTATAATGCAACAGATTTTGCAAATGTTCGCAGATGACGTTTTGTCACAACAAAATGCCTAAAAATAGCGGTATTAGTGAAATTCTGAAGAGAGACTGCTGGAGAGACTAAATTTAACCATTTTAGAAATGCCATCCAATCCTCACAAAATTAGTCCTTGGGCCACAAATGGCCCTTTGGGTGCAATTTGGACATGTCTGTTCTAAAACATTTCATTTAATCCTGGTTTCATGCATTTTGGGAGATATTTGTTGCTGTTGCAGAAAAGCACACATCGTATGAGCCATGACAACAGTAAATACAGCACGTTCAAGCTGAATATCAATTTTGCAACACATTACATGTGTCCCATTTTCTTTTACAAGTAAAACATGACCTAAGTGGACCAATATTATTGTGTTCGAGACTGAAAAATCACTAACTTTTGAAACAAGCAGCATTTTTTATTATTTGCAACATAACATGCATCTTCAGTTAGAGTTATCAAGACAATATAGAATGGTGTTAGCCGAGCGTCTAACTCCAGAAACAGGATTTGATATTGGAAATGGATTCTGCTGGAACCAAAAGAAAAATAGCCAACATTCCAAGACAAAAGCACAGACGTTGCATTCAAACAGGTCTGAAAAATTCTTCGTACCATTAACAATCACTTGAACATTGATTTTATCAAATCCTTTTGCATCATGGGGTGTAGTTTCATATTCTCCATCTCCTGGCAGGTTTCCGGTAGCGATTAAATTCCTTCCCTTGACCCTGCTGAATCGTGATGTAACAGGTCTTTGACAGGAGCGCTGTAGCCCTGGTGGAGCGTTTTTTTAACTTGGCATACGTGTTTGCAAAAAACCGTGATGATTTAGAGAATTTGGGTGGGGGGGAGCGTACGGTGCTCTTCCAAACTATACAGTTTGGATCTAAACCTAAAGGATCAGCCTCCAACTCTGAAGGCCAAAAAGCAAGATTTGTAGGCTCTGAGAACACCTGAAAGACATTTGGGTGGTTGTAGGTCTTCATGAGGCCAGCTCTTAATGCATCCTCATATCCACCATTTTGGAAAAGGAATCTGTCTTGATCAGAAACTGAGCTCAGCTGATTCCTGGCTTTCTTGGAGGAGACTTCTTTCTGGGTCCAATTCATTCCTCTCGGTTTTGCTTTAGTGTTTTTATTTTGCTTCTGAAGGGCAGAAACTACATTTTGATTGTAGAGAGGATCCACTGGAACCTTCTGGTATCCAAGATGGCCGGAATGTTTTGTTGACCTGGAAGGTTTCTCACTAAACACCAGGTTGGATTTATCCAGCTCCTGCTGAGGTTTATACAGAGCATTTGCTCTAAAATCCATTTGATCTCTCCTCTTTGGTAGATGATCTTTAGTGTTTAACAGTGATCTACCAGATGTGGTCATCTGGTGCGTTGGCACATAGCAACCATGGTTTGATTTCTTGTCAACACCAGACTGACATGTGAATAATTTTGCTGTTTTCTTCTTGGTTTTGGCTGCAGAATTTGGAAAATGCATTTCATTTTTCTGCACAAAGCGACCAGAAGATGACGGCTTCCGTTGGGGAAAGCCACCAGCGTGAGTCACTTGGTGGAGCTCTTTGCTGTAAGAACCATCTGATGGATAACCTGCTGAGAAATCATTTCTGTGATGCAAATATTTTGGTTTTTGGATGTTTTGCTTATGTGTTGAAGGCAATGAAATAGAGCGCTTCCTTGAAAAGAAGCTTGAATCTTGGGATGGTCTGTTTGAAGTGTCAAAAAATGAGTCTGTCATGTGACCAGTGACAGAATTATCTCCAAGAAATGATCGTGAGGGAGATCGTGTTTGCTCTGGTTGCTTGTAGCTTGGATGAATGTGGTTAGAAACACTCGTAGAAAAGCCACTGGGTCCACCAGAGAGACCAGCATCAGCTGTAGCATTAGAAACAAGCTCAGAAGCTCCTAAATGGTTGTACAGGTGGGGAACGGAGCGCTGGCTGTCATGAACTTTAGAGGACAGAACATTTTCTGCAGAGTAAACAGGAATATTTGAAGAGTGGCGTCTGTCTGGCATCTTGAGATTATCCAGTTTGCTCCAAACCTGATTTCTACTGGTATCAGCTTTATGCACAAAACCAGGGTGGCTCTGTCCCACCTTTCCACCAAAACCCCTAGCTGGATTTAAATGCTCCCTCTGCAATGAAACAAAGCTTTGTAGCATAATAGCATTTGTTTCAACCTCGTCGTTTGGCTTTAAAACTTCTCCAGAAGTTAAACGGCTAGAAGGTTGTGAGCTTCTGTATAGACGGTACCCATGTGCAACACTATAACCTATCAGAAAAGAAACACATCTTTTAATTCTGCCTTTTTTTAATAATGAAATCACGTAAAAATCATTTAAACTCACCAGTTTGTGGAGCAAAACTAACACACCCCCATAACAGCATGCATAGCCAGGAGACTCTGAAAAACAAGGTTTAAAGGCAGAAACTATCAACACAAATTAAGCTACAACCTAATATTACATTTATATTTACCTAAATAAAAGAGCCATGATGATGCATTCAGCCACAGAGTCCACCTACAGCCGTGAAACCAGTAGATGCTTGATTCAGGTTGCAGCTTGGCTGTGTGACAATCTATCTAATTAACTGCAGCTGCAGCAGCTGTTCAGGATTTTAAATTTGTTCTTTTTGAAAACGTGCCTCAGTATTAGTTCCTCTCTATTTACTGAAGGCCTCAGCACGTTCTCTGCAGGAGTGAACAAAGAAAAAAATGCATGAGAATATCCTATTTCACCTGCCCAGTCTCCAGTTATCCATCATTCGCTTCAGTTTTAAAAGCTTGGGAAAAATATTTGGAACTTAGCCAATTAATTTAATTACAGCATATTATTAGTTTTGACTCTACAGTTGAATTATTTCAGCCTTCCTGCAAACCTGTTCAATCCTGATGAGCTGTGCTGTTGGGTGACAGGAAGTGGAAGATGTTCACCTTGGAGCTGGCTTGGAGGATGGAGGTGACAAAGATGTACTAGATGGGAATTCCCAACTCGTTCCACTCATCAAATGGTTAAACTGGACAAAATTACGCAGGAGGAGGAAAGCTGGTAGGTGAAAATGACTGAGTATTCTTGTTTATGCAAGCCGTCTCACTCTCAACGGTGAAGCCAGAGAAAACATGTGGTTAAAACTTCCAATCATTTGTTCCCTGTTGACTTTTCCCAGTCCAGTGACTCATGTTGTTCTTCTCCCAGTTTAAATCTTGGGATCAATCCAGACTATTTGCTGTTTTGTTGTGACTGAGTCCATGGTTTTTCTTTTTCTTTCAAAAGGCCTTCTAAGTGAAAATTGGCAAGAAATATTCTTCTTTCGGGTTTCTAACAAATTCTTCTTCACATTCAGCTGCCTGAACCTCCAGTCTCCGCCGACTGCACGAAGCGCATCATAGCTGCCTGCATGTGTCTGCAAAAGACTCAAGAAGGACAAAAAAGTACTTTAAGGTATTAAAACATTTGGAATTAAATGCAGAATGATGATTTCTAAAACTAGTTGATTTGAATCTTGCAAAGGTTGGAAATGAACCAGCTAGATGTTCCTTCTCTTTATATTTTCTAAACCTGATTTACTCTAGGAGGTGATGTCCTGTTTTTGAAGCTGCAGATGAGATCTGCTACATAAACTCTGCTGTACATGAAAATCCAATCTCTAATTAAAGTCACGTCCTGCTCATTTAGGTTTAAAAAGCATAACTATCCTAAACATACATCTATATACAGCATATATATGGGTGTGTTTCTTATAGCTGCTCCAGCTGCTATTACTGGCTTGCACTTACCAACCGTCACATCTGTTTGTTTTGGATTTATGTGTGCTGGCAAAGTGAGAGTGGTGCTGGCATCTGTGTGAAACACTTCCTCTGATAAATAGAGCTTTTAACATGACTATGTTTGGAAACGGGTCGAGCTGCTTGTTCACAGCACACTACCTTAAAAAGTGGCAGAGGTGACGGAGAAGTCCGTGTAGCTTGTTGAGTAAAAAAAAGTCAAAACCCAGAATTAATCGATCAGAACGTTGATCCTGAACATTTGCGTATTTTTTCTCAGATATTTCAGTATTTGGAATTAAGAGACTGGTTAAACTGTGCTGTGCATGAGAATCCATCATCCAAAAAGGCTGTGAAGTCAGGTCTGTACAAAAACAATAATACATGCTGCTTGCATTTAATTTAATTTTAAGTATTTGTTTTTGTTAAATCAACTCTTCAACAGGAAAAGACTGGATAATAGACAGGACAGGGAAGCTAATTCTGCAGAGCTACCTCCCGTTCGTGGTCCATCTCAACCTGTGTTGCTGCACGTCTTTAAACGGGTCCAGACTGCAATATATCCAAGTTTTTCCTCCTCAAGTGTTTCACTGTTTGCATCCATTTATAGCTCAAATAGTAAAAAAATAGTAAAAACAGTGGCAATTCTTATATTTTGAATTAAGAGACACGATACAATATGTAACAATATTCAAGTGAAAGTTAATAAAAAGTCTTTTTAAAATGCAAAATTTAAATCAGGACAGTCTGATTATCTGATATTTCTGTGGCACTCTCAAGGGACTCGGCTCCAGCTCCTCCTCCACCTCTCCCAGGACTTCTAATGGTGTTCCCCAAAGCTCGGGGTCCACTTGGTCTTGGTCCGGCCCGCTCAGCTGTCTGTCTTTAGGACACTCTCTGTTGTAGGAATGCACGTATTTCTCCACTCGCTGGCCGGCGTGTTCCCGAGGAGAGTGGCACAGCAGGCCTGAGTGCTTCACCCCTGGATGTAGATGTAACCAGTAAACCATGTAGTGGATGCTTGAAATAGAAAGGAGCATTTAGTCATTGTTTTGACAAATCTAAATAAAGTTTATTAAGTGCTTGAACAGAGAAAAAGAACTCACTTGTAGTCACAGACCCAGGGATTTCCTCGCAGTTTCAGCTGTGACAGGAAGTAAAGGTCTTCAAGAACCCCGTACTGAACAAAATGCAGTTTGTTGTTGGACAAGTCCAGCTCATGAAGATGCAAAAGCCCCGATAGAGAACCTGAGTGGAAAAACAGAAGATTTTTCCACTTTAAATAGAACTGCAGACTCACCTGGGTCACAAATAAACAGATCCACATGAAGTCGGTGATTACATCTGCAGCTCTCTCAGCAGTCGCTGTCATAAATAAAGCTAAAACTGTATACACAGAGATGGCTGGACGCCCGCCACCTCTTCAAAGGAAAAATTGAAAACAGAATGTTTGTGTTCCCAAGTTGACCTTGGTGGCTCTCCACATGTTCGTTAACGCATGAGCAAACGTGCACGTGTGAAGGATTAATGTGTGCACCCACCTGTGTCTATGTGCTCCATGTTGTTACTGCTCAGGTTAAGGAATCTGAGGCTTCTCGCTCCTTGGAAATCTCTTGGTTTAAGATGTCGGATTGAATTATGGGACAGGTTGACCTGAACAACATCCTCTGGGATACCTGAAGGCACCTGAGTTAGACCTAACGACAAAGAGGACAGTTAATTACTGGTGTGTGTGTGTGTGTGTGTGTGTGTGTGTGTGTGTGTGTGTGTGTGTGTGTGTGTGTGTGTGTGTGTGTGTGTGCATGGGGTAAACTGTAATAATAACTTGAATTTATTTGTTTATGATGAAACTGTTTTTATAAGTCCCTCATATCAATCAGCATTAAGAAAACAGGCGATATGACCCTGAGTAAAAATGCACGCCAGACCAGATGTGCGTTCAGCGTCTCCACATGAACTCCCTTTGAGAAATGGAAGTTCAGTCATGCAGCAGTGACGATTCATCATCTGCTCCCTGACAGGTTCGTCATTTCTCTCAATCCCACATGTGACGAATTATTCCAAACACTTTTAAGCTCGGGGTTGGGAGCAGTTATTCAAAACGCTGATTGTGAACTCGCCTCGATTGCTGCAGTCCATTTGTACTTTTGGAAAAAAGTAGGTGTGGCAGAGGGTCATAGCTTCTGATTTGCTGCGGATTGGACTTGGCTCTATGGGGTCTGTTATGTTGCCATATGGATCCCCGGGAGGCTCTTCACAGAGGAGATCAGGATCAATACTTTTCAGTTTCTTGTTCTTTAGACTGATTGGCTCAGCACACCTAGCAGAAGAGACGTTTGTAAAGATTAACAGTCATCCAGATACTCCGTTATTACTCCTGCACCTGGTAAACTTGTGCAATCACTTACCTGGCATGATTTCCAAAATTCCTGTTGCTCGGAACTTGAAGAGTTCGAATGAGACTTTCCATGGGGCAGAGGCATTTCCAGGGATTATTGTGCAAACGCAAAAGGCGAAGATTGGGAATAAAGATGAGAGCTTCTTCACTGAGTGTAGTGAGTCGGTTATGTTGCAGCAGAAGGGTTGTGAGGTGTATTAGGCCCTCAAAAGCCTCCTCCTTCACCAGAGAGATCTGGTTCTGTTGAAGGTCCAGACTGATTAAACTCTCGTAGCCAGAGAAGGTTCCATCATGGAGGACTTTGATTTTGTTTCGAGCTAAAAGGAGGTGCTTGGGCACCCTGGACCAGGTGTTTGAGTCAGGAATAGAGGTGAGGTATTGATCCTGACAATCCACAAAGTTTTCTCCAGATTCTGACAGCTCTGAACACGTAGGTGCCACAAACCTGTCTGATCTGCTGTGACGCCCGAGTCCTCTTACCCGAAGTCTGTGAAAAAACAGTTATAAGGTTATCAGAGTCTCTGGAGGGTGAAACATTCAGATTATCCACGAGAATAAATTCACACCTGTCCCGCGCGAGTTTCTGCCTTGCACGTTTAAGGCCTCGGCCCTTCCCGGGTCTTTTCATCTCGGTGGAGGGGAGCAGCAGGAGGAGCAGGAAGGCTAAGTTCAGGAAGAGGATCACACGCATCCTGGACTTTGCAGGGGTCGTCTCTCCAGCAGCAAAAACTAGATCCAAAGCAGGAGTTTGTGATCAAAGGTCCTCAGGCGGAAGCAGCAGTAACAAGGTCAAACAGTAACAGGGTTATTTTGATGGGAAACAGCTGCTGTTTAGAAAGTTAAAAGGACAAGAATCCTTTAAGAATGTCATCCAAATAAAGTATTTGACGCTTGAATCTTTATTATGTTACTGTTGAAGCTGAAATATAGATATAATAAAGGGTTTCCAGATGTTTTCTGCATTTTTTTAGGTGAATGCGAAAATCTAGGAACTCAACTTGTCAGTGCTTTAATGTTGTGGTGAGTAAACATTACCATTAGCATTAATGAAAACAAATCATCTTTAAATTAGGGGTGGGACTCGATTAAAAAAGTAAATCTAATTAATTGGAGGCTTTGTAATTAATTAATCTTAATTAATCGCATTTTAATCGTTCAAGAAAATTAGCTCCCAAAGCAATTTTTTTATTAAACTTTTATCTCTGTGAAACTTAGATGTGTTGGGAGATGCATATTTAGAATGAGTAGGGCCTTAGCCTCAAAATGGCTGGATAGAAAATGTGTACGATTAGATTTTAGCAGCGTTAGAGCAAAAACACACATGACTGTAGCTTTAGCTGTGTTTGGAGCACATAACAAAGGTTTGCATGGTCTTGTAGCCAAGGTTCTGAAGTTTTATAGAGGTGCAACTTGACAATATTCATTGATATTTAGGGCATGTATTTTGCTGCTGAACTTCAATATCCCCCAATAGGGGGACCCTCGGGCCCAAACGGTTAAATGCATTAAATTTTATTAACGTTATTTTTTTCTAATTAATTAATCATAACGTGTTAAATTCCCACCCCTACTTTAAATAAAAGGTATTTGAAACTAGACAAATTATTATTCATGTGATTTAGTAAATGAGTGATTTAGAGGAATGGCTGAAAAACACATTCAGTCATTTTTATAAAAAAAACAAACTTAAAATCCTAAATTAGCAGCTTTATTTGCCTGTAAACTTGTCACATTTCCTTCTGTTTTACTCTGATGTTAAAACGATGTCAATCTCAGGAAGCCAACAAATTGCAGTGAATGCAAACATAAGTAAACAAGTAAAACATCTGCTCTTTAACAGGATACGAAGGTTCAGAGAAATGCTGAGGGCTGTTCCTGCCTGCTCTTTTATGCCCACTCATAACAAATAACACCCTAAAAGAAACATCCAGGTAAACCTTTTTATGATCAGTGTTGATGCAAACTGTGGTTCATCTCAGCGTGTCTTTTCTCCAGTTTTCTGCCTCTAGATCCACAATTATTTACAGATTTGTGTGTTTACTTGCATCTTCCTGCTTGTGTTTAATATCTAAAACAGCCTGGTGGGTTGTGTCATTTTAACGATTCAGAGGAACAGAAAGTTTCATAGTTTCTGGAGTTTTATAACAGAAGTTTTCAGTCATTAACTATTTATCTTACATTTAACTGCAAATAATACATTTTTGAATAAAAAATGTAATTTTTTTATTATGCTTACATTTATTTATGTATCTTTATACAGGAAAGGTGTGAGACCCCTGAGTCACAGATAAAGGTTTTCAGTACCTGACCACAGGAAAGGGCGCCCATCCACCTCAGTTTGTCCGGCTGCTCTCGGGTCAGTTTGTTTTGTGGTCCTTCCAGCTTTGTAAAAAACCTGTCCAGTAACTCCTGTGGACTTGGGTCCTCTACGTTTGCACGTGTCCGCTCTCGTCTCCCCACTGGTGAGTTAGAACTCGGAGCGAGGGAGGAGAGATTTCATGGGTCTGGCAAAGTAAAAACGGCTGTAGCCAAGTGGAGGGCTGGGTTTATAAAGTCACCTCTGGCCCACACCCACCCCCTCACCATTTGTACACTGTGTAACATAACACACTCACCACACTCTCTCCCTCTGGGGGTGTGCGTTAGCCTGGCTTCACGTGCATGGTTTAGCCTAATGAGGCCCTAAAATGTAAGGAATGATGAAAGGACTGCTAATCAGATGTCAACAAGTAAAATCTATTTCCTCCCATGACAGTGAGTGAACGGTTTCGGATACGATCCAGCTGGATGCCAACCACTCAGAGGTTGTGATCAATGACATGCCCACGCTGTCAGACAGCTGTGTTTTGGTCAGTTCATTTTCATTTGCAAAATATTTTAGATGTCACAAAGCCAGCATGAGATCCACAAAAGGAGCTCGTAAACACCTCACCTGTTTTTTCAACTTCTTGTATCAGAATGTTGTTTTGCATTTTTTCTTACTGCTACAGGCTCTACTCTCCAGATGTTCCCGTCTCTCTCTCTCTCTCTCTCTCTCTCTCTCTCTCATAACACCATTGCAAAAACAGCCAATCCAACAGCTTTCCTTATAGAGGGAAAGATCTGTTTACATGCAGCTTTTTCTTTCACATGTGAAAAGAAGGAACATCGATCCAGTTATTCCATCATGTGTGCTTTATGTAACAACCAGCTGGAAATCCCTGTGCACCAGACCTCCAGACTACAAGCTGCAGAATGCCTGAGAACGACCAATGACAGCCTGAGATCTGTGGCCACCATCCAACATCTAAGATACCTGGACATCTCGTTCTACAACAGGTGTGCACCTGTGTTCGCAGCATATATCGACCCAGTGCTTTTATGACTGTATTTAATGTTTCAGGGTGAGCGATGTTGACTCAGAGCTCCTCAGCCAGAAAACTGCAGAAGATTGCAGTCACATCACTGACAAGAGGATCTCAAAAAGATAAGTAGTATGACTCTTAACCGGAACATTTCTTATCTTACTGTCACAATGAAACCAAAACTTCACTATATTACTAAGCAGCATAGCTAAACTCTCATTTCATGCATCATTGGTGTCAGGAAACGGTTTGAGTCACTGCAAGAGGCTGACTAATGGCAGCTCCAGCTCTACTCCTGACATCACTGGTTGTAACATCCAGGACCAGATACTGGTTGCATGTTTACTCCTGTTATTATTCACTTCTGAAGTAGATTTAACTGGCTAAGATGGAGAACAGTCTGTATTAAGGTGTTTTTACTTTTAGGGACTGGCTACACTTAGAACACTTCTGAAGAAGCTAGTGCTTGCTGAGTACATAAACATCACAGATGTTGACTTTGATGTACAAATAGTTTACCCCAAAACTGTATTTTTAGATTTTAGTGCACTTGTGTTAGTCCTTTAGATAAACTAGTTGGATAACATCAAGAACTGAAAATAATAAATTAACTGTTAATAAAAGTTTTACTTTCTACTAATCTATGTGTGCGAAGGAAAAACTGTTTATTTTCTTGATTTATATTTTCACACATCAGAAAAGGGTAGAATGCCTTCTCCAGGTCAGGGATGAGGTCCTGCCTCAAGTGGAGCAGTTCAAGCATCTCAGGGTCTTGTTTACGAGTGAGGGAAAGATGGATCATGAGATTGATAGGTGGATTGGTGCTGCTTCTGCAGTGATGCGGGCGTTGTACCGGTCTGTTGTGGTGAAGCGAGAGCTGAGCTGGAAGGCAAAGCTCTCGATTTACCGGTCAATTTACATTTCTACCCTCACCTATGGTCATGAGCTTTGGGTAGTGATCTAGGAGGGGCTCAGAGTAGATCTGCTGCTCCTCCACATCGAGAGGGGCCAGTTGAGGTGGCTCAGGCATCTGGTTAGGATGTCTTCTGGGCGCCTCCCTGGTGAGGTTTTCCGGGGACGTCCAACCGGGAGGAAACCCAAGGACCCAGGACACCCTGGAGGAACTATGTTTCTTGGCTGGCCAGGGAACACTTTGGGATTCCCCCAGAGGAGCTGGCTCAAGTGGCTGGGGAGAGGGAAGTCTGGGCCTCCCTCCGCTGCTGCCACCGTGACCTGACCCCGAATGAAAATAGATGGATGTTTTCACACACTTTTCTCATTTTGTTGTGTGCAAGACGACCTGAGCATGTTGATGTTTTTCACTGTACAGCTGTGTCTGATGGAGCCATCAGAGCCTTTTCATTTTACTGCAGAGGTCCGGTTTTTAATACACTCAAAAAGTCATCACTCTGAAGACGTTGTGTCATTAAAATTGTCTTTTAAGACAGAAACAGACCTATATAACTTTTGTAAAAGTAGAGCAGCAATCGCTGATCATCAGATATATTTATTTATTAATCTGTAAAAATTAAGGAACTTAAAAAAATAGACCTGAAAGTTTACTTTCCATCTACTTCATCTTTATTATTTATATGCAAGTTGGTGTGTTCATGAAAGGGAAAAACTTTATGTCTGAGAACATTTTAAATATATACAGCAAAGAACATATAAATGATTGAATTTATCAAGTAGAGCTCCACTGTACAATTAAACAAACGAAGTGCAATGATGGCAAAAGTCTACAAGCTGTTTGAGACTTTCAGTCACATGCTGCAACCATCCAAAAAAACATGAAGAACCTGTTTTTATGCTACACTTAATCTGACACCTGAGCTAAACGCCTGTAGCGATTTCCCAGACTAGGCGGGATCCATGTATAGGGCATTAATAAGCACTTATTTATTAATAAAAACATCTGAGTAAAAAATTAAATCATTGTACCAATAACATCATAACGATCCCAGATTCAAAGACTCAAACCAGCTTTGCGTTCTGAGTTTGACAGAACCTCTGTCTGCCTGAGCTTTGATCCTCCGCTCTGCTGGAGACGCCTCATTCAGATAGCCTGGGAGGAACACAAAGCAGAGAAGAAAAAGAAAGGAACACAAAGTTCTGTGCTCATTTACTTGTTGAAAATTTAAACTTGTGTAATTTTATCACAGTGACGCCATGTAATGAAGGGTAATAGCTCACCAGAGAGCGTAGTGCAGCTGTCAGTGGTGGTGTTTTCTACTCTGTGCAGAACGACCTCTGGGCTGACATCCACTGACGCTCCGCTAAGATCCACACCAACTCTTAACGAGGACGGGACGCGCACGCTCACAACTCCTGCAAAAATAATAATAAAGTTAATCAAAGTGAACCAATCACACAAAAGATGCATCAGAACAAAAAGAGGTGACAGGTGCGTTACATTACCTTCCTGACTGTGGAGTTCAGCAGCACTACCGTCTCCCACATAGACATCAATGTCTCCGCTGTTAGAGGAAACCTTCAGGAAACCGTTTGAACCATCTGCAAAGCAAAACCTCAGGTGTTTTTATTTTTCTACCAGCCTCTAATGGCATCCACACGGGGTCACCGTGCAGTCAACCAGTCTGCTCACCAATAACAGTGTCTCCACATGCGTTCTCCACTGTAGCAGTCCCTTTAACCAACGAAAGCACATCAGGATTAGTTCATTGTAACATTTTTAACCAGAACACACACATTTTTCACAGATAAAGCTAAAAACAATCCTGCACAGCTGAAGTCAAGATGTCTCCGTGTGTTTCTAGTGATGTGAGGATCATTTGTATCAGGAAAAATTTAAGTTCCTAAAGGGTGACAGCATTTTATTTCCACTTTACATCAAAGAGCGGTTTGCTGTTAGGATCAAAGATTTCCTCTTTTAGAGCTAACTGGCCATTTTGGCTTATCGCAACACAAAATAGTTGGAAAATGTGTGTTAAATTGAGACCACATTGCATTTAAATCAACCGTCCTTGGATGTGAGCCCAGAGTTCTGTACGTACCATGATCTAGCTTTACCAAACAACCTAACGTAAAGCATGTGTGCACCAGAATGTAATTTGGTAATAAAAGCAACAGCTTGCCTTGTGAAATGAAGCATTACGGCGAACATAAATGCTCTTAAATAAAGTTTTCACCCTGAAAAACAATCACAAACTCCAAAAAAATCAAAAAATTTAATAACATGCATGTGTGCATTGCTGTTTTTTTTGTAAATGTTCATTTGAGTGTGCCAACCAAAACTTTATGAACATAACTTCCTCCATTTGCAGAGTTCAGAAGTAGCACCTGCCACCTGTTGGCTATAAATCAGGATAGATGCTTCCTAGAGGTGAGACATGGATGCAGGTGTTTGCTCACCATGTACATGCCCCAGCTCCACTCTCCCGGAGCAGGAGGAGACACAGCTGGACTCGGCGTAGATGGCTTTGACCTTCAGCGGCCCGTGTTCAGTTGAAACATTCATGGTGGTGCCCTGGAGCTTCTTGACATTCACCACCTGCAAGAAAAAAAAAACAATGAGAGAATTTTACTTGAAAGCAAACAGGTGAATAAATCCATCTTTTTTCCTCGGCTATCTGCTGAAATCAAAAGCAGCAGAGATAAAAAATAATAATCAAGCTGCTGCTGCCCTCTAATGACGGCTGAGAATAAGATCAGGATGTTGTAATTCAGCGGTACTCACACCGTCTCCTCTTGTGCTGATGTTCACGTTTCCATGGATAGTTCCCACACCTGTAACATGTCCTCCGTGAGCCTGCACCTCAACCTGGTGACTCTAAAATACAACAATAAAAGAGCTGATGACTTTTTATTACAAGTTTAAATTATGTCTACATACTAGCCTGGCAAGCCATCCTATATATGTGTATATATAAACTCTGCAAAGCAAGAATTTGGTCTCGTTCACTAGGCTGTCTACATACAGCAGCTAACACAAATATAATGAAAAACACATTTTTAAGATAAAATCATTTCCCTCCGGTTTTATTAGGCAAGTTCTAATTTTAATATTCTGAATTTGACAAGTTGAGATTGTTGCTTTAAAATCTTCTTTTGAAATATTTAATAAAAACATTTTTTCCTAGATTCAATTTATAAGTATATAACTAATAAATACTTGACTGCTGCTAGTGCACCCATAATTATAACTGTAGTCAGCACAAGTGCATGTTGGACTCACCAACCTTAACAGAATGAAGTAAACAGTTGCCCTGTTGTGTTTGCACTTTGCAGATGTCACACTCCATCCTCTTCACCTGTACATTAGCTTTTCCTCCAGCAGTGATGAAGATATCTGACAAAAACAAACATCATCACAAAAAGTGAATTTAATAATGACAGGTTCTGTGCTGAGGGGGTTTAGAACATAACTCACTGCTTTTAATAGGTGCATCCATCCTAATCGTTACGTCACTGTTCACCTTCTCAGCTGAGATCATCAGCACTTTGCTCTGATCATCGTAGCGGACCTGTAACTGGTCCAGAGCGGAGCTCTGGTCGCTCTCCGGCCCGAGCACCGTGATGAAGGCTCGGTCAGCCTCTGGGTAAACATGTGGGTCCAGCGGATGGACGGTGATGCTGCAGCCTAGCTGGGCCCTCACTGTGGTGAAGGGGCTGACGGACAGAGCCCACCGCCGATGAGGAGACTCGTCGTGTGTTGGTGACGTTTCAGGGACAGAACCGGAGCAGCTGGACCGTAAAGTGAGCAGAGGGCACCGGGGAGCTGTGAGACATTTGTGGGACCAGCAGCGAAGGAGCCCCGCGGATCCCCGCTGAGCTACTGATGTCCAAAACATCTCTGCTGGTGAACAGGAACTACATAAGCTAAACACGTGGTCAGGAAGCCTGAAGCGTCCAGAGTTACAGGTGTTTACTACAAAAAACACGAGCATCCGGTTAGTCTTCAAAATAAAAGCTCAATCTTAAAATTACAAATTTGATGCACTCACGCTGTTAATTAGCTATTAGATACATTTTTGAAGTATTATTCCTCTACAAATTAAATAAAATAGTTGCGCTTGTATTGGAGTATTATAACCTCATTGATTATTTCAGTTATCCATGAGTCTTCTGGTTATTTGGCTTTACTTCATCTGTAATAAACCTATACACAAACTTTTATTTGACCACGTTTTTCTGTTTTTTATTTAAAAAACAAATTATGAATGTTAACATCGTAGAAAAAACTAGTCAAGTCATATTATTACCTTTTGTCTTATGTATTTATTGACAATTATTCATTACTACATACATTCTTCCTTCATATTTGTAACTTTTATATTAAGATAAAAAACATTCACACTTGGATTTAGTCCTTATGGTCCTTATCAGAAACATAGACAGAAACTTGACAAACCGGATGTACATGCTTGTGTGTCTGGCCCCGCCTCTTTTCTGGCCTTAACCAATCAGCAAAGAGAAATCTGAAACAGACGTCAGATCTAAGCAAAGCCTTTTGGGAATTTGAGTATTTGCTTTTATTAATTCATTAAAATTGTATCACTTTTTAAATATAGTTTGAGAAATAAAAAAATGCAGACATTAATTTATAGTTGTTTTTATTTGTCTTCCAAACAATAATTATATTAAAACATGTTTAAAAATGAACTGGCCCCAACATAAGTCTTGCCACATACCTGTCAGATTTTCACTTCATACCGCTAGAAAAATAGCTTGTCTCACATTTTAAACTCAACAATTTCGCTTCAAAATGACCTTAAAAGATACAAAACAAACTATTTACATAATCAGTTCTTTTTAACAACGTTGCTCATTTAAACGCCACAAGGGGGCAGCATTGTGCTGAAAATGAATAATATGTGAGTTGAAAATAAAACAGATTTATTGAAACTTATCAGAAGCAGTTTATAGTTGTATGTTTAGTTATTGCCCTGAAACAGAGTCCCAGCTTATGGCACAAAGGCCTTAGGTCTGATCATCATCCTGACTGACTTAAAAGACTGTCTCTCATTAGTGGGGTAATACTCCTCTGATATATTATACCACGTACCCCAGAAAATCCCATCCCGGACTCCTTTGTATTTTCCATTATAATATCTCCCGTTGAGGTTTGCAGCCATGCAGGCATCAAACCACCACCCGGAGCTGTAATAGGCCCCGCAGCTCCCAGACGGATAGCGGTCGTGGTCCCTGTCCGGGGTGGTGAACGCCTTGTTGTTGTGGTCGTACCTCTTGCTGAAGCGCAGAGCATCACCTGCTGTTCCAGAGTAGCCGTCTACTGTCAGTCTGTAGCGCAGCCGCTCACCGGCCACCCTGAACAGCTCATACTGCGCGAATCCCGTCACTCCATCAAAATCCTCCAGCTCCACCCGCAGGACCATGTCCCTGTCGCGGGTGAGCAGGTGGATCATGTTGTTGCCTAACCAGAACTCTCCTCCATCCAGCACTCCGAAGCCGCTCTGGTACTCCACCCAGGTGCGGTTGAAGCTGACGCTGCCGTCCTGTCGGCGCTGCAGGAGGGTCCACCCTCCTCCACCCAGCTCCATGTCACAGAACACCGGGAAGCTTCTGCTCCGGAGGTCGGGGGTCACCAGGTAAACTCCGCTTGTAGTTTTTCCTCTCAGCAGGAGGTCCGAGCAATCTCTGGGTGCTATGAGAACAAAAAAATCAATTCAAAATGCATTTAGACAGGGGCGGTTCCAGGGGGTCCAGGGTGGTGACAGCTAGCCTGAACCCCCCCTTGTGCCCCCCCTGTTTAAAAAAGACAGTAAGCAATACCTAAGGTGCGAAACCAGAGCATGTGAATGCATTTATCTTGAGATCAAAAGTGATGCCGAAACAAATATTTTCATGTTTTTACTGAGATAGACAACTCAGATAGGCTATTAAAGCTACAATGACAAATCTGAAAAAACAAGCTAGCATAAAAAAAATGTCATGCCTCTTAACATTCTAAATAGTATAGCAATAAATATTTTGTTGAGATAAAAAAGAAAAAAATGAAGTGGTTTTCTCATCTAAAAACCTCAGCCAATAGCACGGCTTGGTCCGAAACCAACGATTGGGCCATCCGGTTGTCTGTCTCACTGGCTTCAGCTTTAGGACAAACTACCAGAGTCCCAAAAAGAAAAACACCATTTCACGTCGCAGAAAACAAAAGACGTTTTGGACCTCGAAAACTTCGACTGGTGTTTAGTGCTCTCTCGTTTTTGTTTTTGCTAAATAGTAATATTTTTAAAATTATTTAAAAAACCATTGTATCTAGCAAATCTAATTGAATTGCTATTAATACATTGTTGTAATAAATCACTCAAATTTGAAAATACTTAAAGGCATGTTTGTAATTTTTTGTCTTAGATATTAACAAAAGTCTTATTGCAGCTTAAATGTAGCCATAACAGTTATTGGAAAGAGGTCATACAGATGCAAAAGGTCAGAGATTTTAGAAGTGGACCCTCAAGACAAATCAATTGTAAAAATGCAATTACATAAATATAGTAACATAAATTAAGTTGGTGTGATAGAGGAAATAGAAAATCATTTTCATTTTCTCCTGTCATCATTGCACGATTAGCAGGACACTTGTTTTCTTTATTCATATCAGTAAATAAATTAATATAAAAAGTCAATCATTCATCAGAAGGACATTTTAAAGCTTTTGTTTCCTACATTTTTGTGGTTTTAGCTTCACTACCGGCCGTCATGCAGAGCTACACATTTTGCACCCGCATGCAGATTCTTCCTTTGACACATGGTAGCCATGACGTATGGTATGAAGACGATCTCAGACCACACAATTATATTTAAATTATTATGTGGGGGATCATAGAAGTTTATTGTGTGCACTTGAAATGCTTTCATTAATTTGCCTTGAGTCATAAGCACAAGAGGGTTTTCAACACCCCTCGCCTAATTATTGTGACACATGCAGATAACTGACTTCCAGTTTTTCCTGTGAAGCTGATTAATTATTTTGTTTTTTGTTCAGAGTCTATTTAATTTGTGTTGCTTAGGTAAGGTTAGTTTTCTGGCAGAAACAAAGGAAAGAAATGCAGAAACTTGATCATGCTCTCTTACCTTTAGATGATAGAGATGTTGGGAGTCTTCCGTTGATCCTGCCAGGCAGGCTGCCGCTCTGGGAGCCCTTTGGGAGCTCCTTTGGTAGTCCACCTCCCGGTCTCCCATTAGGATTCAGGCTGTTGTTGACAAAAGCCACCACCTGGTTGATTTTCACCCGTAGCTCTCGTGCGCTGGGAGTGGACCGCTCTGCAGCAAAGGGCTCGGGGTCAGAGGTGGTGGAGGTCTCTGACCTCAGGTCAGGGCTGGGTGTGGAGGTAGTATCCGAACTGCTGAGAAGGACCGGGGTTTCAGGTGCAGTCTCCTTCACATGATGAAAGAGGGAGTCAGATTTTGGAACTGAACTTTGTTGCGTGGGTCCTGGACTGGTGCTAGTGAAAACACGATGGAGCGTCCCACTGTAGACTGTGTTTGGTCTTGTTGTCATTGGGATAGATGGTGGCCGACTGGCTGTTTGTGGCCTCAGATCAGACACAATCCTGCTGTTTGAACTCAACGTGAAGTCTTCGGCGTGTGTGTAAGGGCGAGGGAGGTGTTCAGCTTTCAAGCTGTTAGAGGTCTTTGGACCCAAAGTGATGGTTTTCCTTGTGCTGGTGCTGGATGTCTCTCTTGGGGAATGAGTCACTTCAGCAATGTGTTTTCCAAGGCCAGATGGAGATATCACATCAGTTTGGGAGTTTGGGATGTTTTCAGAAGGGAGCCCGTTGGTTTTGGATGGGTGTAGAGCTGTTTTGGTCTTTGGGCTTGGTGCTGGTTGTACTGGTTGTTTTGGCTTTTGAATGAGTTTTGGTCCTGGCTTGCTAGTGTGTCTGGTTGGTGGTCTGAACTGAAAGGGAGGCTTTGGTTTGGAGGTTCTGTTGGACGCTGCTGTTGGGACTTTTTCATATAGAGATACAGGCTTTAGGTTGAGCTTTTGGCCTGGTCTGGGTGCTCTAAGGCTAGAGTTAGTTTGTGGTGTGTGGACCATTTTATGGTCTGCATCTGGTTTAATCTTTAAACCCGCCTCGGCTTTTGGATATTTTGGAGGGGATTTTGGTTCTGAACCAGGTTTAGGTTTTTTGTTAATATTAGAAACATTACGGCCAGGTTTAGGATTTTGATCAAAGGCAGGTGTCTGTCCAGGTGTTAATTTTTGATTGGATTTAGGTTTTTGTAATTTGTGAGCGGTCACTACCTTCTGGTCAGGTCTTGATGAAGCTGTTTCACTCTTAGATTCAGGCTCTTGGGTAGGTTTAGGTTTCTGTTTGATTTCCTGACTGGGTTTATTAATCTGATCAGACGTAACATTAACTAGATCAGATGGAATTTTCTGTTCAGGTGTTAAATCTAGATTAAATTTGGGTTCATTTGGAGGAACGTCTTCAGATCCATCCTCAAACTCGGCTAAAGGCTTTGAAGCACCTGTTTCACTCTCAAATTTAGGCTCCTGGGAAGGTTTAGGTTTGGGTTTAATTTTGATTTCCTGTTTGGGTTTTTTCATCTGATCAGACGTAACATTAACTAGATCAGATGGAATTTTCTGTTCAGGTGTTAAATCTAGATTAAATTTGGGTTCATTTGGAGGAACGTCTTCAGATTCATCCAAAAACTCGGCTAAAGGCTTTGATGCACCTGTTTCACTCTCAAATTTAGGCTCCTGGAAAGGTTTAGGTTTGGGTTTAATTTTGATTTCCTGTGTGGGTTTTTTCATCGGATCAGACGTAACATTACCTCGATCAGATGTAATCCTTTGTCCAGGTGTTAAATTTGGATTAAGTTTGGGTTTATGTGAAGGAATTTGATCTGATCTATCCACAGGCTTTTGATTGTGTTTTGGTGTTGCTGTTTTACCTTTAGGGTCGGGCTTTTGGATAGGTTTAGGTCTGTATTTAATTGTGGGTCTCCCCTGGATGGATTTATTCATCTGATCAGAGTTTGCGTTAACTTGATCAAAAGTCAGTCTCTTTCCAGATTTTATGTCTGGATTGAATTCCTGCTCCTTTAAAGAATTTTCATCAGACGTTAAAAGTTTCGGGTCAGGTTTTGATGTTGCTGCTTCATTTTTAGATTCAGGCTTTTGAACCAACTTAGATTCGTGTTTAATTTGGGGGATTTCCTGTTTAGATGTATTCATCTGATTGGAGGTCATATTGACTTGATCAAATGTGATTTTCTGTCCTGACTGCGTGTCTGTATTGGATTCAGGCTCCTCGTAGGGATTTTTCTCTGATTTTTTCACGGACTCTGTTAAAAACACGTGGTTAGGTTGAGATGTAGTTGTATCACGTCTAGATTCTGGCTCTTGGCTGGGTTTGGGTTGTTGTTTAATTCCAACCACTTCCTGGCTAGATTCATTGGCATTAACTCCATCAGATGTAATTTTCTTTTCAGGTTTTAAGTCTGGAGTAAATGTAGGTTTATGTAAAGGGATTTGAATAGATTTGTCCCCTGTTAAAGGCTTTTCGTTGGGTTTAGATGTGGTTGTTTCCTTTTTAACATTAAAGTCTTGATCGGGTTTAGGTTTAATGTCTAGAATCTCTTGACTTGATTCAGGCATCCGAATGGGAGTTGCATTAACTTGATATAATTCAGGCTCCTGGATGGGATTTCCATCAGATGTTTCCACATTATCTGCTGGATGCTTTTGATTAGGTTTCGGTTTAGCTGTTTCCCTTTTAGATTCAGGCTCTTGGACGCGTTCAGGTTTATCTTTAATTTCTGTATTTTCCATGTTGAACTGATTCATCTGATCAGAGGTCTCATGAACTATGTTGGTTGTTATTTTCCGTTCAGGCGTTAAATCTGGGATAGATTTTGCCTCCTGTGAGGGATTTTCAACAGATTTGTTCTCAGCTAGAAGCTTTTGGTCAGGTTTCGATGTAGCTGTTCCACCTTTAGGCCCTTTGATAGGATTAAGTTTGTGTTTAATTTCAGCAACTGCCTGGCTGGAGTGATTTATCTGATCAGAAGTTGCATTAACTCGACCAGAAATAAATTTCTGTCCAAGTTTTAAAGCTGGCTTAGATTCAGGCTTCTGTGAATGATTTTTATCAGGTTTCCTCACTGACTCACTTAAAGGCTTTTGATTCGTTTGAGATGTAGCGGATCCTCTTTTAGATTCAGGCTCTTGGATTGATTCAGGCTTTGTTTCTGTCATTTCTCGACTGGAGTTTTTCATCTGATCAGAGGTTGCATGAACTCTGTCAGGTGTCGTTTTAGCTCCCGGTGTTGAATCTGGTTTGGATTCGGGATCCTGTGAAGGGTTTTCACCAGATATCTCCTCTGATTCAGTTTGATGCTTTTGGTTCGGTTTTGGTTTCAGGTTTTGTTCAGGTTTGGGGTTTTGTTCAATCTTGTCATCCGGTTTTGTTTTTTCTTCACCTTCTGGTGTTTTCTCTGTTATTTTCTTTTGGTCTTGCTTGTTTGTTTTAAAAGGATAAATGACTTTTTTCTCAGGTTTTGAGTTTTGATCAACACCTGGAGTTTTATCTGACTCCAGGTCTTTGTTACCTAGAGGATGTTCGTCTGAATGTGTCGTGTTTACAGGCTGAGGGTTTTGAGATGTAGCCTTCTGGACAGACGGAGGCCTTTGAGGAGGTTTTGGTTTATGAAACGGGAGCTTGTTTTGAAGTGTGAGGTCTTGTTGGCGTGTTAAATTGTTTTTCTGATTTTTATTGGGTACTAAAATATAAGGTGGAGGCCTTCGATCAGGTTGTGTAATCTGGGTTTGTTCTGGGTCCCTGCCAGCTTTAGGTTTCTCAGATGTAGGTTTGTGGGGAGCAGGCTTCTGCTTTTGATTGTATTTCGGTTTTTTGTCAGGAACAGGAGCTTGGTTAGGTTTACGGTCATTCTTTAGATTTTTGAGCTTTTGTTCTGCTTCAGGCTTAATTCCAGGTTTGAGCTTTTGACCAGCCTTTAGTCCTGGGCCTGGTGGAGGTTTCACAACACTCCTGATGTTAGAGCTGATGTTCTTTTTAGGCGCCCAGCGGCTGCGATCTGCTACGTTTGGTGATGCAGTTATGTGTAAGGTTGGATGAGTTGTTGTAGTTGACCTTTCATGACCCTGTAACCCTGCTCTAGGTTTCTCTGTTGTTGTTGCATCGGGGCGCTGGGTCTTTGAAACATCGGCCGCTCCGTGGCTCGAGCTTTTTGTTAGTCCATAAACACCTTTGGTTTCATGACTGACATCTGTGATTGAGCTTAAAGTGGAGCTAGGGAAAGAAGGTGATGGAAGAGATGATGTCAAGGTAGTAACTTTACTTGAGTCCAGCCATGAAGTTGATCTCGTTATAGAAAGAGGAGTTGGGCTGATCGGAAAAAAGTCTGTCCTTTCGGTTGTTTTTCTGGAGGATAATTCTCCATCACCGTCTCTCTGCTCACTCTCTGCTTTAATCTCCCTGTCTTTGTCATCCACCTCCCCCTCTTTTATAGTCTTCTCTTCTTCTGTGCGCCCAGCGCTCTCAGTCTGTTTTGGGTTCTCATTATTCCGGCCCACTTTTATTCCTGTTTCCATTTCCTCCCTCGTCTCGCCCTTCTGTTCCTCTCGCTCCTCATTTGTATGATCTCCGTGATTCTCGGACATCTTGGTTTTATCACTGGCTTCAGTTCTCTTTGTTTTGTTTATGTCCTCTTGCCAAACATAAATGTTGCTTTCTTCTTTAGTTTTCTCCTTGTTTTTCGCATTAGTCAGTATCTTTTTTTCATCTTCATTCTCCAGCTTATCCTCTTGAAACCCCTTCAAGTTTCCTTTTAGTGCATCTTTGATTCTGTCCACCTCCCTGTGACCCGTCTCAAAAACATTTTCACTTGTCACATCGACTGTTCTCGTGTTTCCAGCAGTTGGCATCCTTTTCTGGTCTGGTGCATCTTTTCTTCTTGCACCATCTTTTTTTGCTTTTCCATCCTTTTCTCCCACTTCTGACAGGCTTTCTTCCCTCTCTTTTTCTTTTACAGCTCCTTCGTTGCCCTTTCTGTCTGTTTCCCATTTGTGTCTTTCTTCCTCTTCCAGCATCAAACTTTTTTCTGTGTCAGTCTTCTCCACCTTTACGGCATCATTTCCACACTCGAGTTTGAAATCTCTTTCAGTCTCCTCTGGTCTCACATTCATCCAGTTCCTCACATCTGCACGTGTACTCTTACCTTCAGTCTGCTTCTCGTGCTCTCTTTCTGTTTGCCTTCCACACCCTCTGTCATTGTGGCTCTGACAACCTGCACACATCTTCCTCAGCTCATCAACGCTGTCCTTCAGTATCTGCAGGTCCTGCATGATATCCTCCAGCTCTCTGAGATGTGGCAAATGAACAGTTAGTGGCGGCAGGCTGAACAGGTACGGACACGTGCTCCCACGCTGCCCCTGTCTGCATGCTCCCTCTGGTTTCAGAGTTGCAGCGCAGGGTCCAAATCCATGATCACCCAGGAGGACTCCTTCCTCGGCTCTGATCCAAGGGAGGCTGGAGAAGGCCAGCAGGGTCCCACACACATACATCGCTGTTAATCTCATTGTGTCTTGAGAAGAAAGAATAAGGCTAGAGTAGGGAGAGGGTGTAAAAACACCAAACTCTGTTTGGGAAGTGCAGTGACAGTGAGAGGAGGAGGGGAGGTCGGAGGGAGAAGAGGAGGGAGGAGACCTGTTGAAGCTTTGCAGCAAAAAGAGAATCAGTGAGACGTCTCAAAAAGGAAACAGGTGGGGGGAAAAACAGTAAAGTTGGACAGTTTTACCTGTCAGTGATAAGCTTGAAGTGTTGGGGTAAAAAATGCTAATGCATTTCTACCTCTTCGCAGGAACAGAGCTCACCCAAATAGTTAGAAATCCGTTTGCTTCTTACTGTAATCTCAGAGCTACATCCCCATTTATCTTCATCTCAGACACATCATCTAATGAGGACCATTCGCCACGCATTCTCCTTCCATAGTGTAATGATAAATGCATCACAGGCTTAAATATACATGTGTGTCACAGTTGTTTTGGCCCGCGCCTCTTCGGCTTCCTGTTAGTGCATCCACAAACATGTGAGTGACAGATGTCACGGGCCAAAATATGCATTTGAAGCAGCAATATTAACAGCGGCGCCTGAGCCAAGGGGTTGTTAGTCAAACTCATAAGAGCATATTTCATTTTACTGTAAGCTTCGTGTGTGTAAATGAGCTCTTGAGCAATGAAAGTCTGGATTATCAGTTATCCAGGAGGGCTGCTGGATTCAAATGCAGCGCCAAATTAGAGGCAACTATCTCGTGTACCGTTGATTTTATTCAGACCGCGGTGATTCCCAACAAGGGCTGGGGAGTTTTTCTGTGGAGAGGCTAATCCCAGTGCATACAGACTCAGAGTTTTAGGCTCTTGGCTGAATCGTTTGTCAGAAAAAGAGAAAACACAGTCACATGAGCTAAATGAGGCATCTGCTTGGCGGGGAGTTTGGATAATGAGGCTTTAGTGTGGAGGTCAGGACCACCACAGGGTGTAAGATATGACGGCTAATATGCAAAATCTCATTTTTCCAGAAAGGCGTGCATTCGTAAGGCTCGTTAAACCACTTAGAACGTCTTATTTTTAGACTGAAACCTGACTCGCGTGTAGTTTTGTTGTCTCTGAGGTTTCTCAGCTGTTCTCTGAACGACGACAACAGCCATCATTAGAGGCCGAGCGAGGCTAATTTACATCACTTAAAATTATGATGACGGATGCTCACGTTGCTAGAAGAGCCTATAAGAAGATTAGCAACATGTTTCAAGCAGCTGTGCGCATATTTCACTGTGGTATTTAGAAATCACAGTTTGCATAAACAATGGTCAAGCTGAAGTCCAGAAGGATAAAAAACTTTGAGATAAATTTGTAATGAACTTTTAAACAGGTGTGATGCCTATTTGAGGAAAAACAACTCATGTGGTTGTTTTTTGAGTCACGTTCTGGACTTACACCACACCCAAAGGAACATTTGACCAATAAAACAACAGATTCATAAAAACCTGCAAATGTTTAAACCAAACGTAAAACTGTCTGTAAAAGACACAAAGAGCGAAAAGGTAATGGCTACAAGGTAATGATTAAAATGTACCTGCAGCTACATTAAGAATTACAAGCTGCTGGTTTTGCTACGAAAATAAATAAATAAATAAATAAATAAAATAAAAATTAGCTGCTCCATAAAACTGGGAGGTTTTTATAGGAAATATAAAAAAGGATGACATTACCAAGAAAAGAATTAAAACTCTGTTAACTTTTACAATTTCAGGACTTTTGCTCAGAGAACATTTTGTTATTTTAACCCATAAACTATTTAAACACAATTACACTTTTTAGTTCTGCAGCTTTCAAAAATCATTTGATTTCCTGATGACATAAAAAAGAGGGCGCAGTTCTTTGTGTCGCAGCTTCCTACTTTAAATCCTAAGTTGAACCCTTCTTCCTCCTCCTCCTCTAATGCAGCTATGAGGTCATCTGACATTTAACAACTGTTGGCAGGATAAAAGCCAGAAATGCGCGTCCTCTCACCCTCCACGCTCTCTCCGGTACTCCGGCGCTACGCTGTGAACGAGTGTGAGAGAAATGTTTACATTCTTGAGCGATTTCAGTCTGAACTCTCAGACTTTTTGATTTATTATCACCCAGCCTCATTTTTCACTCAAATATAAATCTCAGTCATCTCTTAGCTGCAGCAGACCAACCTGCTGCTCAGGCTGCATGAAGAAGAATAACAATGTTTACAAGTTACACTGTGACTGCAAGGGCAAAGTTTTGAGATGTTAGTATTTCTGCATGGATTTAAGCTATTTTCTCCATTATTACAGATAATACCCTCCTTCCTGGCGTTATCCTTTTATGGGCAGCAGGTCTTTTTTCTCCTTAGGTTGCCCTCTTGGGATGCAGTGTTTTGAATTCCCCTGGTGAGCTGGCTTGGCCCACTCTCTGTCCCTGATCATGTAAACACTCTGCTTCTTCTCCATACAGGCTAGCACAAACATCTGACCATCGCTGTAGCTTTACTGCCTGGACTTCCTGGCAGGACACTTTATCTCCGTCCAATTTGGGTAGAGAAGTCGGTGTCATTTGTCTGTTTTGTGCATAAGTGTCCCATTTCCAGCTGAACTGGAGTGAACCTACAGCTGTGAAGTACAGAAACAACTCCCTGAAACCGACTGTCTCAAGGTGTAAACCTACCTGGACTTTATTATTATTATGCAGACTCACTATCTGCATGTTAAGTGTATATACAAGCATGTTTATTTGGCATATGATACACCTGCCCTAATCATACTGATCAGCGTCTTTCTTCTCTTTCTCACACATACAAACTCTGTGACGGCGTTTTTCATTTAACAGTCACTGATACATTCCTTTGCCATGTGTGAGTGTTTTTCATCCATCAATTGACTGATAGTGATTCTAAAAAGTGAGACAATCAAATGTTTCTCACATCTGTTGCTACGTTTTCATCAGCCAGCAACACGAGATAACGTCAGGTCAATTAGATTCTAATCCAAACACCTGGGCTTCGTTAAAAGTTCTTCCAAATGTATATTTAATATTCCCTATAGCGAATTAAAGCTGGTGTGACACAGGGAAGGATCAGTCTGAGGGGATGCAGAAATCCCTATGGACCAAACAACTAAACAGGTATTCTTCTGTCACTGTTATTTTATATTTGAAGTGCATTTCATGGTGAATGCTCTACTGAAATGTAGCTGTTTTTCTTTCATTGCATCATATCAAGATGTTCATATTGAGTAGATTTGTGGTTTGTTCGGTATATTTCCCAGCTGTGGTAAATCAAAACCATGCAAATGTGCAGAAAGTTGTCCCTGAAGCCATCATAAACCCTGTATCTGTTGATTTAGTCTGTTATGTGTATAGAGCCACAGTAATCAAAGTAAAAAATAAAAGTCAAAGAATAGCAATACATAATATAATATAAGATGTTGATCACAGTATGAATGAGTCCTTTTTTTAACACTGAATTTGAGGTGGAGGGAGTTTTAACAAATCTGTATATTCCTAATTATGAAACAAAGCAAATGGGTTTTTCTATGCAAATCTACCAAAAAGTAATGGTTGAAAAGTTTTTTGTTATAAATAGAAATTGATTACAAGTATGGAGTGGCATGAAAATAAAAAGACAACTATCTCAAACATGTATATATTTGTAAAGTGTTTCGTAAATGACCTTCTAACTGATAAATACTATTAGTTATTACTTCCAAACACTGGCATGTGTTATGGGAACCAGAAATAACCTTTATAATATTATGCTGCAAACTGTGTTTTCATCTCCATGGACACTGGTTAAGTGTCAGTGTGCAGGCCAGTGTTCGCCCAGTGAAGAACCTGAATCAGAAGAAGTATACAAATCCCTATTTTAAGAATAGGTCTTGAAGAGCTTGTACTCTGATTTTAAAATCTCTGCAGGGTTGATTCCAACATTTGTGGGTTCAGATACAGATGAGCAGCACATGAAGGGAAGAGGATGTGCAAATGGATGATGTGACAATGGTTTGGGGAAATGTTCCAAATCTTTGCTGGATTTGTTTTTGTTTAATGTCATAACATTAGAGTACTTTCATCCAGTATTACCACATTACAAGAGACAGCTGCTTGACATTTGATTAAATTCCTCACAAATTAATAACACTAACACTGGATGTGAAGAAGCTAATTATCAACCAGATTTAGATTCTTTTAACATTTAATTTCAAGTAACTCATTCCAACTTTGATCAAACTGATCATTGTACATGATGATATAAGAACAGAATATTGTAATTCAATGTGTTTATTTGACATTACTGCCATCTAGTGGGAGACTGTTACATTGAGCGTGCAGAACTCAAGCAAATAAAGATAAAGATTGACTGCTGCGGTATATAAATGAAAATTTTAGAAGATGCACAATAAAGTTCATAATTATATTTATTTGGAATGAATACAATTAGCTATTACATAAATTGTGAAAAAAAAATTCAAATTTGTCATGAAACAAAAAAATGCTCTGTTTAATGAAACGTTATTTTACTATGTAAAGTACAACTTAGGCGAGAATTTTCTTAAAGGAAAAGCTTGCTTAACAATATATTTATCCTTAAGTATAAATTATTTTGAATATTAAGTTACTTTGGAACATAATGTCCTTATTTTATTTAAATAAAATTTGAACTTTTATATAGAAGAGTGTAAAACTGTTAAAACATACTGATTTTTTTCTGTCTGACTGAAAAGAGAAACGAAGCACAGTCCCTCTGTATGTCATAAACAAAACTGCAGAATTGCTGCACAGTTCCACTTCTGGTCCTGCAGCCTGTAAACAATCTGAAGCCCCGCCTCTGTACGTCGTGCGTAACTCCTCAAGCCCCGCCCCCGCCCTGTCTCTCACGCACCAGTTACGTCTGACCGTAAAAAATAGAAACTTCCAAGATGGCCGAGGCCGTGGACTCCATGCATTTCGCAGCGAACAGCAAAACAAATTCCCCCAAACCCCTGATAGCCAAACGACCGCCCGAGAGTCGTCCGCAGTCTTCCAGCGACATTTTCCCACCCACCCCCAAGAAGGTCCGGGTAGAGGAGAAGAGCCTGAAGCACAGGAAACTGAACGGAGAGGTGTGCGCAGGGGAAAAACACAACGGGAAGCAGAGTTGTGGAAGCCCAGCGAAATGGAGTTTCGGCCCGGCCAAGCCGAGCCACTCCACCGCCTCCGCGGTTCCAGCTACTCCTGTCCGGAAAATCTTCAAAATCAGCAACTTCCTCGCCTCGCCTCACAAAGTGAAAAAGTCGAAAGAGAAGCGACACAAGGATAAGGAGAAGAGCAGCGAAGCCCCGCGGAGCTCCGCTGCTGCTGTGGAGAAAGTGAGCTCCGCTAGCTGCCATACAAAGACGGAGAACGGCGACGTGAAAACGCTCCAGAGAGGTAGGACAGCACATCAGGGCGTCCCTCCACAGCGACTACCTTCAACAAATTATACTTTCATCTAAATCACATGATAGTTAGCACCACAGGAAACAATTTATTATGTTATTTCACATTTTTTGGTACACCAGGCCTCCATATTTATTGGCCCCATATGGTGGCTGTACACACGTGGAAATGTTTGTTCTTCAGTTCTGGGGTTTGATTTGGGAGAAGCAACATTTCTCCTGACTGTGTCTTTTGTTTCCTTTTCTCCAGATTACAGTGGGAATGAGAGAGACAGGCAAAAGAAGAAGGAAAAGACCAGAGAGTGGAAAAATTACAAAATGCCACCTGTGCATGACATTGCAAGAGAAAACGGAGGCGTGATTTCTCCACAGAAAGGTAGGAATGAAATCAACAGGGACCTTTTTTTATTTAAATGACTATTAATGTACCAGAACATTGTAATCTGTGCTATTCTTGTTTCTTTACGCAGTGCTGAGTATAACTTTATATCTAATTTGTAATAACGATTGAAATTGGGATAAAATGGTAAATCTGTGAAATCTTGATCTCAGCACTGATGCTGAGATTAATTTATCATGTTGAATCTAAACTGATTTGCGTTCTTGTTCGCAGAGTCCAAAGAGAAGCTGAAAGCGGGATCAGAGGAGGACTTGCTGCTGAAAAAACTCAAGAAGAAGAAGAAAAAGAAGCACAAAGACGGGGAGCGGGTGAAGGAGAGGCACGGCCGGCCCAAAATGTACCACCGCTCATGCCAGACTGTGTGCTCAGGTTCGTCTCTGGGTCTGCCGGAGTTCCTCGGTCGAATCAACGGGGACAACAGCAGCAGCTTCATCCACACGACACCACAACACCACCAGGATCCTGCCACCACCTCCTCCTTGGTCAGGGACAGGTTCAGCTACACCTCCTCTCTACACTGTGCACCAACACCGGCTCTGCCAGGGCTGGAGTTTGGTCATCTTATCCACTTGGAGCAGCAGGCTAATGGGGGGGCTTCGGTGGTGCACGCATACAGCGAGCAGCTCTCCTGTTTGTCTCCAGCTGAGATGGAGCGCTTTGCAGAGGAGTTTGTGTCCCTGTCCTTCAGCGAAGACAAGGCCCAGGCTGCCTGCTTTGTAATGGGAATCATCCACGGAGCAGCGACGTACCTCCCAGACTTCCTAGACTACTTCTCCTGCAACTTCCCCAACACACACGTGAAGATGGAGGTGATCGGGAAGAAGGACATCGAGACAACAACCATGGCCAACTTTCACTCTCAGGTAAGGACGTGTTTTTGAGGTTTTCTCTGCAGTGTGTTCAGCTGTCCTGTTTGACACTGAAGATGAAAGCTTGTTTTCAGACTGGAAGTTTTTCAGGCTGCAACATGCATCCTAGTGTTTGGGAAGTTTGAACAGATCTGAAATATGTCTGTCAGGGTTGGCCATGAGGTGAAGATCAACACACGGTCTTAGAAACCCAACCAAAGGTGGAGAGATGCTCTGCTGTGATTGGCTGGTTGGAGTCGGGATGTGTCGTATGATTGGCTGTTGGGGTGGGTTGGGTCGGCTCCAGCAATGATTTACTAAATGTTAAAGCTTGTTTGTCAAACACACACACAGAAAGACACTCAGAAAAATGTTACTTTTATTCTTGTCAGAGTCTTTTTACTGGGAAGAAAATCGTTGGAAGCCTCGTTGGTGAATTCAGTCCTTTTTGTGTAATTTTCTCAGACTTTATTTCTAATTTAATGTGCTGAACGTAACTAGACTTACGGTTTCAGGTGGAGCAGCATTTAAAGCCTTTGAGTTAAGGGACTGAATTAATTTATGACTGCTTTTGCTTTCAGGCTGGTATGATGTGTCAGTTTCTTTTTATATGAAGCTCATGTGGTCATTATGGATTCAGATTTAATGGTGAGGTATGTAACTGAGGCAGGGGTCTTAAGTTCTCGCTCTGAGAATCACAGTAGAGCTTTACTGTCGGCTTCTCAGTATACCAGGATGTTTTTTTTTATTTAAAATTTTTTTCATATATTATATGGTAAAAAAGTGATTATCAGTCTGAAAGAGTGAATATTCAAAGCCAAAAATGACATTTATTAATGGTGTGGGACACTGAAAAACATTTTTTCAAATCTTATTTTTGATTATAATCGGTCACTCTGAGTTTTTCACGCAGGCTGAACATGAAAATATTATTCTACACCTATCTCCTGCATCAGCTTCTGATAGAAAATAGACGGTGAAACGCTAGGATTTGAAAATCCTGACGGATCGTCCAGGAAAGAGCAGAGAACGTCTCGGCTAGCAGAAGCTAACTGTTAGCATTAGCAACTCCACCACACAGCAGAACTCCTCCAGGCTTATGTTATTTGTGGAGATAAAACATCAACATTGCAGAGCAAACAGGGTCAGTGGTAGAGTTGTGTTGCTTTTATCAAATCCAAGGAGAGATGTTCAAAAATCAGGAAATAAGACTCCAAATCCTGCAGTCTGAAGCTCAGCTGTGATCTGGCTCACTTCTAGTTGCTGAAAATGGTGCACCCGTGCTTTGTTACAAGGCTTTCATTCCTACTAGAGACCACTGCAAATGTGTTGACTAAATGAGTGTTCCACATCTTTAAGGTTAATTGATGTGGTAGGGTGTTTGCTGGGGTGTTTCTCATGATTTGTTTCAGTAGAGGCTGGTGTTTTTACGATGCTTCTTCTTAGACGAAAGTAGCTTCAATACTTGCATGAAAAATAATTCTAACATTGTGAGAAATAGCAATACTGCTCTTCCAGGGTAAGCATCGTGGGGATTTTTTCAAACTTCTGTAAGTTCTTTTCATTTTTGACATTTAAATGTCACTTTTTGTGAACACTCATCTTTTTAAATGCCTTTTAAACTTAATGCCAACTTTGAGGGCTGTGCGTGTCACACCATCTTTCTGCTGTGCTGCTGTTTTGTTTTGGATCTGATCGTTAAAGTGATAACAGCAGAACGGTGAAGATGTTTTGGTGCAAACTTAAGTGGCTCACTTAATCCTGATCTGTGTTTGTTACTAGAGAACTCAGGAAGCAAAACAATTCTAGAAAGTCGTTTTAAATTCTGTTAAAACTTAAATTAGTTTTATTGTTTATTCACCAAAAAAGCAAAATATACAGTATTTATTGATCTTGTTTGTCACAAAACTTTGACTTTGTTGTGTAAAAGAAATTACATTGCATATGGTAGGGTTGTAAAGGTGATTGGCATAATAAAAAAATGCCTTTATGAATGCAGCCTGCACACAAATCTGACATTTAGGAGGATGGTGGAGAACTATGCTGGTTCTACACTGCCCGGCCATTAAAAAAGTCACCACCTGGATTTTACTACACAAATAAAGTGTGGTAAAAAAGTATATATAGTCAGCCACCAATTGTGCAAGTTCTCCCATTTAAAAAGATGAGGCCTGTAATTTTCATCACAGGTATACCTCAACTATGAGACAAAATGAAAAAAGAATCCAGGAAATCACATTTTCTGAATTTTAAAGAATTTATTAGAAAATTATGGTGGAAAATAAGTATTTGGTCAATAACGAAATTCCATCTCAATACTTTGTTATACACCCTTTGTTTGCATTGACAGAGGTCAGACGTTTTCCGAAGGTTTTCACACACTGTTGCTGGTATTTTGGCCCATTCCTCCATGCAGATTTCTAGAGCAGTGATGTTTTGGCGCTGTCGCTGTACAACACGGACTTTCAACTCCCTCTAAAGATTTTCTAAGGGGTTGAGATCTGGAGACTGGCTAGGCCACTCCAAGACCTTGAAATGCTTCTTATGAAGCCACTCCTTTGTTACCCAGGCGGTGTGTTTGGGATCATTGTCATGCTTTAAGACCCAGCCACATTTCATCTTCAATGCCCTTGCTGATGGAAGGAGGTGTTCACTCAAAATCTGATGATACATGGCCCCATTCATTCTTTCCTTTACACGGAGCAGTCGGCCTGGCCGCTTTGCAGAATAACAGCCCCAAAGCGTGATGGTTACACCCCCATGCTTTACAGTAGGTATGGTGTTCTTTGGATGCAACTCAGCATTCTTTTTGCTTCAAACACAAGTAGAGGTTTTACCAAAAAGTTCTATTTTGGTTTCATCTGACCATATGACGTTCTCCCAGTCCTCTTCTGGATCATCCAAATGCTCTCTAGGAAACTTCAGACGGTCCTGCACATGTACTGGCTTAAGCAGGGGGACACGTCTGGCACTGCAGGACTTGAGTCACTGGTGGCGTAGTGTGTTACTGTTGGTAGCTTTTATAACTGTTGTCCCAGCTCTCTGCTGGTCATTCACCAGGTCCCCTCGTGTAGTTCTGGGACTTTTGCTCACCGTTCTTGTGATTATTTTGACCCCACGGGGTGAGATCTTGCATGGAGCACCTGATCGAGGGAGATTATCAGTGGTCTTGTATGTCTTCTAATTTCTAATAATTGCTCCCACAGTTGGTTTCTTCACACCAAGCTGCTTACCTACTGCAGGTTCAGTTTTCCCAGCCTGGTGCAGGTCTACAATTTCATTTCTGGTGTCCTTTGACAGTTCTATGGTCTTGATCATAGTGTAGTTTGGAGTGTGACTGTTTGAGATTGTGTACAGGTGTCTTTTATATTGATGAGTTCCAACAGGTGCCATTAATACAGGTAACAAGTGGAGGACAGAGGAGCCTCTCACAGAAGAAGTTGCAGGTCTGTGAGAGCCAGAAATATTGTTTGTTTGTAGGAGACCAAAATACTTATTTTCCACCACAATTTGCTAATAAATTCTTTAAAAGTCAGACTATGTGATTTTCTTTTTCTCATTTTGTCTCATAGTTTTTACAGGCCTCTCTCATCTTAAGTGGGATAACTTGCACAATTAAATACTTTTTTCCCCCACTGTAGGTACGAGCCTTGTATTGGATAATTACTGCATGGGAGATTATCTGTCAGCTGGCAACAAGTTATTTAACCCCAACTGGTGCAATGAGTTGCTTCTCATTTCTTAAACAACCATGTGGAAAGACACATCTGGTGGTCGTGGAAAAGATGTTAGTCTGTTTGAGAAGGGTCAGATCATTGGCATGCATCAGGCAGAGAAAACATCTAAGGAGATGCAGAAACAACTAAAACTGGGTTCAAAACTGTCCAATGCATTATTAAAAACTGGTGTGATGAGTCCAGATGGACCCTGTTCCAGAGTGATAGGTGCATCAGGGTAAGAAGAGAGGCAGATGAAGTGATGCACCCATCATGCCTAGTGCCTACTGTACAAGCCTGTGGGGGCAGTGCTACGATCTGGGGTTGCTGCAGTTGGTCAGGTCTAGGTTCAGCAACAGGATGTGCTCCAAGAATGAGGTCAGCTGACTACCTGAATATACTGAATGACCAGCTTATTCCATCTTCCCTGATGGCACGGCCATATTCCAAGATGACAATGCCAGGATTCATCGGGCTCTAATAGTGAAAGAGTGGTTCAGGGAGCATGAGACATCATTTTCACACATGGGTTGGCCACCAGAGTCCAGACCTTAACCCCATTGAGAATCTTTGGGATGTGCTGGAGAAGGCTTTGTGCAGCGGTCAGACTCTACCATCATCAATGCAAGATCTTGGTGACACATTAATGCAACACTGGATAGAAATAAATCTGTTGACATTGCAGAAGCTTATTGAAACAACGCCACAGTGAATGTGTGCTGTAGTCAAAGCTAAAGGTGGTCCAACAAAATATTAGAGTGTGACCGTTTTTATTTTGTGGTGACTTTTTTTCCCGGGCAGTGTATGTTTACATCACACTTTTTGTCTGTCACCCTGAACATGTTTTAACTGTGAAGTTGTTTGGGTTTTGACCTGCAGGTGAAGCGGACATATTCCCAGGGAACATATCGAGCCGGGGCCATGCGGCAGGTGAGCCTGGTCGGAGCTGTGGATGAAGAGGTCGGAGACTACTTCCCAGAGTTCATCAATATGCTGGAGGGATCTCCGTTCCTGGCGGTTAGTGCACTCGTATATTCGCAGACGTGTCAACATCTGTTTGACCTCCCCTCTGTTTGTTACTGTTTCACATCATGTAACCTGAAGTTTCTCATCCTGTATTTGTGCAGCGGACGCTCCCCTGGGGAACGTTCTCCAGTCTGCGGGTGCAGAGCCCAACGGAGAGCGACGACGGCCCCATCATGTGGGTCAGGCCTGGGGAACAGATGATCCCAATGGCGGACATGCCAAAGTCACCCTTCAAAAGAAAAAGGTGGGCAGGACTCCAGATGTGGAGTCATGAATGAGGAATATTTAAATAAGTTGGATCTTCACTTATTAGGAGCCTTGTTGCTGTTTTCCAAGGCCTGTTACCATAGTAACCCATTAACATTGCATCTATATGTACTGATACGGGAGAGACCATCATAACAAAATAAAAATATTACGTCTGGAAGACTGAAGCATTAATTTGCTGACCTGAAGTGATTATTAGTTTTTTCATAATAAAATTCCTGTCTGTATGTTGGCACACACGGCCCGTTTTAGAACTTTCACAGGACTTAAATATATCCTAACAGCTGTGAACGGGTGTGTTTCAGGTCCACCAACGAGATAAAGAACCTTCAGTATCTACCCAGAGCCAGCGAGCCCAGAGAGATGCTGTTTGAGGACCGAACTAGAGCTCACGCCGACCACATCGGTCAGGGCTTCGAGCGACAAACCACTGCTGCTGTCGGCGTGCTAAAGGCTGTGCGCTGTGGAGAGGAGTGAGTCCAGAGTGATAAAGTTTTGCTTTATTAAGTAAAACAAACTTTTAGATGAGCCTTTTAAATAACTCAGCACAAAAAAATGGGTAAAGTGGTTGTTGCTGTGGTGTAGAGAGATTACATAACGTTCAGCATTGCTATGACGGCATTGAGTAAGTTACAGCTGATTTACTTGTGTGAAACCAGGACTTTGTGTGTTTTCCTGCAGCAGCGACGCTCCCGGTCGGGTCACCAAAGACGTTGTGTGCTTCCACGCTGGAGATTTCCCAGATGTGGTCATGAGGCTGCAGCTGGACCTCCATGAACCCCCGCTGTCTCAGGTGGGCCTGTTTGTTCTTGTGTTCAGAAAAATCTGCTAATAAAATTACCATCCAGTATATAATCACGTTAGAATGTTAAGTCAAGTCCTGTGTTTATTAGCAGAGATGCACCGATCAGAATCTTGAGTTTGATTTTTCTTTAAGACACATCATGCAGGGCCTGGACGCTAACATAAAAGTCACACTTGTGTGTTAACTGCTCTGCTATAACAACAAAGGTGGTCTATTAACAGTTCAAAACGGTTTTGTTTGACCCTGTAGGTCATTTTTCTGTTATTCGGAGAGAAAAAACTAACAAAAAATGACACCAGAGGGGGTGAGATGTGAAGAGTAACTTTAAAAAGTTTGATATAAGAAGGGTAGAAATGACAACACACAGATGTGACTTCATAATTGGGGCCATGATACTCTCCACTGCATAAATGGTCTCCAAAAAAACAAAGTCAGGCTTAGGATTGGTTGGAACAAAACTCTGCAACCAAATGACCGTTCAACTCCATCAAAAGGACATAGCTTGTGATAAATGAGGGGGAAAACTGCACCGGAGAACTTCCTGCACCTGCTGCAAGATCTTTAGAGAGTTTTATTCCCCAGAATAACTTAGAAGTTGTTAAAATGCAAACACTGCCCCTTTTTCTGACTGCACTAAGACAGACAAAGCCAGAGCTCGTATTTCACTTAAACAAACCGTCCTGTGATGTGTGTGTATGAGTGTGTGCGTGCACGAACACCTGACTGAGACACGTGTTCTAGATCACCTAAAAGAGCAGCAGCATCTGGTGTCTCATGTAAGGAAAACGTGCAAATAGTTAATTTAATTGTATCTGTACAGAAACAGCCTGGGGTGGTTCCTACTCAGAGATTTCTTGAAATCTCCAACTTATTTTACGGCCAGGGTAAACATGGTTATAAGAAAATGATTTTAAGTAAACAAATTATGATTTTCTTAAAATCGTCTGCTCGTATCCACAGTGTGTCCAGTGGATCGACGACGCCAAACTGAACCAGCTGAGGAGAGAGGGGATCCGATACGCCCGAATCCAGCTGTACCACGATGATATCTACTTCATCCCCAGAGGAGTCGTCCACCAGTTCAAGACCGTGTCTGCCGTCTGCAGTCTGGCCTGGCATATCCGACTCAAGCAGTACCATCAACATGAGCAAAAAGAGGAGGAGGAGAAGTGTTCACCAGGACACGCGGTGCTTCATATCAAGGAGGAGGAAGAGAGGAATAAGTTTGACCTTGCTCTTCAGACAGTGACGAAGGTGGAGGAGGAGGATGTAGAGAGATGGGAGGGGCCGCCCTCAGAAACACTAACACAGAATCTTAAGGAGGAAGAGCAAGACGACAGAGGAGAGATGGAGTCGTTCACAACACAGGCGCTGTCGTCAGTCAACAGTGAAAAAGATGAGGTTTTATGCAAACCTACACTAACAGAAACAAGAGCTGAAAATGTTACAGAGGACAGTAGAGGAAGTGTAGACGTTTATCAAACACTGCAGAAGGGTCCAGAGGAGGCTACAGCAGAGGGTGCATCCTTAAAGCCTTCACAGCAAACTAGGAAGGAGAATGATGTGGAGGAAGAACAGCAGGAAAACAGCAGACAGGTTCTCAAAGAGAAAAGTAGAGAGGGTACAACAAGCACTTACAACTCGCTCCAAATCAAAAGAGAAAAGGATAAAGGAAAGAGAGAGAAAGATGAAAAGGAAAGAACTAAAGAAAAGAAGGACAGGAATAAGGAGAAGGACAGGGATAAAAAAGACAGAGGAAAAGACAGGGATAGAGAGAAGGACAGAGTAAGAGAGCAGGAGAAGGTTAGAGAGGGGAGCACTTTGATGCAGATGAAGGAGGATGAAGGTAAGACCTCAGAGCCCTCCATGTCTGTGCAAAAGGATGAGAAGTTGGACTCTAAAACGCAGCCTAATGCCAAAAAAGACAAGGAGCATGACAAAGACAGAGGAGGCTCACAGACAGCACTTCCTCCTTCACGACCAGACAGAGAGGAGGCTCGGGACTCCTTCACTCATAAACACAAGTCTTCACACGGGAAGAAGGAGAAGAGCGGCCACAGGGAGGGAAAGGACAGCAACACGCCAAGTGTGCACGGGAAGACGGGGAGGGAAGATGGCAAAACGCACAAACATTCAAACCTTCACCATAAGAAGGATTGTAAAAAAGAGAGGGATGTCAGCAGCAAGGAGGAAAAGAAAAAACCTGTTTCTAGTTCTTCCCAGACAGAACACAAACCAGCACGGACGCTCTTCACCTTTGACCTTTTTAAACCTATGGAGGCTCACCGAACGTTGGCTCTTTCTCTAGCAGACACCAGACCTAAACCTCAACACCACAGTGACTCCCGAGGTTCTTCCTCAAAGTCTGGATCAGACTCGAGGACAGCTGTGTCCTCCAAAGGACCAAAAGTAAAAGACACGTTTCAGGGGAAGCCCGCTTCAGTGCTACAGGACACTGGACCACAGCAGCACTCGTTAAAACAGCCTCTGAAAACACACCAAACACAGAGAGACTTCTTAACATGAATGTCTAGATGTCTAATCCTTTTTTTCCCACTGTACAACGTATGCCTAGGCTTTGTTAAAATAATTGAAAATCCGCCTTTCTTTTGGACATCAGCACACCCAAATCGTAAAAGGAGTGAAAACGTTGCTTTGATGCCCTGAAACAAGGATGCAAGTATTTTATCAGCGTCTAAGAATGTAAGCTAAGTAGCTCACTTCACGTTTGTTAGCAGATGTATGTAGGCTTTATATAAAACGTTATGTGACCCGTGTGTCAGTGCCTGTGCACTACTTAGCTTCGCTCTGAAAGCACCTATTTGAGGTACCGGTCTAGCCAGTCTTAAAACAAATCCTCTTTCCCTGTATTTGAATTGGCTGCATTCACTGTTGAGGATGAATTAATGTCACAGAACTCCTAAGAAGTCAAATCTTTTTATTCTTTATATCACTCCTAAATCTGAATGAGTGGTTGTTTTCAGACTGGCCTGTTTGACTCTCACAGGGCTGTAAATTATACTGTATGTACCAAAACTGTACAGCATAGATGTTATTAGCAACAATGTGAGAAATGTATACAGAAATTGCATATATTTTTTGTAAGACAAGTTTTATTTTCCATAGAACTTATTTATATCATTTACTGTCTGTTTTTATTTGAAAACTGATGTATGTGAAATATTTGTTGTAAATACATTTTATTTCCTAAGATAAGACTTGGTAGTGTGATTTATACTCCGATAAGAACCTCTCAATAAATGGTTCAAAACATTGACAAAGTCACCTAATGTCTCTAATTTTGTGTTTGTGTCTTTTTTTAAATCAAGGATTGTCACCTGCTATTTAACAACGGTCAATTTTCCTGTCAAGACTCAGATTTTACAATATTTTAAAATTGTGCATTTTATTTCTACAGATATGGTAATAACTAGAATTGTTTCTCCCATCAGAGAAAAATCCCTAAATCCTTGAACTGTCTGAGATGTAAAAGTTTTATTATGAATGCATAGTAAGAGTTCAGTTCCAAATGAAGTTTAAAACTTATGTTAATTATAGTTTTAGAAAAGAAAATTAGATCATTCAAATGTGAAAGTAGCAGATCTGAGCAACAAAAACCAGACATCTGAATCCTCCAATCTAGATGTGAACGTCCACAAACTGCACCGTGACCCACTACAACCGCAATGCTAACGTCATTTAAATAATTTAAACATCAAACCATTTCAATCTCTGTGTTTAAAACTTTAAAGTGAGGCCCAATCCCATCAGAAAATACCATTTAGTCCCCATTGTTGGAAAAAATATATAAATCCAATGTGATGATGTAGGGGACACCCACTGAATCTGCAGCCTGCAGTCACTTAATAGATGGTAAGCAACAAGATTTATAATATTTTGTAAATAAGTGTCCTTCAGTTATGCATCTGCAGTCAGAGAGGCTTAAATAGTATAAATCCTTGTCCATTTATAAGATTTTTTAAGTTCAATCTCTTCTGATGTGAAAAACACTGTGTCCCAGCTCCACCAGTGCTCCACTCAGCAGCACCCACAGAGGGATGAACACAACACTGACCAACACGCTGGTGATACTTTCCAGAAGGGAGCAGAGAGTCAGACAGAAGGCCAGCTTCAGCAGCAGGGCTGTCAAGTACCAGATCCTCCTCTTCAGGCTCTGCTCACCATCCCGGGGGTCAAAGTCCGCCTTGCAGCGTCCAGCCATCTTCACGATCAGCATCAGGATGAGGATGGTGTCAAAGGCCCAGACAGGAAGAAAGATTAGAAACCAATTCCATTGGATTTTGGAGTCCAGCTTGAGGACCAGCATGATGAGGAAGATCAAGGCAAAGATCCAGGAGAGGAGAACTCGCTGAGCCAGGGACATCTTCATCTATGAAGAAGTGGCAACCAGCCAGGGTCTTCCACAAACAGACTGAAGAGTAGGTGAGGAAATCTGAAAGAACAAAAATATTAAACACTGAGGTCATTCTCTAGCAAAAACCCACACAAGTCCACCAACGTTCCAAAGTATAAAAATCAACTTTACATAGCATTAGCACAAACATGAACTCGATACGTTAAACGTCTTACCGAGTGCAGAACGCGCCAACTTATTTTCTTTAAATTACGAAATAAAATAAAAATTCTCCATCTAGAAAGCGCACGTCGACACGCTGTAAAGGAACTGGTTTTATCAGCAAAGTTATCACGTAAATGTCGTTAGCTTCTTGCTAATTTCTGCTAAGACATCCGGTTAAAACGCCGAATCAACTGATTATTTCCGGTGAAAACAAATTTCAAAATAAAAGCAGGATTTATCAACCTATGACGATTTGGTTGGTGTTTAGCCCTTAGCCCTTGGTTTGGTCCCAGCAATGATTTTAAATATTCTTTATAGCCATTAAACAAACGATCTGCTGATCAAAAGATCTAATTGAAACTTGTGAAAATGCAAACCCAGGGCAGTAAATCCTAAAGAAATAAATTGAGAACTAGCCCATTCAGTATTTTTTACTTCCCTTCCCTCACTAATCTCTTTGGCCACTTACTCCCATCAGAGCTAATGCACTTTTCATAACAATTCACTTTAAAATAGGAGATATTCCATATTTTTAATTATTATTGAAATGTATTTATTTTTACTAGGCTAGTATAACAAATTAATACAAAGTACAACTCCATAGACATCATAGATTGTCATAAAAGTAGGTACAAAATGCTTGAGGTAAAACATCATTAAAAAAAGATTCATTTAAAAAGCCCTTTTAAAAGTTCAATTGATTTTACATTGAATTCTCACTTTACAATATCAAGTTGTCTTTAAAAAAAAACAGCAACACGCTTGTATTTACATGGTAGTGGTGGTGCAAAATACAGTGTGAGAGACAACATTCAGTTGAAATGTTCCTGTTTTGGTCAAATGTAAACAATAATCATATTTGACAATCCCCAAAGTCAATATGGAAAAGCAAATGTTGTCACAAGGATAATAATTTTGCATTAGACACTCTGACAGCTGCAGAAAAGGTAAGAGCAGAGGACCTCTTTACCACCAAGCAGCACAAACCAGAGCAAAGACACAAGTATTGGTTCCAGATTACACAAATGCAAAACAAATCCAGAATAAAAATGATAAAACTTGAAGTGTGTGTTTGAGGTTTGTGGCATTTTTTATCATTTCCTCATGAAACACAAATTGCAGTGCAATTAAAAAATGTAACCTCAACAGGAATTTCTCAATGAGTTAAATAAAAAATAGCCACAATAATATACATTTTTCTTTATCTTATTACGTAAAATTGTACATGTAACAATTCTTAAGATGTAGCTTACCACCTATAAATATGATTTTAAGGACTTTTTTCACAATGGAGCTGCAAACTACATGCACCATTGCACATCATTAGCTGGGGGCTGTGTTCATTTGCAGATTAATCCATATTTGATGCTCCATTGGGGTTTAGTTGGGACAAAGTCCAAGAAATAAGGCCGTTAGTGCAACTGGAGCTCTTTGACACTTTAACTGGAGTTTGTTAATAGTGTGAATTCATTGAGAAATTTGGTCGTATTGATAAAAAATGCAGAACCATCACATCTTTAGTCCTGTAACATCAGTACCACTTTGTGTCTAGCTGAACATGCATGAAGTAAAAAGTTTTCATTCACCAGTGAGAGCACTTGGAAGAAAAGTTGTCATGGAACGTTACGGTATAAAAGTAAAAAGGAAGATGGTACCCATTTGTTGAAATGTTATGAAAACATTACTTTCCACATTTTTCAACCCAAATGTTCCTGAACATTCCTGTACACCCAGCTACACAGTGCTCTGCCTGTTCTCGCGGCTGCGCCCCATTGCCTCTGAAGAGAGACGCGGGAAATCGATAAATATCCCGTCTGAGTCTGAGCCAGACTCGAGCACTTGTCCAGTTATGGTTTCCGGGCTGGATGATTCACTGAGCGGCGTGGAGGATGCCCCCTTGCTGAGATCAGTCACTGTTGTCGTGGCCTCGGTGCCGTGGAGAGTTCCTGAGGAATGGAGGATGGAAGGGGATGACAGCGTCAACTCCATGGCACCGGCTCCTGCGCCTGTGAATAAAGCATCCCCGGGTTATTATGGATTTTATCATAACAACCAGAAAAGATGCAGACATCTTAGCATCTGTCATACCATTAAACTCAGAGCCCACACACAGTCTGTTGGAGGAGGGGCCGGACAGCTCCGATCCTGGAGCTAGGTCAGAGTAGGCCAGTCCTTGTTCCTCCAGGCATGATATAATCTCACAAGCCGAGTGGCGCCGGATTCCTCCGCTGCCAACCGAGCTGGCGTCTGGGTCATACTCGGCCACCGGGGTCAGCAGCAGAGGAATATTGTAACTTTTGGATCGTACCACAGGGTTTTTAGACGGCTGGTCTCCAGGCTTTGGCCAGCCCCAAGATAAACGCTTGTCTGGAGGACAACATTTACATTTTAAAAAGGAATTTTCTCAAGATGTGTCTTTTTATAGATGGAAACACTTCTTATGAATACTTACCAAAAACACAGCAGTGATCTTCAGCCTCGTCTCCAGAGAAAAGGCCATGAGTGCCCAGGTAGGGGGAGACCACCTTCTGAACTAGAGACTCCAGCCTCAGGTATTCCTCATTCACACCACGGGACTCATGGACCCCCTGAATCACACAGACAAGAAACAAAACTTATGATAACACCTACAGGTTAAACCTCTGGTGCTGGTCAGGTGGCTGTGGTGGCCATCTTCAATTGAACAGCTTCTAAAAGTTTGATTCGACAACAATAATGACACAAATGACCACGGATCAGCTGTCTGGAGCCTCACCTGTAGTATGAGTAACATCTGTGTAACAGAGGGAGGCACTCGGGCCCGCGGACGAGACAGGGCGTCCTCTAACTTCACACTCAGGACTATGGTGTTCCTGAAGTGAAGCAGGGCCAGCTGCCTGACGGAGGGCTCCTTACCCTGCAGGAAACACAGAAAGGTTCCAGATACAGTAAGGAAAAGGTTACTGCAAAACAAGCAGGCTCTTCTTGTGGTTTCACACCTGAACTGGGTGAAAGATGGCCTGCAGCATGGAGAGAACATCGCAGAAGAAGAAGTCCCAGGTCTCCGCCAGAGAGTCGAGCAACTTCTGACCTGCATAAATCACAGACAAACGAGTGAGAAGAGCTGATTAAACCTTATTCACTGTCACATCTGTTAGAAATAGCTCTCTGAGATTCAGTCATACCTTCATAGAACCTTATCTTGTCCCGGAGGATGACCATCCCTTTGGTCAGCAGCTGGTTCTGAGAAAAAACAACAAGAATCATGTTAAAGTCTTACATTACAGTGGGTTCAATTCAAAGTAAAGAAAATAATAATAGATGTGTGTTACCTGAAGGTATTCAGTGAAGAAGGACCCCAGCTCAGTTTTCAACAGATGTCTGAGAAAACAAATAATCAAAATGCTTAATTACAGTGCCATCCCCAAGAGGTGGCCAGGAGGGGGGCCATGGCCACCCTTGGAAAATTGTTGCCCCCTCCCAGGGAAGATCACCCAGCCCCCTTAATAAATCACATTCATGTTCACACAAACCCTATTTTCATCTTCTTTAATTCACACATATATGTATGTCACTGAGTCTCACCATTTTCAAAATAAAAGCATAAATCTCAATAGTTTTGTTGGACGCAAACAGCAACAGGCAAATTAAACTGTTTTAGAAATCTAAAACAACTAAATTTGAGACGATAACTGAAATAATTGTTTTAAAATTAGTCTTTTTTTCTGAAATATTTGTGTTTGTCAAGTTTGAGGTGATTGTGTTGGATGCGTAGGTCTGTTGTCTTGCAACAAAAAAGAATTGCAGAGCAATGCAATGCACATTTTACCCAGTTTAACTTCAATATTTGGTCAAAACAAAGTATGTAAACCAGCAAAACCAAAACAAAACAGCCTGTCATCTTTACAGTACATCATGCTCAGTGTGTGTCTGTGAATATTTTAACTCGAACAGGCAGATAAAAGTGGTGGGTCTGCTTCAGGAAGATAATGAGATATCTGCTGTGACCACATGACTCCTCCGTCCCACACACACACACACATCATACACAAACAAGGTCATTGACAAGAAAACATCCAGTCAGCAGCAAAGCAAACACAAAACAGACAGTAATTACACACATTATAGCACAAAATGAGATCAGCACCCTAAAATAAAGTCATCTCCTCATGGTGTGTGTGTGTGTCTGAACCTACCGGACTCCTTCGTTAAGTGTGTAAAGTTCGTTATCAGCCAAGCCTTTCTTCTGGAAGACTGCTATGACAGCATTGTGGATGCTGCAACAGAAGGATTATATAAAAAAAACGGTCACAGCTCTAAAAACTGCTTGTTTCCCACCTCGACTGCATCATCAGGTGTACCTGTTCCAGGTGGCGTTGGCTCCCGCTCGCTTCTGCTTCTCCCCTCTGTCCTCTGGTGAACTTTTCTCACTCCTCCCAAGCTCGCTGAGGCTTGGAGAGCTCATCAGCTTGAGCCGGTGCAGGGTCCTCATCAGGTTAACGTGAAGGGAGGATAGAGGACAGAAGATGAGAGAGAAGGTCAGACAGTGAGCCGACATATACAGAGAGGAAACACGAAGCGATCGCTGGAAGGAGACTTAAACAGCAGAAAGAAAGAGATGAAACAAAGAGCAGCCGGTGACAGAGGAGGAGAGAAGTAGGACAGAGTGGTGCATGGTGAGAGACGGGGCTCTGCGCTAAGAGCAGGATGGGTGGAGTCCAGCTGGGAGGTGAAGCACAGTGTCACTGCACCGCCTGAGCTCTCAGAACAGCAGAAAACAATAGCTCATGCTCTGCTGGGGGCACACTCGTCCTCCTTCTCCGTCTCTCCGTCAGTACAATATGGCCATTGATGCAAACAAATATTTATGCAGATGTCAGAGGATCTGCAGGGTAAGCAGGCCTGAAGCAGTTGCTGTGCTGAAAGCAGGAGGAGGAGGAAGTTGTTTGGTTTATTGACAACAGCAACAAAATGGATAGGAAGCAGAGACACAATATGGGACAAAAAAAACCAAGAGGGTTTTCCTGCTTCTCCACAGCTGGCCATGAGCTGTCCAGGATAACAAAAGCTGCACAATGAGAGAGATAAAGAGACAGGAAGTCTTTGTCCCTGCAAAATTTTCTCATAATTTGAATCTCTTTTTGAGAATAAGAAGAGAGATCAGAATCACACCACAAGTGTTTTATATCAGGCCTAAATAGAAAAACTAGGGTGTGTTTGAAGCTGTTTGGTTGATTTATTGCTCCATCTCTCTATATGGGACACCCCCTGTAGGAGACGTGATTCTCTAAATTATTTCAGGAGTACGTACCCTGATTGTAATTTTTAGCGCCATCGTGTTTGAAAACGCCTCAAACGGAAATCAAACAAGAATTAAAAGAAAGTTTGTTTTAGTTTCAGGAGCAACTTGTTGAAAAGAGGAGACACGATGAGTCCTGATCACCCACGCAGTCCTGAAACTCTGCTGACAGCACGGCAGTAAACAACAGACCCTCTTTTCACACCCACACACACAAAAACATGAAAAAGGCACAAACTGATGCGATAAACACACACAAAGAGATGAGCAATCAGCCAACCAGAATATGTGTTTAAGCTCAGCTGGTTAAGAAAATCATCTGGGACCAGAATAAATGAATAAATATTTCATGCATCCCCCCCACCCCTCCAAGGATGCTGCTGCATGTTGTGAAATGTTAATCCCATGCAGGAACTGATCCTCACCTCCTGATTGGGTGCTCGTTGCTGTTGCTGCTGCTGCAGTCCATGTCCGGGCTCGGAGGAGGGGCGGAGAAGGTGCTGAAGTTGAGGGAAAGGGGTCTGGGGGAGGACCGGGAGGCGTGCCTCCGCCTGAGTCCATCAAGCATCTGAGCAGAGGAGGAGGGGAGGATGATGAACTGATGGCAAAATGGTTGTTAAGGCAGGATTAACAGGATGCTTTAAATTCCCTTTGTGAGAGAATGACTTGGATAAACAAATGCATGCATTAGAAACCTATTTCTGTTTCGTTACAGGTCTGTTGGTGTTGTGTCAACACAGCAGGAGAGAGTTTAGCAATCACACTCCAATGTGCAGTTTTACTGGAATCCCACATTACATCAGACAGTGAAAAAAGAGGAAATGCATGTGTGTGCATGTATGAGTGCGTGGTTCTTGTAAAAGCTCTGAGTGTGGCCTAACAGTTACAGTTACAGTGCAGGCCAGGATGTCTCCCTGTGGAGACATCTGTCCCCTGCTCTGGGTGTGGGACAAAGAATCATCACAAACATGACACCTTTCGTCTCGTTTTAGTGGTAAACGGGCTGCGTCTTCACAAGTCCTGGCCTGTATTTGCGTCAGATCTCAGAAACACAGCGTGCTCTCACTAAATGAAATGCCACGCCAGTCTGGGCATTTCTGCTTTTGTTCTCCCCTCCTCCTCCTCCTCCTCGTCTGCTGTACTCAGATCCGATCGATGCCACTTTTAATTCCTTTTTCTTCCGACCTGTGTATTCATAACCGCGTCTCTTTCTCGACATTAAAAATCCCTAATCGATCGGACCAGACGCGCTGGCGAAGCGGTTTATCCTGAAAGGATGGATTCACAGCCAGTCGTGCGTACGTGTAGCTTTTCTTTTCTTCTTTTATTTATCCGTACACGTAAATGAAAGAATGGAGCGCCCTGGTGGAGTAAGCAAAGCTGAGAGGACACACACGCAGAAATAAGCGTATTATTAAAAATAGAGGTGAGTTAAAAGTGGAGCATAATGGCCACAAAGTTGCCGTGTGTAACGCGCCCTCAGCCCGCCCACGGCAGCCCGCACTCACCGTTCCTGTTCGTGTTGCTCCCGGTGGGATGAAGCGGGCATGTAGCACGGAGAAACCAGCGATCGCAGCCCGGACTCATCGGCCGGAGGCTCCGCGGTTCTTCCCCGCCGGTGTGCGCAGCCCAGCGGGCATCAGGGAGCCAGAGGACGGAAGGTCCGACCTCTCATTCATGAGACAGGAACTGCCGTTTGCTCGCTCTCTGGCTGCGGCTCGCCCCCGCTTTGTTTTGACGAGATGCAAAAAAAAAAAAAAAAAAAAAAAAAAAAAAAAAAAAAAAAGACCAAACCTGGACGCGGGCACGGGCATAAAGCACGTGGATGCGCTTTGTGGTTATTGCAATATTATACCTGTAGCCTATGTAAACCAGGTTTCAAGAGAAATGCGTGAGTGTAGGGCTGTGTGGTCATTTTAATATTGTAATGAGGAACTATGTGGCACGGCAGCAAGACTGGAGGTGTGCAGACAGACAGACAGACAGACAGCAGGAGGAGGTCTGACTTTTTTGTGGCTTTACAAAAAGGCAGGAAATAAACAAATATCTGCTAATGCAGAGCAGGCTTTAATGCATCCAGGGGATGTGCCCCTGGATACATTAAAGCCTGCTAGAACATTTTCAAAGGGGAGCCCATGGTGGGGCCCATTATGATCTTGTGGTGGACAACCAAAACAACACGCAATGCAGTAATTAAAATAATTTAAAAACAACTCCACTTTTTAAATAATTTAATTGTGAAATGTTAATAAGTGACTGAATTAAGCATTTGGAATAACTGCAGATCATCAATATGGAGGAATTTTGGCCCCTGCAGATTTGTTTTAATTCATCGAAACTATGAACAGCTTAAGCTCAATGGCCTGAAAATTTCCTTTAGGATTTTTCTTATTGAGCAGAATTCATAGTTCCATTGAATACGGTTAGTAGCCATGTTCCTGAAGCTGCAAACCCTTGATACAATTTTCCAAAATCTAAAAGTAAACAAAAATGTTAAAATAATTGGTATTACTGGAATTATAAATGAAACTTTGAATGAATGAGACAGTATTTCTTATTTAAAAATGTGATGCATAATGTTTAAAACGACAACAGACATCCAAGAACCGTAAACATACACAAACATAATGATAAAAAATGATAAATAATAATTTAAAAAAGATGCAGGAAAAAATACTAAATAAATAAAATCACATTTAAAAATGTCCAATAGAAATCTTAATTAGTATCTAATCCAGCTACAAAATGAACTTAATTCAGAGTGATATAATAATAATAATAATAATAATAATAATAATAATAATAATAATAATATATTAGCAAAATTGTATATAAAGGACACTTTTGAGTTTCCACGTTACTAGAAAACAACAAAAACAACAATAAGAAACACATCAGTGTGGTTTGTGTACATTTTGTGTCAGCTTCAGTGTCTGGTTACAAGTGAGGGGTTTTCCCCTTAATCTTTGCTTAAAATTCACCATTTACGTTTTCAAATCTAACTTCTGCTTTGTTTTGTTATTATTTATGTTGATAAATTTTCCCTGGAATAATCTGAAAAATGTTACCTTCCATTCTGTGATTAAAAGGTAAAGAAGTCCCTGCAGAAATGTTGTATTGTTTATTTTCCGATTGTCATGAAGGCAGCACGAGGCTCCGCCTCTTCCGGTAGGCCAAGCGGGAAGTTGCTTGTTTTGTAAATTTAAATTTTAGCTAACACCTGAGTGCTAACTCCACGCAAACATCCCATTTATTATATTTAAAGTGTGGTGAGTTTAAATTTACTCGTTTGTTTTTTCATTTTAAAACCGATTTCAGCAGGGTGGAGCTAGTTATAAACACTAAAACTTAGACCAATGAGTCACTTCTATGTTTAAGTGAAGTATTTTCTTTAATTTTGATTAAACAGTTGTTTCGAAAGCCCAGAAGACACACTAGTGAGTGTTACTGTTTCATATTGTTGTATATGTTGTTTCAGTATGTCTCCACAGTTATGACAAGCAGCAAGGAGGGAAGCATCCCCACGTCATCCAGGCACTTCGGACAGGTAAACAAATCAAACAAGTGCAGAGATTCAAACGCATTTTGATCGAATTACACTTACATTATAATGTTAAAATGATAAATAAAGAATGCATGTTTTAATATCAGATGTTCAGGTTTTGTCAGATTAATTTGTTGGATTTTTCAGTGCACCTACACAGCTGAGGAGTACCGGGCGGTGCAAAATGCCCTGCAACAGAAACTTGGACCAGAGTACATCAGTACCAGATTGGCTGGAGGGGGACAAAAAGCAAGTTTTTCTTTTACTTTGTGACAAATACTTGAAACTCCAATGCAGTCGGACGTGTGGTTTCATTGATGAAGCTTGAGCTTAACAGCGTGAGCAGAAAACATGTCAAACATAAACTCTACCCAAGTATCCTAATGGGATTTGAATTTACTGATAATTAAAAATATATACATTGTAATGATCTAATAGTGTTGATTTAAACAGGTGTGTTACATTGAAGGCCACCGTGTTGTCAGCCTGGCCAATGAGATGTTTGGATACAATGGATGGTCGCATTCCATTTCCCAGCAGAATGTTGGTACGACCTGTCTGCATTTGCAACAAGTGTCTAAAACCTATTACTGAAAAACAGTCAGAAATAATCATTTGCACATGCGTCCTTTAAATATTGTCAGTTTTAACATGTTATGGAAATGACAGTTTTTTCTTCTTTTTTTTAATTTTCCAGACTTTGTGGACCTCATCAACGGGAAGTTTTATGTAGGAGTCAGTGCATTTGTCAAAGTGCAGCTGAAGGTTGACTCACAGTCTCATCAATATTAATCATCTGCTCCAGTACGGGTCGTTTAAGTAAAGTGTAACTGTTGTTTTTTTTTTTTTTTCTAGGATGGGTCGTTTCACGAGGATGTGGGATACGGAGTGAGTGAGGGGCTGAGGTCCAAAGCTCTGTCCCTGGAAAAGGCGAGAAAGGAAGCTGTCACAGATGGAATGAAGAGAGCACTGAGGTAAAGATCTTTACAGATGTACATTTATTAACTTTGATTCATGAGAGACATTTTTTAACTTTTCAAAATATTATTTCTCATGTTGAGATGTTTTGGGAATGCCCTTGGAAACTGCATCCTAAATAAAGAATACCTCCTCGCCATAAACAAGATCCCAAAACAGGTCAGTCTGCAATTTAGCATTTTAATTAAATGTTATTATTCAAATCCACAAATTTTTCTAAAACATCACTTCTTCTACACAAAGCCTCCCCCTCCTCCTGACCCGACCCAGACTAAACGGTGTGAGGGTCAGCCGTCAGTAGAGAAGGCTCGGCTCTTTAGTCTGGTCCAGGAAGAGTCTCTTTCGAAAGCTGGACCTGCCCGAATCCCACTGGAGCCCAGATCATTCAAGCAGAACCATTCAGAAGTTCACACCCCCGGAGCTGCTGGCTTTGCTCCCAGCGTGGCGAATGAGAACATCAAGTAAACACTCAAACAGCTCTCAGATCTGCTTCTCTGTTTTACAAGTGATCATCCGCCATAGTCGCTTTCCTCCTCTCCTCTAAGATCTGCCGTGGACTCTGTGGACGTCGTCTCTGAAGCACACACGGACCCCAAGCAGCTGAGGAAGCTCCGACAGCAGCAGCTTCAGCAGAAGTTCAGGAAGGAGATGGAGGCCAAGAGGCTGCAGCAGAAACAGGAAAACTCTGAGGAGGCAGAGGGCGCTGTTGGACGAAAATCCTCCGGAGGTAAAAGTTTCATATTTAACTCCAGTCAGTGACCTCTAACATGTTTACAGGTGGACCTGACACACTTATGAAACATTATCAGAGGATGGTTTGTCATACAGAGAACTGGGATTCACCCATTTTATGTCCTTATAAGCAAATAGTTTAATAATTCCCCATTTAATGTTTTATCTTGCAGGTAATGACAGTGTGCCTGCTATCAGTGGCGCCACAGCTGAAAAGGAGAAGTCCAGCAACAAGGATTTAACAGGTGCTGTAAACCAGTTTCACTCTTGCTTAGTTGGACGTTCCTCTCACATTATTTAATTCTCTACAGATGATCCAGATCTCTGGGATTTCACTCTGGATGGGATGGAGGAGCTGGATGGTCCTGGTGAACCTCCTTCCAAAGGGTCCAGGCCCAGCACTCCTGGGAATCACCAGATGCAGACGCGCAGTAAAACTCCTCTGAGAGCTCAAAGCAAACCTCCAGAGGCGCCGTCCTACAGCAGACCTCACCACCAGACCCCTCATCAGGGGAGACCAGATCAGGCTTCAGGTGAAGCCCTCAGTCCGTGGAGACAAGGGCAGCAGATGAAAAAACGCAGATTGGACCCTTGAGATTCACACTTCTCAAAATGTGTAATCCAGCAGCTAAAGTTTATTTATTTTGTATTTACTTTTAAGTTAAAGTTGCACCAAACAGCTGCTATTAATGTTTTATTCTAAAGTTAAATGTGCTTTTATAATGTGCAAAGAAATGGTAACAGTTGCACCAAATAATGTGACAAATAAATAAGTTTTGTATTTGATATTTTTATTTGTTTTTACATTTTGTACAATGTGAAAAACATACACAAAACATGGAATCACAGGAGTCTGGAGGGATCAGAAATGAGAGTAAAACTGTTTCAGTGGCCTGGAGCGGGTCTGAGTGGACAGATGAGCTCACGGATCTTAACCTTTTGCAGTTTTGTGCTGTACAGTGGCGGGTTAAGTGGTTTTTATATGCAAGATTAAACACCAGTCAAGTAAACATGCAGAGCTTGTATGCAGATAATCTGATGCTGAAGTTGTGCCTGTGAAACTGAAAAAACGACTGCCGGACATCTTCCAATACTCCAAGGAAAGCAAAAAAAAAATCAAACCTTATTCTGATATCAAAAACATTGAAGATGGTAACACATCAGCATGCAAATGTTTTCAACACCCCTCACTCCCTATAAAACTTTAAACATTGCATATTCTGCATTGCAGTAACATTTTTTTTCTCTAGAGAAGATAATTCAATCTACAAGCAGGTGAAAAGAGTCACAACAACAGCATGGCACTCCTGTGAGGTGGTGAGACAACAGCTGAGTCAGCAGGATGACTTCTGAACCTTTGTACAGCTCACTCGCTACTTGAACACGTGCTTCCATGAAATAGTTTAATAATGAATCCACAAAAAAATGTCAGCAAAATCCATGTTACCATGAGCCAAATATAAATATGCAGCCAACACATAAGTAGAGAAAAAGAAACGGTTTTTCCACTTTACTCCGTGTGCTCTTTGTTCTGCAGTCCTGGCGTTGTTTTCAGTGTTGCATGCTCTGAACTGGAGTTTAACATCGATTACTGGTTATTCTGCAGCAGCCACAGCTGGTGGACTGGATGAATCTGGAACTTATTAGTGAGGATGCAAGGCACTAAAGTGTTCCTTGTGTTTATAGATTAGAGTGCGTGTGCATTTCGAGTGGGTCACCACAAGCATCCTCTAGTGACGGAGAACTAACTGAAAGCATTTACCTCACTTTAGCATATATATACAAAAAAGAAAAAAAAAAATAGAAAATGGGTGCAGGGCTGTCATAGAAGAGCTTAATAAATGTCAGGATTATTCCTGCGTGGTGAGAAGGATATTCATAACAACCCCGCAATTGCACTTTTTTTATATTTCTTTAACTACATGTTGTTTAACAACCTTTAATAATAATTACAGTGAAACAACATCAAAATCTGATGACTGAATACAGGTCCATAAAGAACATCGTCTGTTGTATTAAATATACGCATACAAAACCAGACCAGAGAGAACCCCCCCGACGCTTGTGATGGGAGACACACTTAGTGACACTTCCTGTTAAACTGAAACATTTGTATAAATACCATCCCAGATATGATGAGCGTACTCCACAGTTCATCACAATGTAAGAAATGGGGGGAGGGGGCAGCTTTGGAGACACACCGGTCTGCCTGGACTGGGAACTTCAGCAGCGTCGCTTTGTCAGTTGCAAACATAACGGTCAACACCAGGACAATGATCTAATGTGGCAGAAATAAATCTGCATGATATAAAACTTAAATCACAACAACACCAGACTCTCAGAGACAGAAATATGTTAAATACAGAATCGTAACCCAGTGGAGAAATCTCTATGTACAAAGCCGATGTTTAAATGTGTTTAAGGGGGATTTAAGGCCACAGTTACAAGGGACAGCTCATCTACTTCACCATTATTGCATCATACTTAGTAGTCACTGGGATCTATCCGTACTGCAACCCTATGAATGTGTCTAACTTACCAACATCTTTCTTCTCCTAACCCTACACACCATCTCATTAATGGACAGACTTCCTGTCCCACTCTTATTTCTCTTTCTGTACACTTACATTCTCCTCTCACTCACTGATACCACTTCATACACATCTGTATCTCAACAGTCCGGATCAGTAAGGATGTGAACGACAATCCCTCCATTTCCTCTCCCCTTCTAAGGAATGACAATATTGCAACATGTGCTCTCAAGACACCTTTGGCAGCTTTTGGTTACGCCTTTGGTGCATTTCAGGACACAACCACCTTCATCACAGCTTGTTTCCACAGCTAATGTTGGACTAAATGTGGGGACGTTGGTGCTGTGGATGTATATTGCACTCTTCTGCCAGATAGACTTGATCTACCTGAGAGGGCTCGAACCACACAGGTCATCTCTTTACTAGAAACGATAAACAATGTTAAAAGTTGAAATAAAAAAAAAAGCACAATACAAAGCCGGCTAACCAGCAGAAAGCAAAGAGAGGCTGTGGTTCTCGATCGGCGGCGGTCTGAGTTCTCTTCCCTGTTTGGCCCTTCATCTCAGCCTGGAGGAGGGCTCCATCTGGGCTATGTGGGCCTCGGGTTGGCCCCTCCGTGACTGGCTGACATCTGGTTGGTTGGTGTCGCTCCCATGTGGTAGCCTTGGTGAATTGAGGCGGCTGTTGTCGGTGGCTGGTATTGTTTTAGTGGCTGTGCTGGGTTCTGCACGCTGACCTGGCATGTGCCTGTGGGTCCTGCCCACTGAGGAGCACTGTAGGGGGCAGAGGAATATCCAAAGCTCTGGGTGACCGGCTGCAGAGAGCCTTTCCGGGGCCCCAGAGAGGCTGTAGGATTGGTAGCGCTGGAGAGATGAGTGGTGGTGGTGGTGGACGTGTTGTTGGAGGGTGTGGGTGCAGGGCAGAGGAAGCCTGGAGCAGAAAACTTACGGCCCATGTTGCCTGAAGGAATAACCTGTAAAATCAAACAAATATCAAACATACAATAACAAACAGTCAGAAATGCTTTAAGACAGCTGTATGTTTTAATACTGAACACCTACTTCATGTTCAAGCGTGGCCTGTGCTCCAGTTTTAGGTCCTTTCTTGCACTGGGACAGGCTGATAACATCTCTGGCCCAGTTATCCACCAGTTGGTGTAGGTCGTCAGTAAAGGTGCCCTTCCCCTTCTGGGTTTGAGAGCCAGAAGGAGGAAGTCCAGCCACCTGGGAAACTGAAGTAGAAACATTCTGACAATGACCAGATCCATTTGCAGCGCTGGTTCCACTTGATCCTGGAAACACAGAAGAATGAGTGAGACGCGATTCAGAAAGTGAATTAAGGAGTAAAACAGGAGCTATGACACACCAGTAGAGACGCTGCTGAAGCTCGGCAGGGACGGAGATGTTGTGAGACGTTCTGTAGACATCCTGCTTCCTGCTGCTTCTGTTGCAGAAGGTAAACCCTGCTTTGGAGGGGACTCGGATCCGTGAATCTGAGCTGAGGTCCAGATCAGAAGATACCAAAAAATAAGTTAACATTTCACAGGAAAATATTCAGAATTTTTCATTGCTTATTAAAAACTCTTCCACACAGACCTGAGTGTATGGGACTGGGCTGTCCACTGCTGCGACCTTTGTAGGTTTTGCTTTTGGTCCTACGTCGACCTCCAGCCATAGCAACAGCAGGAGAAAAGACGGATGGAGGGGGATCTTTTCCCAATCGCGAGTACAGAGCTTCTATCTCCTCCTTCTGACGAGCCTGCAAGGACTGAATCTCCATCATGTGTCTGCAGGAGGAATAATAAAAACTGTGTTAGAGCGAAATAAAGGAGAAGTTTAGGTAACTAAGATGGCAAGTCAGTATAACACACTTTTCTCTGAGACGACTAATTTCTTTCTGGAGGGCTTCGTCCTCCGTCCCTGAGTCATCATCGTTGTCGCTGCTATAATGGGCGTGTTTGTTCAGGGGGTCGGAGGTGGAGGGTCCATTCTGCATACTGGAGCCATGTGATGGACTGGAGCTTGGTGCTGGGGTCACTGCAGAGATTTAAATACTTATTCTTTGAATCACACATTTTTAGTTGTGATGTGTCTAAAATAAGTTTATTTGATTCTCGTCAATATTTCATGCTGCTGTTTTTGTACAGGGATACATTTAAACCTCATACTGCTGTATCTGTTCTAGTTTGTTTTCAACCTGCTGCACACCTGTGACGAAAAATCGTCCCACTTTAGCCCCAGCAGACGGCTCAGACGTGGGGATGCTGCTCTTGGACACGTGGAAGCGTCCAATGTTAGTGGTGTGACCGACGGGTCGGTCAGGGACAGAAGAGGCTCCATCAGCTTCACTGACTCCTTTGGGCAGAGGGGACGACCTGTGGAGAGTGTTTTCTGGACTCGAGGGTGCAGAGGAGGACGATGAAGAAGAGGATGAAGTAGAGGACGGTGTGAGGGATGAAGAAGAAACAACACTGGACGGCTCTAGAGCGCTGCCAGGTGCACCATCAGAGGTCTGGAGGTCAGGAAAGAGATCACGAGGTTTCAGGAAGTTCAGCTGTTATGATGAACGATGTTTACTTAAAGAAGTGACTGAAACTTACTTTGAATCCTTCTTGAGGCAAACCTGCAGCTGAGATCAGCACACTGTCCCCTTCCTGGATAGTTTCTGGACTTAGAGCTCGTTTTAGCTGGGTGTCCAAGTTTCCCTGAAGCTGCTGGGACTACAGGGTCACACAAACATCAAAAACACATTTAAAACAGACCATAACACACACACACCAAAAATCCAATGAACTATAATGATAAAAATTAAGGAGTTCTTGAATAAATCAAGCCAATATTAGTAACACACCAACAACCCCAAACTAGAGGAAAAGGAGCAGCCATGTTTATATCGAATGAATTGAAGTAAATACACTATTTTCACCACAGGGGGCGGTATTAGGTACATTTTGAGAGTTTTAACTCTTCATAAGTATTTTTCTAGCAGCCCTAATGAGGAAAAAAGGTCAAAAAATTAAAAAAAACAAACACTGCACTGCTGATATGGACGTCAACAAAAGAAAAAAAGAACAGTCTACAGGATCAGAGACTAAAATATTTCTGGAATGATGGCATTGGCTTAGTGTTAGACGACGGAAACATATGTGCATTCTAAACACACAACAGACAAAAGTTACTCTGAGAAAAGCTACAATCATAAATGACCTCAATGCATTTAGGAAAAAAACAAACATTTTAGAAAGACTTAATAACGTCTGATCATTTTAAAATATTTTTGACTTAATTAGTCAAACGGACCCTAAAATCACCCATTCTGGTTCACCTCAGTCATTTATTAGATTAAGAATATATTTGGATTAGAGACGACCTCCTACTTTTAATGAGACCTTATTTTGGTAAACGAGAGTTAGTGGATCTCACCTGATGTGGTCCAGGAAATGGGGGCAGAACTTCAGAAGGTGGTGTAGCAGAAGTATCACAATCAGTAGGTAAAGTCTGAGTTTTAAAGAAAAAAATATTAAAACATGTGAGCACAGATTTAAAAATGTGGATTTATTTTTAAGTGCTGCATCATTCACACACCTGCGCCCTGGCCTTAGCAGGAGGGGTCTGGGCGTGTCCTGCTGGTGTCGTGGTGGAGCCCAGAACATCTTGTACCCCAGAACTGAGGGGAAGGTTAGATGGGGGCAACATGGTGGTTCCAGGTGGAGGAGAGGAGGTTCCAGCAGGAGGAGAGGAGGTCCCCGTGCTCTGACTGGGATCCAATGGCACTGAGGAGGCGGTGCTCTGGTCTTTAAAGAGGGAGCGGAGCTTCATATCTAGAGCTTGGATGTCGTCTCTGCCGGCGGTTTTAGACTGGACCTCAGGTCCCTCTGACTCCACCTGGGCCTGACTGGGTAATGGAGTAGGAGGTGGGGGCTGAGAAGCTGTAACGGCGCTGTTAAAGGGCTGCTGCTCTGAAGAAGGGACAGTTCCTACAGAAGTGGAGGTACCAGCAGCTACAGAAGAGACCGGGGTGTTTGGCTGAGGCGCAGGGACCACAGGGACCACAGGGACGGAGGTCTGTGATGATGGAGGAGAAACGGTGGAGGATGGAGGAGGGACGCTAGCAGATGATGGAACCTGTGAGTGAGCCGTTTCATGTGAGGACGGGGGTGGTGGACTGGACTCATTAACTACAGTGTGGGGCTGAACTGGTGCAGGTGAAGGTGAAACCCTCCCACCTGGAGCAGGTGGTGGGGACGTAGTAGTAGATGTTACAGAAACAGTGGTGGAAGCCACAGCTTCTGGAGGAGATGGGACACTGTTAGAACTTGAACAAGCATCAGTATTGGGAGCAGCGGGTGGCTCTTGCTCAGTGACAGCAGGATCTAAGGTGTTGCTTCTATCCACACGGGCCTGCTTGACTTCCCTAAAGGCCTGCTGCAGAGTCCCAGATGGAGCAGAGTGAGAGAGGCCCAAGGGAGCTACGGGAACAGCAGACAGATTTAGCTAACCAGCTAAAAATGGTAATCTCAAGAACAGGCTGGAGTTATCTTTCTCTCTTACCATCATCGCTAACAGATGTATTAGCAGAAGGAGGTCCAAAGAACTGCTCTTTAAGACGAGACTCTGGGACGGGGCTGACTATGAACCTCCGTCCTGCTGAGTGAACCACTTGAGACGTAGTACTGGGGGAAATACCTGAGGAATCCGACAGATTTAGAGTCACTAAAAAAGAAAAACGCTGAGTGTAAAATGAAAACTGTATAAAACTTGAAATGCTGTTACCTGGCACCATGGGAACAATCAGCTGTGGCTGCTGCTGGAGATCCCCAATCTGCAAAGAGATCAGATGTTAGTTTCAGCAGGTAGGGAGGAGGAAACTTTCAATGCTAATTAGACTGATGAGATGGTGAGTGGAACAAACAGACCTGGGGGAAGCCTTCCTTCATGCCCTCTCTTTTCTCGTCAGCCATTTCTATGACCTCGCGGACCTGCTCGATGAAGGACTCGCGCTCACTCTCCAGGATGAACTCACTTTCAACCTGAATGCATCAAAACAAGCTTAGATGCCGAAGGTGATATATACTGAGAATGTTTGTCACACATGAATACAGGGTTTAGTGTGAATATGTGACTTCACTACCATAATCTTTGCAATCTCCTCTGGGTTATCGCCATCAAGATCAAATTTGAAGGTCACCATCTTCCTGTTGTGTGTTTCCAGCTGGCACTCTGCTACTCTGTCTCCCACATTAGAAATCTGGATAAAAAAAGATTTAAGCAGAAACTTCAGAGACAAAGAACGCCAGGAGCAGAACGAATGAACGCGAGGATAAATAAACACGTACACTGAGAACATTCAGCTTGGCCCTCGTGGTCTTCTCGTGTCGTGAGCGGCTGCGAACCGACCGCCGCTGATGGCGCTTCATAGAGCGACCCTCGTGGCGACCCCCGGATGCAGAATTTCCTTCATTTCCATCACTAAGACCCGAAGCTGCATCTGACAGGCAGCTAGGAGAAACAGAATAATACAAAAGTAGTTGTTTGAAGCTCGTGAAATCAGAATGTTGACAAAGAAAAATTATTATTTGGCTTACCTATCTGTAGACGGAGGTGCGAGGGCAGAAGATCCAGCAGACTGCTCCACTGGTGTTGGCAGAGGCATCGTCACAGAACCCTGAAGCAGACAAACACAACAAAGCAACAGTTCAGCTTAAAATGGATCTGATCATTTATATGGAAATTCCATCGACTTAAATTTGAAACATTTTCACATCAACCACCAGGTGGCGCTGTGCAACAGGATGACAACACTTCTGGAGGACATGACAGCTTTGAGATGTAAAGATAGCTTTTTTAATTATCTTTATAAATCAGCTCAGTTCCTGCTGATACAAAAACCTGTTAAATGTGTTACTGTTCTATAAATCCAACCTGTGTGTAACAAGCAATGATACGACTGGAACTAACTGCCTAAAATCTGCATGGATCTACGGTTTTAATGGAGAGATTTGAATTTCAGCAAACTGAAATAGCCCATTAGGGTTCTCACTAACATTTTACATAAACCCTAGAAATATGTTTCCTTCAGGTGTGAGCGTGCACACGCTGCTTGGTTTGTGCTCTGTGAAAGTACCTGCAGGACAGAGAGGCATGAGGCCTGATACAGGAAGTAAAGGTGCTCTGCGTTGATTGGTGGAGACATGATAGGAGGACTTGGATCATTGGCCCAAGACTAAAAGTCATGCAAGAACAAGCAGCATGCTCAAGGAAAAAGGTAGAAAAAAAAAGACAGATGTAGGAAAATGGGTTGCATGTTCAGAAAAACAAAAAGACAGAATGACATTCATATTGTTCAGCGAAGCGGGGAGAATAGAGTTAAAGCACACACACCTATCAGCCACAACATTATGACTAAACCAGGAAATAATTATTTAGTCACGAAAACAGCTCTGATGAGTCTTGTGAGAGACAAATTAGCCAACAGCCATAGATCCTTTAGGCCCTTTGGATAACAGGGAGGAGTTTTTGTGCATTAGACTAAAAGTAGATTTGGTTTCCTGGCATTGGTCTGATATTAGGACAGACTGATGCGTACGTAAGCGTATGTGTTAAAGCAAAAATAATAATAGTGAACCGTAAACATGTGCACCTGCAGCTGCTGAGCTCCAGCCTGTGGTTGTGGCTGTGGCAGGTTGGTCTCTGGCTGCTGCTGCTGAGGAAGAACCGTCTGAGGCGGCTGGGGCATCATGACCTGCTGAGAAGGAATCTGTAAGAATAAAAGGGATAACCATTATAGACAATGAAGTCATACTGGGATATAGGGTGCTTTGTGAGAGCCTGAATTCTTTCTACTTTGAATTTCCGAAGCTTTCCTGTTAAACAACATTACAACAAAGTTAGGTCATCTGTTTGAAACTCTAGCTGCAAGGCAAGGCTCAGTTAAAACAATGTTCTTGTGCTACGTTTAGATTCCACGAAGCCCCGGTTCACAGATTAGGTTCCTAAATAAAAACTACAAGAGGCTACCAAACATCCGTTCAATTACTTTGTTCACTGCTGTAAACGTGGTGTTACTTGTTGGGTCCACACCAGTAAGAGTTAATTTAACTCTTTTTGGAGAGTTGGTACTTTAACTCTGATTTAGTGTCCAAAACCAACTCTTCTGGAGTTAACACGTAACACTGGTGTTAAGAGTTACTATATTAACTCTAACACTAGTGTTAAATTGTCAACTCCAGAAAAGTTGTTTTTTGACACTAAATCAGAGTTAAAGTACCAACTCTCCAAAAAGAGTTAAATTAACTCTTACTGGTGTGGACCAACATAGACACTTTAAAAGTGTCTATATGGGTCCACAAGATTATAGGCTAGTGTTGGTAGTAAGAGAGGCCAACTAAACAGAAATTAACTGAGATGACTAGAAAACTAAGAATCCGTTGCAAAAACAACTTTTTAAAGCAAAGAATTTGAACTATTTAGGAGAAATTGTTTTTTTTTTTTTTACTTTGGATGTTTATGATTCATCTTTGCTGTAGTGGTACATGAGTATTTATAAGGTGTTTGCAACAGACCCAAATGCAAGTCATTAAAATGATCATGCTGTATAAAATATACCTGTGCAGGTGCAACTGAAGCAGACTGGTTGGTGGAGATGACATCAGGCGGAACACCTTGTATCTGTAGCAGGAAAACGACAAATAAACAAGCACATGTTGAGAATTCAGACCAGAATGAAAGTAAAAAGCAGAGCTGAGGTGAGTCTACCCTCGCCAAATAAAACCAGTAAGTCGAGTTGGATTCTTTTATGGATGGCACTTTTAATTCTAACCAACAGAGACTAGCTTAGCCTCTGATTTTTTATGATAACTACAAAAGGTTTTAGGGGTTTAAGAATAAAACATCTAAGTCAGCTAAATTTCCTCACCGCTGCCAACTGTTGTGCTGGATCATTCTGAACCTGTGAGCACGGCGCCTGCGTCTGAAGGTGCTGACCTGGAGCACCGTAGGAGACTCCAGGCTGAGGAGGCAGGGTCTCGGGAAGGACAGAAGAACCAGGTAGTCTGTCCCCCATGTCCCGCACTGCAACAGGAGACAAAAGATGAACAGACATCAATCTTTCAGAAACCAAACCAATGTGCTCTGAAGCAGAGATTTTAAATATTTACCTCCTCCAGTGTGCTGTGGCTGTTGGTCAGTCTCAGGTTCCTCAGACTCTGGCTGGATACTGGTTACACTCTGACCCTGAACTGGGACCTGAACTTGCCCGGCTGACTGGGGAACATAAGGGACCCCCTGGGACATGCCGGTCAGGTGGGTGGACTGAGCAGAGCTGTAGCTAGAGTTCTGGAGGTTTTGCTGAGAAGCTGGTTGAGCACTGATCTGTGAGCTGGGCTGGTTTGGTTGTGGAGCCACATACGAAGTAGGCTGAGGAACTGGCTGAGACTGGGGCATCTCAATGCAGGACGGCTGACTTGGCTGCTGTGATGACAACTGATTCTGTAGCTCCTCTTCGAGCTTTCTCTTCTCTTGATCTTCTCTGACCTTCAAAATAATCAGCATGATTAAATCCATCCAACCCTGATAGGAACACCAAAGTACATAAATAATCATCTTCTGATAAGATGATCTAAAATCATGAGCTACCTGCTGCCGCTGTGCCCTCTTGCGACTGATCAAAGACACCCTGTCCTTTATGGCCTTTGCAATGGTTTTGTGGTCACCTTCACAAATGTAACCAGACTCAACCTATGAAAGAAAAACACAAGTCATTAGTGATCACATGAGGAACACATTTTCACTAAAGCATTCAGTCAGTGGCCCTTTTTACACAACATATCAGTGCAAAAAAATGTTGTTAAACTGCTGCTATTCTAGTTGGTTTCCCTTTCACACGCCATAGCATCAACCATAACCCTGTCATTTTGCCTGTATTTACATATGCAAAAATACACCAATGGGCAAATAAAAAGCACATCAATCCCACTTGAAAGGAGCAGAGTTTAAAGTAAAAAGTTGTTTAAATTCACCATTTCCTGAGCCACGTCGTCTGGGACATCTTTGTGGAGGTCAAAAGAAAACTCAATGGCTTCGTTGTCTTTGTACTTCCCCTTAAGTTTCTTTATGTCTTCGATTCTCAGCCACAACTTAATTGCCTCCATCTCTCCGTCATCCTCTTCTGCCAGCTCCACCCGCACACCTGTATCCTCCTGGAAGAAGGCGTGGTTCAGAAGGTCTTTGATGGAGTACCTAAATGGATGGAGAAGTCTAGTGAGGAAAGGAAGGTTTCCCCCTAGTAATGGATACCCTGAACTTATGTCCTAAAATATGAGACCTCTCATCCTTGTTCTGGCGAATACATCCCTCTATGATCTCCTTTACTTCAGGAATGGCCACCTTATCGAAGCTGCCCGGCTTCACCCCCTAAAGAAAACACAGAACCCTAAATGATTACTACTTTCAAAAACGTACCTTTCATTTGTCTGGAAAACACCTAGTAACTACCTCCTCCTTTCAATTTTGTTGGTCAAAAGAGATAAAACTTTCTGCCTTTAATTACACTCAAAACTTACCCTTCTTCAATTTAAATGAGAAAAAAAAACTCTTTAGCCTGTGCTTTCCACCGAATGCGTAAGCGGTACCGCAACGTAATAGATGCGTTTTCCCCGTGACCTCAGAGGCGCGGCCCTTCCTACCAGGAGCCCACGAAACCACAAGAGAACTGCAAGATCACGCGTGATTTCGTCAGTGTTCACATGATAACTAAGTAGAAAGACGGCAGCATGCATCCAAAAGGTCTGTGGTTTATTTTCTGTTCTTTTCACCTCCACCAAAGAGGTTATGCTACTGCTGGCGTATTTTATTTTGTTAAGCAATAGGAAATCTGGAAATATCCGCCCTACTGGTTGAAAGTGGAATTACAACTACCATAAGCAACCCTGCTGCAGCCTGCTGTAGCTAGCGCTAACAACGAGCTAACACTAACATGAGCCAACTAATACTAAAATAAACCACAAAGTAAAAAGAGCCACACTGGTGAACAAAAATATATTATTACTTACAAAAATATTATTACTTACAAGTTATTTGTCTCTGCTGGTTTTATTTTTATTTTGGTTGTACAGCACCTTGGTGGCCTGCTTCATGCCTGTAAGGTGCTTTATAAATAAAGGCTCATTTGATTTGAAGTCCAGTAGCAACAAAGCCAGGTCACCATCAGTCCGTGATTTTGTAGCCTCCTTTAGCTCCCTCGAACTAGTGCAGGCCACGCCTATGTTCACTCTGGTTTTAGCTCTTTGCTTCACCTCCAAAGACATTACTCTCTTACTTTTACTTCCAGGCTTTGCCATGATGCCAACAGAAAAAGCAAACTTATTCTTTCTTCTTCTTTTTATTGATGATTGGCGAACTGAAAATGCTAACCGCTAGCATTACAGCTAACAGCCGTAAAGCAGGTATAAGAGCGCCCCCTAGAACACCTACCCGCTCCACAAAACTATCTAGTGCAGTTTTTGGTCAGCAGAGGGCTGCAGAGTGGTGTCAAATATGAAACGGGTCTAGTTTCTAACTCAACAATCACTGAGATCAATGTTAACACTTTAGCTTAAAGTTTAAAAAAACTATCTATTAGGGCTACACAATATTAGGAAAACTTGCGATATGCGATAACAGTGCTTAATATTGCGATATCGATATTACTTACGATAAATTAACAAATACTTAAATCTTGTGTTTGTTGAACACAAGTAATTTGAAATAATAGTCATGCTGTTTGAATTATGAGTTCTTTCTCGCTAACATTTTCCGCACACGTCTTACCCTCAGTCACTGCGACGCTCTCTAAGCTAACTCAGGTGTTTGCTAGCCATCCAAATGAAGTGCCGTCCACCTAGGCACCAAGGCATCTGACCTATAAGAACCCAACCGATTGGCCAAATGGGTGAATGGCTCTATTTGACTTGTCAAATACTTCATGCTTCCTTTTGATTGACAAAATGCATTATGTGTAGCAAAAATCTGAGATGACCATTAATCTAATAATTTTTCTGTTTTTTGCGATATGTCTATTGCGCATGCTGATATTGCGATGACGATATATTTGCGATATATTGTGCAGCCCTACTATCTATTGTTACTTTAATTTCCTGCATACCCCAATCTGAACTGCTGAGCTTGACGTGTTCTGGAAGCGTAAAAAACAGACCCGGTACGTAAATATAGCATAGCTCTGCGACGCTTCTAGGACGTGCCACTGTGCGTCCAATGGAAACACACCCATTGACTATAACGGCGGCTTTTAGCTGCATATTGCACTCAACAGACGTTATGCACCGCTTCCACATTTGGTGGAAATCTGCATATATTTCAGTTTGGAAATGAAAGGTCAGACATCCTAATGACACACCACCTCTACTCAAAAATACACCACTGAATAGGTTCCACAAAAACTAAAATAAAAAGATAAGAACTTGAGACAGATGGTTGATGAGGATGGAAGGCTACAGTAGAAAACGCCAGAAACCGGTTTGAACTCCTTATCTAAGAAGCTTTCCAGAAAAAGAATGAATCACCAGTGACTATTTTAAAAGTATGTCAACATGAACTGGATGACTAATGTGTTAAACGTTTTACAGAAACAGAGATATGACTGTGCTTACTCCACTGTATGGTTAGCTAACGATTTGACTAACAATTAAAAAATAAGAAAGAAATATAATGAAGTAATGGAGATTGTTGGGCCACAAAGCACATTTTCTCTTTAAAGATTAGAGTGGACTGAGGACAGAAATAGAAGATAAACTAAAAAGTGTCAACAGCAATGGAAAATGACTCCAGAGACAATAGCCTTCTTGATACACAGGAGGAGGTGAAGGCATGGCTGAGGCGTGACACGGAGGGTTGAAGAGGAGACTTACGCTGGTTACTCTGCGGTAGATCTGTGCAGCATTCTGGCACTCTGAGTAAGGGTACTCTGAGGTGGCCATCTCCAGCATGCACATTCCAAAGGCATAAACATCCACTGACTCGTCGTACTTCTCCTCATACATCTCAGGCGCCATGAACTCAGGGGTACCTTAAATCAAAACAACCATTCAGAACTCTCGGAACTCCCTTACTGATTGAGTGGGCTTCTCACAACCCATTGCCCCTCTGCTCCTCTAACCCATGGGGGGTTGAGGAAGAGGAGGATGAGAAGAGTGACCAGTCTGATGGCATCTCCTGGAGTAGAATCTGTGAGGTGAAAGTTGGAGGAAAGAAAAAAAAAAGAGGGAGGGAAAGGAAAGCAAAAAAAGAGACAAAAAACAAAAAAGGAGGGGAAAGTGGGCTCAGTTAGACTGTAGAGAGAAACGGACGTGTTTGTCTGTGTAAGACCTCGACATGTTGGTATAGAAAAGGGTGACTATGGTAACCAATGTGCAGAACACAGTTTTTGGCGAAAATTTAAATTCTTATGACACTCAAACTCGAGGCACTCACTTTCCTCAAGACGGAGCAGAGTTACGTCGGTTGGTGACTAAGCCAATTAGCTCTGTAAGGAAAACGCGACTAGCTAAAAAAGTAACTTTTGTCAAGACCTTATGTCAAACAGGTGTAACATTACCCTTTATAGTACACTTACCTTTGGAAGTTTGACTTACCATCTCCTCCTGACCTGCAGGAAAAAACGGTTACGGTCAAGGCTGACAGAAGCAGATTCATTAGCTAGTTACAGAGCTGAATAATGTGTCCTGTACATCAGCCATTTTGTAAATGGTTTATTTATATTCAATCTCAGGTCCTACACAGAAAAACTCATTTTGGTGATTTTATCGTAATTGTTTTTGAAATTGATGTGTATTACAGCACACAGTCGGACTTACCAGGCCCATAAAAGATACTTACTCAATGACCAGCAGTACCCTATTCATTCCAAACAGCAGAATGGGGCACAGCTGAGGCTAGAGCCTACGTTTTAAGAACATACTAAAGAATGTGAACAGAAAACAAAAGAAAAAAAAAAAGGAAAAGGAAATATAAAATGCTGACAGAGAGAAAGTCGGGAGACCTCCCTGGACACAAAGATGAAGCAAAAAGACTCTGCAGTCCTGCAATATTTTAAGACAGCAAGAGACAAACACTAGAAAAAAAAACCTGTTGAGGAAAACCCATACAAAGAGATGTTAAAATTTTAATCATAACTGGCAAACAGACCACATATTTCCAAACCACAGAACAAAGACCAGTCTAAGACACAAACAAAGGTCATATCTAATGCCCCCAAAAAGGCATGACGACTATTAAACTAATGAAACCGTTACTTATTACGAAGAGAAACGTTAGGCGCTACTTACAGTCAGTAGATGCCTGGGAAAAAAAAGGCTTTTTTTTTTGGAGAAACAGAACAGAAATGCTCTCTACATGGACTAAAATTTATAAACAAAAAGTGTCGGAAAAGAGGAAATGTCTTGTGGTTATCTGCCTAAGATCACCACGGTCTTTGGCCTCCATTTTGAGCTGTGGTTTGAGAGACAGCTGAAACACTGTGGTCTGTTTTTGAACCACACAGTCAGAAAAATCACATGTTTTCATGAGACATAATATTCACAACTTTAAAAGAAGTATACTGCCCCACAGGGGTCAGGAGGCTGAATTGACTTGGGATTCATACCTATGACACTCTTGGCAAAAGATGCACGCTTGAGCGTGGCGAGTCCCAGGTCTCCTATCTTGACGGATCCTGTTGGTCCAGTGATGAAGATGTTGTCACACTTCAGGTCTCTGTGGATGATCGGGGGGGCCCGGGTGTGAAGGAAGTGCAGTCCTTTCAAGATTTGTCTACACCAGCTTCGTAGCACTTTGATTTTCATCACCTTGAACCGCTTCAGATAGCTACAAGAGAACAGATCGTTATTAGGACAAACTGTCTGAGATCCACAGAACAAGTTTAATGTGAACTTTCTGATAAAAGCCGATAACAGAGCAAATGCACTTGCGTTATATTTTTAACTGTACTTTTAGAAAACAGTAAAAAAAAAAGTTTTTAATACACGAGGAAAGTATTGATCATAAAGATTGATCCTTATCAAGAACCATGCCTGTGTAGATTTGATAGTATCTCAGATAAACTCAGACTCACGTTTTGAGTGTACCAGACGTCATGAGTTCTGTGACCAGTACAATGCACTTCCTTCCCTTGGAAGGTCCCTCCCAGGAGTCATAGAAGCGAACAATGTTGGGATGCTGCAGTCCCTTTAACATCCCCGCTTCCTCCTTAAAGCGTTGCCGCTCGGACTTAGAGAGCTTACGATCCTGCAGAAAACAAAACGAGAAAAGAGTCATCCATATCTTTAGCTGTGTGTAAAATATGCTGCAAAAAAATTAAGAATAAAAACATCTATGGTAAAGTACAGTTGCTGAAATTTAGTATCTAAATGTATATTATCTGAGCTTTCAAACTGCCGAAAACTTTAAAGGAAAGCTTCTTCTCATGCAAAAATTGTCCTTGTGCTTGGAACCAGATCCAGCTGAGATCAGGAGGATGTGGTTTCATTTTCTCTGGCAAAGACTGAAAACCAAAAGAATGTGTCTAACTTTGGGAGTCATTCCATACAAACCAAAATCAGAAAAGCAACCGATAAAAAAAATGACACAAACCGTCAAAAAAATAAAGTTAACAGCGTTTTTTGTTTTTTACATTTTATCCATTATATTACAGTAGCTGCACTTGGTCACATGACACAATGAAATCGTTTATTCATTGTGGAGAAAAGAAATATTTAATTTAACCACTTTAATGAGGTTGATTCCACATTTTGTCCTTGGACCACCTATTGGCATGAAGCGTTCACTATAATGCACAATTCTCCTAGATACTTGTTTAATTTAAACGTGTCATCCATCACAGCAACTCAAGACAACAACTAAAATAAACAATACAGAAAATAGAGGATATAATCTATTTCTCCATTTCTGATGCATTTTTATAAATTTATCATAAAATTTTAAAAATTTCAATAACTAAAGAAGAACTGAATGAAAAAACCCACAAACCGAATATGAACTTTGAATTCATTGCTTTATTATGTTTTTTTTTTTTGCATTAACAAAAACCCTGAAACATGTTGAACCACCCCCTCCCAACATAGCATAGCCTAGCATGACCCACATTCACAGAATGCATGACTACAGGGCTGGACGCTCGCTGCGCTTGGATAAGCCACATGAAACCCAATAGCCAAAGACCTCCCCAGAAGCCCCAAGCGACTTGGACACATGCCAAGCTGTCCAGGAAATTCAGCCCATTTGTGAGCAGCAGAGGAATTTCTGACTTGGCAGGAGTTAGGAAAACTTTCCAGTGTCCCCCCAGAAAAAAAGACAGAAAAAGAATCTCAGATTGCAGCTTTAGCTGGAGAGATGTAGGGAGTTTTCATGTCGAAAGCAAACACTGGGCAGACAAAACAAGTTGAAATATTTAAAGGGCAAAAAAAAAGGCACTAAGCTTAAAACCAACAACAACAAACACAAAGTGAGCTGCACTTCATTGGGCAAAAGACTGAAAGAACCAGTTTTGTGACATATTTACTAAATCTATTTGTACTCCTTCATGCTTCCTTCTCGTCTACATGATATCTCAATATAAGAATGCAAAACATCCACAGATGTACATTCAGTCATCCCTAAAAGCATATTTATACACTGACAGCTGTCTATAAACAAATGCATGCCTCTACCAAGACCAAAATAGTCAAGAGATCATTTGAATGGTAAAAAAAAAAAAAAAACAAGTATAGAGTGATATTCTGAAATCTACTTTAACTTCCGCAAAGTAATAATGGACATTTGAGTCAGGCTGATTCGTCTTATTTTAAAATGATCTGTATGGGCGGGGGGCTACACAAAGCTTGGCCACCTTTTATCAATCAGTGCGTTTACATGTGCATCTAGGCAGGGGTAGGGAACTCTGGTCCTGGAGAGTCACTATCCAGCACGTTTTAGAGGTTTCCCTGCTTCAACACACCTCATTTTAATCAGAAGGTGATTAACAGGCTTCTGCAGAGCTTGATGAGCTGCTGAACAGTTGAATCAACTGTGTTGAAGCAGGGAAACCTCTAAAATGTGCTGGATAGTGGCTCTCCAGGACCAGGGTTCCCAACCCCTGATCTAAGGCAATCTAGGTCAATTAATAAACTGGGAGCCTTTTTTAGAGCGAGTTCTCCTTCAGCAAGACTAATGCGTTTACATGCATTTAAAAAAATGATGTCACTCTATTTAGGGCAATAGTTCTGTTTTCTGATGCGCATGTAAACGTTTATTTTCTACCTATCCCAATAAATTACTGCTATATGATGACTGCTGATGGCATTTTAGATTAAACTTCTAGTAAGATTTGAGGCATTTAATTCCATCGTAAAATCCCATCTACAGTTAACTACAAAGTGAAATGGAAAGCACTGCTTCTAGGCAAAGTCCCTCATAAATAACCCAACACCTCCTACATTAGACCGGGAGGAAAAGGCCTGTGAACATGACAAGACTAAAGGCTAGAGGAGGCTCTTCTGAGCCCATTTAGGTAAGAGCTAAAAGATGTGATTAATGGTTTCACTTCCTGGTGCCGAACTGTGAATGGCTTCACGTTGGCATCATGATAGCATGACTTATGACAGAGAACAAAGATCACTGTGGAACTACAAATCAAATGTCATAACCAGAATAGGTCATTTCACATTTCTATAGTAAAAGTGAATTTAGTCAAAAGCAGTTTGATTATGTGCTCCAAAAATCCAACACTATACAATTCATAAAAAAATCTCCTTTCCTTTGCATGGTCTCCAGTTCTCTCAGTTTAATGTTTGTAGTGTTGTTAGTTAGTACTGTTCAACTGTGAAAAACTCAAATGAGCATTGTAAAGAACATTTACTGACAAAATAAAACAAATCTCCTTTAGAAACTCAGAAACATCAGAGAAAAGGTCAAACATGGCTGAGGATATGTTAGAGCTGCATAATGTGGTGGCTGGGAACAGAAAAATCTTGTGCTATGGTTGTTTTTGGTAGAACCAGTTACAAACTTGCTGTTGCACGATTCTTGGTCGATAACTGCAAAGGTTTCAGTGGAAAAACCCAACTAGAGCCCGGGGCAGCAGTGTGTGTGTTACAACTACAAGATGCTCTTGAGCTTAGCAATCAGAAAACTCAGCATTTATTCCAGTGTTTATCACTGTTTTAGTGTTAAAGGTGGGGTGGATGTGGTTTTGCTGGAGCACTTTTTACTATATTGCTTAAAATGCTCTTCACATACTGATGCCAACCAATAAATTAAATGTTCAATCCTGGAAAAACCCCATCAAATCACTGTCAATGTCCCGTTCTTAAAGCAGCAATCAGGAGTTTTCCTCCTTTCAGGAATCATGTTATCATAGACATCTAGACAAACCGTAGCAGTAGTAAAAAGATTTTGCTCTGCTGGTCGGTCTAGCCGTGCTCCATTGTAGCCTCGGCATTTCTACCATTGGCTCAGCTAAGCGTAGGCCTGGGCAAGTTTGTAGAGAGATATTAGGCAGGCTTAGCACCATTATGGCTAAGTTTTTTATGGCGATGGCAGAGCTGCGACTGAGTATTTTACAAAGATGGCAGCGACTCAGGAAAAGCGCTCTTTAACAGCTTTGGTATCAACATTTACATTGGCGTTGTCCGTGCGGAGCCTATCACTTTTTTCGGCCCTTATTTAAAAAAAGGATGGTGCATGGCAGGCTGCCCTGTTGACAGATTTACGTAGCGAAAAAATATGTAACGTTCCAACTGAGTCCAGACATTTTGAAAGACAACCATAGATCCTGCCCCTATGACTGAGCTCTGTCTATGGGTCGTGGCCAGATTTTATATTTACACATATAAGATGGCTTTCCAGGCTATAATTATGTTTTAATTTTTTCATAATCTGTAAAAGTAATGGTCTTACCCTATACTGTGATATAATGTAGGCAACACGTCTTTTTTTTTTGCTGAGCCTGCCCCTTGTCCCCTAGATATATATCTATAAACAACATACCTGAGAATAATAATTTGAAAATTATGTCTTTTAGCTCTGTTGCCCGGCTAGAGGTGTGTGTTCACGAATGAGGGGCGTTGCTTCCAGCCATAATAATGGAAGAAAGGGAAAGGGGCTTGAGGTGCGATACAATTTCCTCCTGTAGATGGTGCACTCTGAGACAAAACTACAAATTTTCAGTTTTAATGATTGGATCATAATCCATCATCATCATCCAATGGTTTGGCACGGGTTCTAGGAGTTTTGATCTGTTGTTCGTTGGGTTTTCCCAGATTGTTGGTGGTGAGCTGCTGTGATTTTGTAGTAATGAATAAACCAAGAAAGCTCTACATTTTCACCATGAAAACGCCACACTATATTAGCTTAGCATGCTAAATTGTTCTATGATTACATTGGTGTGTTATACTAGGAATTATGGCAGAAAAGGTGCCAACAATGGGTCGAAAACGTAGGATGGTGTTATGTTTTTATGGTTGTTTGACAGGTTTAGTCAAGATTGTCTCAGGTTATGGTACATGTGTCTATTATAATAAAGTAGAATGAATTAACATTAACCTAGTGAGCCACGACACATCAGAATGTGCATACTCTCAAACAGTTTCACAATCAATGTTTCATATCCTGATTAAACACAAGTCAACTGTAAAAATGGCTGCTGATACTTCAGACTGTAAACATTAAATACAAATGAGAGCAAATGTGGAACCAGGGCAAAGTGTGGCAAGCAGCCATAAGCCCAACAACTTCTGTGATCCATTACATGGAAACCATAGGTCAGGCCACACCTTTTGTTTTAACCTCAATTACACACCTGTAGATGTTAGTGATTACGGCACAGCTGGGCGCTAAATGTAATCACCTTTATAATCCTTCCGGCCCATATAGGTGTCACCAGGGCAATGCATTTGCAAATAAACACTGAAAATATTCACTCAAAAACACCACAATCTTACACAAAGTTTAATCAGAACACAAACCAGCATTATGTTTATAGCTCAGCTTTATGGTCTGGATTCAACATTCTATTTTAGCTAAAATGCTATGATGTTTTACCACAAAACAACAGTGTTATACAGTCATCTGAGCTGTAACCATGAAATTTATAATGTTACTGATGAGACGTTAGATTTGATAAATGTTACATTTCATTCCAAATTTGTAAAAACAACCAAATCAACAATTTGAAAGCGCCTACAGCAAGCCTTCAGGAAACAAATCTTGAACATTAACAATGAGAGACAAGTCTTTGGCCAGTTGGACAGGAGGGACGCCTGGTGTTGTTCTAATCCCTGAAGTATGGCTGCAATCAAAGGAATAAGGACTTGTGGAGGCAGTGAGTGAAAGATGACGTAAATGAAAATGGATGTGTGACGAAGAAAGAGGAGGAGGTTCTAAATGTATTCCCCCTTTCCCTCAACTTCCTCCCTGCGCTGACCTACTTATTTGCTCAGACATGCCTGCAACGTGAGACACGAAACTAATGAGTAGGGTCAGAAGTACGCGAAAAAGGGCATCCGCCTAAAATTCTTGCGAGATTAAGAACAAATAGCTCTTTATACTTGAACCGTAGCAGATTACTGACTATGACTCCAGGCAAACCTTTTACACAGAAGGTGAAGTCATTTATTGAGCAATTACCAAAGCTTCAGGAGGGTAGTGTCTCTAACTAATGTTCCTTAAGGACAGGTCAAAAAGACTAAAGGACAGAACACCTTGTCCATGTTTTTATGATCTCAGGATTGAACAGAATAATGTTTTTTAGTTAAAATTTTGGCACATAAGTTCTAATTTGGCTATATCCTCCAGTCAGGTTTAAGTGCAATTAAAGAAAACCAGTCAGACTCGTTTCATCAAACTGGAAATGGTATTAAAGCGACCGCCCATTTCCCAAAAGACAAATTCAATTTGAGCTTTGAGTCATTCCCTTTACCTAAAACCCAGCTTATAGGGGAACAACTTATTTTAAACTATTTATTTTTTCTAATGAATGTATTAAACTCCATCTGATTTAGTCTCAAACTGTCAGAGGCCGATGCTTCTGTTCCTTCATATCTAAATGCAACTTTATCCAAAAGGATGATGAACAGAAACAGACGTTAACCTGATACCTTGTGAATTAGAACTAATTTGATTATGGAAACAGCAAAAAAGCAGTATTATACCACCCTATCAAACAGTATTACTATTTATTACTATACTATAACAGTAATACTACTCAAAGAAACATCAAACTCAACCCCAACTCTGACACTGATAAGCAACTCAGCTTGAAGTGATTTGTTGAAATGAGGCATTAAGACCAACAAGAAAGAGAAACTATGATTCTCTTTTCTAACTAAATCTCTGGAAACCAAACGAATCTCTTACTGTGTGACTTTAACAACAAATTTAATGTTATTCATTTCACTGATCTTAATACTTCACTTTGCCAAAACACAAATCATTACCAACAAAATTAGCATAAGCTATAAAATTAGCCAATAAAACTCAAGTTGCAGAGAGCTCACTATGATATATTTAGCTTAGCTTAGCATAGCCAAGCAAGACTTGGCAGGTCAGCCTGCTGTGCTTCACACAGGAGATTCCTCGGTGAGGAATGTGACCCGTTTCCACACAAGCTTTAGTAGAAGGAATGCAGTGAGCATGCGTGTGATCCGGTCTGTGAGAGGGGGGAGGGGAACGTGTCTGTAATCTTCACATTGTTCTGAAACCATCCTGCTTGTGTGATGGTGGTTCGATCTGTTGCTGTGTGAAGCTGCTCGCTTTCATGACCAGGTGGAGAACAGTAAAAAAAAAAGCATTCATGTGGTGTAAGAGGTCAAAATTTGAGCACAAGAGCTGCTATAATTTTGCTAAATTACTCAACAAAACTAGAGTAGAAATAAAATCAAATTCAAATTAGGTCAAAAGTCAAACCTGCAAAGAATATATGTTGATTTTACAAGTTTCACCATATATGTTTAAATATGATCATCATTCATTTAAAAATAGAAATCTAATCTTGGTATTTTTGGTGCATAAAATGATTTAGATGCAATCTTCTGTTATCAACAAGAGTAAGATAAGTTTGGCTTATTGGATTTATTTATTTTATAGTGTGTGAATGTGTGTGTGCATGGCCGAATGACTGATGTGTTGTAAAGTGCCTTGGGGGGCTGTAAAACTCTAGAAGGTGCTGTATAAATACAGACCATTTACCATTTTATTTACCATAATGACAACCGTTCTGCACATGATCAATAAAAATAGGGAAAACGAGGTATAGTCAGCAGTATAGTGTCCAGAAACACTAAACAGAAAAAAAAACTTTAATTAAAGGCATTTTCCTTTTATAAAGGATTTTTGAACTAGGTTGAAAAAAAAACATTAAATGGGAAGTTTTTCACTTTGCTTTTATGACCGATGCATTTTATAATAATCAAAAGGAAAATGATGACCGTGTTTATCAGAAATTAAATGGCAAAGGCTCAGCTCAGGTAACAGTGGGGAAAATGTTCATGTATCTCAGCCATCCAAAGGATATGACAAATGCAAGAGAAGGCAAAACTAAATCCCAGCACACAAATTAGTGTCCAATTTCAACTAAATAGAAGTGATCAAGGCTGCAGATGTTAAATATTTCAAAAGCTCTAAAACTGACAAAAAAAAGATGAGATTGATCAATGTTTTCCCCATCTTAAAGATGCGAGCCAATATTCATTGTTTGGGGGAAAAAAAGCTCAACTATCACAGGAAGTTGTGTTGATCACGACTGTAGTCTCAAACATCCTGCAGGTTGGTGTAAAGCCATCCAATTATAATGTAGTTTACATGTCTGTAATGAGTTTCTATTCAAAATATCTTTGAGAAACCACCTGGTGAAAGACTTTTATTCTACTACAACAAAAAATGTGTGGAAGCATCATTTATAGCAAGTAGGGACATTAAACGGTACCAAAAATGGAAAATGTCATACCTGCAGTTCGCACCAGGCCACCTCCACTGTGGTGTCTGTATCCAAGCCCTTGTAGACGGTTTTGAAAGAGCCACGTCCAATTTCTATATCAAACTTCAGGAATCGACCATCAGGTGATGTTCCCACTGCTTTTGTCTCTGCCTCTTCGATGTCATCCCGCTCTCTTTTCTCAGCTTCTCTTTGCTCTGCCTCTGCTCGTGCCTTGGCAGAATCCTTATCTTCCTCCTCCCCCTCATCCTCAGGAGGCTCCTTCACCTCAGTGGTGCTTACAGGTTCTGAGTGAATTGGCAATTCTGTTACTAGGCATGGTGCAGCGTGAGCCGCTACCAACGCCTCTCCATCACAGAGATCTAGTACACGAGCAGACTCTTGTGCTGAAGGCAAATCTACCTTGGCTATTTCTATATCCTTTTCTTGTTTATCTCTTTCAATTTCAGCATATTTTTCTTTTTGTTCTTTTCTTAGTTCAGCCTTTGATAAGTGAGTGGCAGCGGCCTTTTGCCGCTGAAGGACGGGTTCTTGCGTCTCACTTCGCTGAGGTGCCAAAATGGGGATTTTACTAGGTAAAGGAAGGGCTAACGCCGTAGCGTTGGAATCACTGATGACACTCCGACGTAAGAATCGATGTTCGGGGTTACACCTGTCGCGCTCCATGGTGTGATGCCGGCGTCTCACTTCTAAGGATCTAGGCTCATTCACCATTGAATCCGATCCAGAACTGGGGCCATTTCCACTTTTTTGAGGGGGAGCTAGGAACTTCACCATTTTGTCATCTGGCTTTTCCGACATCCCACCACCCAGACTAAGAAGGTACGGTAACAAAAAAAATTAAAATAAGAAGTTTTCCATGTCTGTCACGTAGGCTTGTGTGAGCTTTTTCAATCCGTGCTTCAAAAAGAAAAATACAAACTCAGAATATCTATCTGGTGCAGTCCTTTTTCACTGTTCAAAGAGTGTCTTTATATACGTAGCACAGAGACTGGGGATGTGTGATGGGGGGTGTTCTCTTCTGAATGGAAAGAGACTGAACACCACAGCAGAATGTAGAGTATTGACGTTGACACAAAAGTCTCTTTAAGTTCACTCCATCCATCCTGTAAGACACAGGGTGCAGCTTCTTTCAAGCATAAGGAATCAATGGTGAGGAACAAACGTGTGCAGCCTAAAACTGGCACTGATCACCTCACTCAGGGCAAAGGCAGGACGAGCTAACAGCCTGAATGTGCTCCAGTCCACTTTTTCTGTAATAAAAACAGAAAACAAAAGCTTGCTTTACATGGTTCAATTAATTTAAAAGTAACATTATATCATCTGTCAACACAAATGTTTTAAAGACCAGCATGGGCTTTAACAGAAAGGATTTACAGAACCAAAGAGTTGTTATAAACTATTCATCTACACACTTATGAGTTGTTTATTCCACGTTTAACTTGACTTCAAGAGCAGCACTATAGATTATTCAGTGTTTAGTGGTTATATAGTTTATTGTGACAGTGTTTAAGCCTCTTTCTGATAATGATTTCTCATTACCTCCTCAGAGCACATCACAGGTTTGCTTTTAACATGGTATTTTACCTCTGCAGCCAATTAAAAAAACATACTAACCAACAGATTACTTGCTATTTAGTGCCATTTAAAAAAATGTATGATCATCTAAAACACAAACCAGTCAATCGTTGCATCATATTTAATGGGAGTCTGAAGTGGCTGGTTCAGCAGATTTGACAATGCATCATCACAGTGACATTAATAAATAACAAGAATTGATTTTTGAGGAATAAACATCATAGCACACCTTAATTTAATTCGATTCAAACGCTATACAATTCATAACGTACGAACCACATAAGCAAAACATTCGTTAGTATATACTGTCTATGGTATTTCCGCAAAACACAAACAAATTAGCATCCTGTCATCTGCTAGCTGTGCAAACCTGCAGTAACAATGTTGTTACATATTAAACACCTTTATCCTGTCATGGTTGCAGCCACAGCCAGCGTACGCAACCATAAATATCAGAAATGTTAGCTGCAGAGACATAAAATAAACACGTACGACGAAATAATAAAAATGTGATAATACAAGAAATTTGATAGTAGCGTACCTATGTATTAATAATAGAATTAAAAAATACCACATTCAGATGAAATGGCAACACAGAGTCAACATTACAAAGCGAAGCGGAGCAAAGGCTCTTTGTTAGCAGGCTAACCACTACAGCTAGCACACAGCTAGTTAGCTGGCGTTTGCTAATCCTTTAACAGGAAAGCCAACGATGACTAATTTCCGCGTCATCATGTCTTTTTAAATTTTATTAAGCCACGTAATTCATCTTACAGCTTTTCATAACTAAAATCAATGTTGTATCGCGCTCCGAACCTCATCTGTAACCACCAGTAAATGAGAATATCTCGCAACTTTACCGTATCGAAGTACAGTTTCCATCCCGGAGTGATTAACCCCGCACCGGATACATTCACCCGGTGTGAACGTCGGTTGGAAAGGCGGTGACAAAAAGCGCCACAGCTACCCAGCAAAGAAACGTTAGCTAGGCGGGTCTTGCTAGTATGAGAAGCCAACTTATCATATAATCATCAGACTTAATTTTCAAAGCAGATGTACTTGATTTAATTCCCTACGTCTGTTATTTCAGCCTTTTTTAAAATGCCCCTCGTCCTATCAATTAAAGAAATTGAATATTATGTGTAACTCAAACATTGCTTTTCCTTGAAAAAAAATTACATCATTTCTATAATTTATTTCTACTGAGAGTGTAAAGCGATGTTAAAAAGTCTATTTTTTCGTAATGAATGTGAAAACCTGAAAAAGAATTACGACTTTAAAAAATTATAAATTTGCAATCCCATTGTTATCATTTATATGATTATTAAATTACCAAAAACAATATAAGAAACAGTTTGAAACTTCTCAAATATAACTTTGATTATTTTTATTAAACATTCTTACTAATAAAATGTATTTATGGATATCCAGTATTCACATAATGACTAAGGCTGCACAATATTAAGAAAAAATATAATTGCAATATAGTTGCAATATTATTGCAGAATATTGTGATGCTAATGTCACTTGTGATAAACCCACACTTCCATCCCTCTGTTCAGTTTATTATTTCATCTAAATCTTCACAGCACGCTTCATTTTGGCTGTTTTCATCTAAACGTCTAGGGCAGTAAGAAGGTTCACTAGCCTGGCAAGCCACCTTATACTGTATATGTGAATATATTTGCATAGCAAAATTATTTTTGCTTTGGCAAAAGACGGTCTATATTTCTAGGCTAAAGGTTAACCTGATTGGAAAGAAATTTGTATATGCTATTTATAGCAATCCCTTACAATATTCATATTGCACACACTAAATGTCTATTGAGAAACCTGGTAGGGTATAGTTTTAAGAACTATATTGCAGATGTCCAACAATGTGTTATTTTTTCTATGTAAAATACTTCAAAAGAAAATTATTATGGACATAAAAAATGATTATTTTGACTAGGAATGTTTGGTTTTAGGTATAGCCAACACATAGGCAGCATAGTCAGTACAGTATTATTTTAAGTTACCTCAAACCTATGTTCCAACAGTCTCAGTTACAGGGGCCTAGTAGAATAATTATTACTAAAAGCAATGATATTTTGGATGATGACAATATTGTTTCTGATTAGTAAAATTGCGCGTATGACTAGGGATTATTCTATTAATGATATTTCAAAAAGTACCCATAAGAAGTGTTTGGTTTGATTATATGTTACCATGGCCTGCCATAATAATGGCCTAAGAAGGAGGTCCCACCTCCTATCGCAGTCTCCATTCAATTTAACATTATTAGAAGCTTTAATTTAATAATTTTCGATCTTTTGTTTCGTAAATTATTAGTAACGAAACACAAGCCAAAGATGAATGACGTAAAAATGAATTTATTCCTGATAATGTTAGACTTCCGGTAACTGTAGCTTGTCGGTGTCTTTCTGTAGCAATTAGCATTATAGCTCAACACAACAAGGCCAGTGTTCGCTAAACTGGGAGATGAAAGCTTACCTAAAATATCGCGCATGTGCAAATTAAGAACATTCATAACAACATTCAGTGAAACATGTCATTAATCTGGTGTTGAGAGAATATATTTGTATTTGCACACCCAATTTTATACATAAAAGAGTTACGAGATATATTATTTAATCATGTCATAATAATTCTAAGGCGTAATCGTCTTGCAAATAATAAAATGTATTCATTTTCTAAAAACGGTAAAAAATATATTTTTGTACTAAAATTACTTTTCAATTAAGGCGAGCACTGCCACCTGGTGGTATTGATTTGAACTGCACATGACTGGTGTATGTGCTTATTATGACCCTGTGGATCTCAGCTTTTGTAGTGCCAATTGAAATGTCTAAAAAGTCTGAGTGGTTTAAAAAAAGGTTGAATGTAGTGACATAACATGTGTAAAAGGGTTTAAGGTTTATAATCAACAGGAGAAACCTATAGTGCAGAGGGAAGGCAATAATCTATCTATCTATCTATCTATCTATCTATCTATCTATCTATCTATCTATCTATCTATCTATCTATCTATCTATCTATCTATCTATCTATCTATCTATCTATCTATCTATCTATCTATCTATCTATCTATCTATCTATCTATCTATCGTATAAATAGATCAAACGTCTAGAAATCAGAATAAATGGCAAAAATAATAGATCAGCAAAATAAATGTTTGTGTTTAAGTGTATTTTTAATTTTATATTTTCACTAGGCAGAGTCCATGGTCTTATAATTATTATTATTATTATTATTATTATTATTATTATTATTATTATTATTATTATTATTATTATTACGTATGTATGTTGGTTTATGTCCACAGTCACTCTACTAGGCCATATGGCTCGTGACCGCGCGTTTAAAATTCAAGCGTGGCGAGGAAGGCACTCGTGAACGCGCGCAGAGGGCTTGACGTCACTGAGGCGCCCTGGCTCTCGTGAGCCGCTGCTACTGCTGGCAAAAAGATGGGAAAATCAGATAACCAGTTATCGAAAAAATTAATATAACATGTCCAATCTGCCGACCGTCTCCGTCTGAAAAGAGACCTGAGCTCTGGCACTGATCTGAGACAACAGACAACAAGAAAGGTAGTTTGTTTGAAGAGGTTTTTTTCCCTTCTCTTTCTTACTACTGGCTATTGTGTTAGCGACAAAAATAGAGATTTAGCTTGACCGTTGAATTTGAGACGAACTAGCTTACTTGTGTCGCGGCTAGCTAGCACTAGGCGTATGCGTATAATGATATACATGTTTCTTAAACATTAAGAAGACTCGCAGCTATGTAGGCGATCCTCTGAATGAAGGGAAGCGTAGCTGAAGAGGACAAAACCGTTCAGTAGAGGAAAATGGATTTGGTTTGATGGGTGTATCCAAAGCAGACGCTGTACTCACCCGTTGGGAACGTGCGAAAACGCTAAAATTGTGTGTTATTGTGTCGTGTTTTACAACCTTTGCTGTGAAATTGTCACATCAGAGATCTGGGTAGTTGTTATTATCGTTAATATCTATCTGTAACTAAATGTTTCAAGCTAAGACATTTTCCCCTCTCCATGTCTCTCATGGACAATCCCCTTTCCCCTCCCATGCTAGGTTAAGCGTCAGCACATTGTAAAACCAGTGGGACATTATTCGAGATTTATTTCACAGGTAATATCTAAAAACTCGTTTAATTACGTCTTAAGAAATCAAATCTGGGTTAAGTCAAAGACAGGTTTTGCTATTAGCACTAGTTTGTTAATGTGGTTTAGCAGCTGGCAGGGCAATGCATACCGGAGATAAATAGTAAAATACAACAATAATTTATTCTCAGTGCCCAAAAAGCCTCACAGATCTTAGTCATGGGTGTGTTAAATACTTCAATTTGAATCAGTTATAGTCTAGATCCATCAGTATGGAAGAGGATTAGGGCCACTGGAAAGAAAAAAGAAAAGAGTACTTTTCAGCAGCTGTTAAGACAACATTCAAAAAAACGCTAAAATAACTGGTTGTTCCAATTCATCTATGCTTCTAGTGGCTGGAAATTTGGATTTTGATCCCATCTCCTCCCTCCGTCAGATCTGGGTCGGCCAATATATCAGTCTACCCCTAATCCATATTATAAAAATCCTTATGTTAAAGGTGTGGTTCACTGAAAAAACATTTTTTTCCCCTCAAATCTGATTAAAATCAGTCACTCTGAGTTTTTCATGCAGGCTGAAAATGGAAATAGTCTCCTACACCAATATCCTGCATTAGCTTCTGAGAGAAAATAGACGGTGAATCGCTAGGATTTGAAAAGCCTGACAATCTACGTCACACTGTCACTTAAAATTCGTGAATCTCACCCATCTTGACTCAGGGAAGGCTGTTGTTTTAGCATTCAGGAATCAGCAGACAATGTCCTGACTAGTAGAAGCTAACTGTTCGCATTATCAACTCCACCACACAGAAAAACTCCTCCAGACTTGTGTTATTTGTGGCGATAAAACATCCACGTTGCAAGTCAGTGATGTTGCTGTTATCCAATCCGAGCCAAGATGTCCAAATATCAGGAAATAAGACTCCAAATCCTGCCGTGTTGTGTCACTCTCTGCTGCAGAAGATTTGTCCGTGCTGTTCAAAGCGTTTCTGGGCTTTTCTTTCCCCGAGTACGGCTTGCAAGGCATTCATTCCTACCAGAGACCACTGCAAATGAATTGATTAAATGAGTGAATCACACCTTAAAGAAAAAGATTTTTGTAATACAAAAGTTCTACTTTTTAAACTAAAAAAAGGCATTATTTAGATCTGTATAAGAAGGATAAAGTAGCATAAATGGGACGTTCTCAAGTCTGGAGGAGATTCAGTTGTGTCTCCTACTACACACAGTCTCTATTAGGCCACACACGTAAATGGGTTTTTGTAAAAGTAAGTAAGTAAGGAGTAAGGAATGACTATACGAAAAAAGAAAAGGACAATTTTTATTGAAGTTTTTATTGACCCTTTTTTTTTATTGCACCAACCTACTCCACGCCCATCTAGGACTAAAACTTGGGTCCACACCACCTCATTCTCAGGGGGAAAAATCCAGTTAATTTTGAAGCACATTCATAGGCATGCCAAGCCTGTAGGTGGCAGTAGTTCCCCAAATTGTCTGCATCTTTGCAGACAAACATTCCTTGGACGTGGAATAACTAGGCAGCGGGCAAAATATGTCCTTAATGTTGTCCTTTGCACTGAGGTCTCCTACATAGAACAGTAATTGAGCTTGTAAAAATAAGTGAGCGTAAACACAGGTCACACCTTTGATGTCACAGCATTTTTGTCACGGGCAACCTAAAACCCCCGTTATTTACGTCAACAAGCACCGGAGAAGTCACTGTGGTCATAGTTTTTGAAAGAATTATTTTTGGTGTCGTTTACCTTAACTTTTGTTTAGATGACAGGCCAAACCGTTGAAAAACATCTCTGTTTTGTGGGATACTCAGTTACACGTGTACAGGGTTTTAGTCTCATGTTGAGATTTGATGATACCGTTTAAAGTCAACACACATTCTGAGATTGTATTAATGCTCTACAGACAGTTGATGTTTACAAGGATTTACTCTTGTCTTTGCAGGGCACCATACTTTTCTGATATCATGAGTATGTTTTCCACCACTTCCAGTTAAAGCAGGACCATCAGCACATTTACCCCGCTGTCTGGAGACAGGACCACCAAATCTAAAAGGATAAACCCGCACATACTTGTGCTTCAGTCCTGCTGTTAGCGCATATTTTCAGTTTAGCAGAAGATGTATGGTAGTGCCCGCTCTGTTGGCAGAGGTGATGCCAACCATGGTGGAGGAAGAGATACAGTGGGTGGTAATAATCAGGGATCTGGCCGTTCGCCTCGCCTTCCTCGCTCCCCTCGGATGGGACACCGACGGACCAACAGCACTGGTGGCAGTGGAGCGGGTCCTGGAGGAGCAGGAGGCAAAACTCTCTCCATGGAGAACATCCAGTCTCTTAATGCTGCATATGCCACCTCAGGACCAATGTACCTGAGCGATAATGAGGTAGCCATGGCAGGAGACCACATCCCTAAAAGTGGCGTGACAGTGACTGCCACAGGGAGGCAGAGGGTGACGTATGGGTCAAGAAGCAGTGGTGGAGTTGTAGCAGCTAGCACTCCAAATATCTCCACCTCAGTGCCTGCTAATGCGGTTCTGCCAGCAGGCATGTTGGCAGGTGATGCACTAGCTTTTGGAGACCACCACATGGCTTCTACAGTGCCCCACTCTCTACGACAGGCCAGAGACAACACCATCCTCGACCTGCAGGCTCAGCTTAAAGAGGTATTTGGCTAATAAACCTCCCTGTTTGCAGATTTCTTCTACTGAGAATGTGGACGTTTTATTGGACAGGATGACCTTATCAGATTTGTTGTAATTATGTGCTAAACCTTTACCCCGCTCTCTCAGGTTCTGCGTGAAAATGAGATGTTGCAGCGTGAAGTGGAAGTCAAGGAGAGCAAACTGAGTTCCTCCATGAATTCCATCAAAACCTTCTGGAGCCCAGAGTTAAAAAAAGAGCGAGCTCTGAGGAAAGATGAAGCTTCAAAGATCGCCGTTTGGAAGGAACAGTACCGCATTATTCAAGACGAAGCCCAGGTGTGTGTGTGTGTGTGTGTGTTTGCTAAAACACAATAGCATCATTTCAGTTTCTAATTTCACCAACTCAGTGTTCAGTTTGAGTAGAATCGGCTGCACCAAACATGTTTTACAGTAAAACCGTATTTGACTGAGCATGTAGGCTTCAGTAACACCGTTTCTCTCTCGTTCTTGCATAGGTTGGAGTTTCGTACGCCTGGTTAATCCTCTTATATGCAGCTATATGCTCATGCTTTGTAGATGAAAGGAATGTAAAGTCTAATGGCTGCATTAGCATTTTCTGTATGTTTTAGAAATAGCTGGAAGTGGTGAGCAGAAAAAAATGCAGCATTAAAGGATATTTTAATGTGTTTGACTTGTGCGGATTATAAAAACGACCTAAACGATTGTTACAGCCGGTAATAACAACACAGTGGTTGTGAATATCAGCTTGGATTTAGTTTAAGCAGGAATATTGTGTTTCTTTTGGACACAGCTGGTGCAATCATACAAATTTAACAGATAAAGGTGCTATACACCTGTTATTCTGGGTTCAATGTTTGCTTTTTTAATAATTTCTTCTCCGTGGATATTAAGCATATGGACACAAACGCTGGTAAATTCAATAATCTATAGTCTGAATGTGCCTCTGCTCTGAATCCTGTAACAGGAACGTATTTAATAATGGTAACTGGATAAATACAGTTAATATTAAACCTTACACAGTGTTTTAGCACTTGTGCAAATTGGGTTTCATTAATGAAGACAAATGTTCTTTGTTTAACTGTGAAATCTAAATGGATGGGTAGACCTGCTGTATAATTTGCCTCCTTCACCCCTGCTGACTCACAGAAACACACTGTAGGCTAATTTCCAGTTTGGCCCGACCAGCGCAGGGCTAATCAGTGGTTGCTTTAATTTAAAGACGTCTGCTTCCCTACGTCTGCCTCCACCTCTCCACGACGACACACGCCTAGGAGAAAGCATGGATGGTCCTCTCAAAGGCTGATTATGGCCTTCAGTTTAAACTGGATAGAGGCCCAGATGAGTGTGTGTGTGTGTAATTTTCATTATTGTCCTTTCCAAATCTATATAAAGGCATCTTTTTATTCTTTTTCTGTGACTGCTGTAGTCTAAATAATTTCTCTTTATTTATTGTAATAATATCGGTCTTTATTAAAATTATGATTACGTGAGATTAGTTTAGTTAGCACATTGTTTCTTTTCTGTCCTCTCCGACACCTAACTCATCTCTCTTGTAGTGAGGAGGTGAATGTGTATGTCTCTGCCTGTGGGTATATTTTGGGGAGAAGGTGTGTATGAGTGTGTGTGTATGTGGGACTGGCGCAGTCACAGCAGTGAGTCAGCCTTAGTCACGGGTTGGTTAGTGAAAGGAGAGGTGAGAGTATCAGAGGGAGGAGATGGGACCAGAGCGAGGAAGGTGGATGAATAGTGAGTCAGGAGGAGAGCGAGAGTGTGTGTGTGTGTGTGTGTGTGTGTGTGTGTGTGCGCTGGTAGAGGGCGAAGGAGAGGATGACAAAGGAAGGAAAGGGTGGGGGCCCGAGGACGGAGAGAAACGAAGGCAGGCACTGACTTCTCTCTTTGTTCTGTCTTTTTGAAAACGCTCCCAGCTGGTTCAGACCAGAGTGTAACACAGTCTTCTGTTGCTGTCTCACAGCAGCCCTGCCAAGTGTCCGTGGCGTCAGATGCCACAAACAATGCAATACTATACTGGGCTGATTGTGTTTCACCAGTTGTATTTGTCAGGCCATGAAATGTAACACTGTCCATGAAGCTCACTCGTTATGCGTGCATCAGTCAAGACTTTGCTAATGTGAAACAGTTTCTCCTAGGATCTGTTCCTATGATCATTGCACATGATGCATTATTCAAATAATACAAATACATTTGACCTGGTGTACACCCGTGTTTCCCCAGCATCTCCAGATGACTGTTCAGGCTCTCCAGGATGAGCTGAGGATCCAGAGGGACCTGAACCAGCTGCTCCAGCAAGACCCCACCAGTCAAGGCAGAGACCTGGCCCTGACGTCTGAACCCACGGAGGAGAACTATCGGCGGCTGCAGGCCGAGTACGAAAGGCAGGCCAAAGAGCTCTTCCTCCTGAGGAAGACGCTGGAGGAGATGGAGCTGAGGATCGACACGCAGAAGCAAACGCTGGTAGCCAGAGATGAGTCCATCAAAAAACTTCTGGAGATGCTTCAAAGCAAAGGTGGGTTTTTAAGAGGAAGAAGGTGAATCTGGTCAGTCGGAGGAGAACCTCTATTTTCCACCCTAGCTGATTTTTCTTCACTCGTGATATTGCTTTCTCAGGCTTGCATGTCTCTGCCTCTCAGCTCTCTGTGTGCAGAGACAGATAGCTAGTAGAGACCTGCCTTTAACCTCAGCAATCACTGCAGTGTGACTGTTGCAAAAAAAACAAAAGCTGCTCTGCTTAAAATGAACTAACATAAAGGTGGAAGCACATCTACCAAAATCTAATAATCAGCCTGGATCCTTATGGTTGACAAAATACCTGCATGCTCATTATGTGATTAGTGTAAAATCACTACAAGCAAATATGCTGCATGAGATGGCCCTGAGTCACCTTTAGACTCTCGATAAAGCCTGTCAACACCTGAAGTGTTTGCATCAGCTTCTCTTAAAGGCTTTGGTCTCAAAGTACCAAAAAAATCACACGTTTTCAGACATCCTTATTTTTTTAAACCAATCTGAATTGTAGAGCAGTTTCTGTTTCAGCCTCTGCTGAGTAGTTTTGGTGTTTTAAACCTTGTGATTGATCCTTCTTACCTTGGTTGTGTCAGGGCCGTCTGCTAAAGCATCAGAGGAGGACCAGGAGAGGACCAGGAGGCTGGCTGATGCAGAAATGCACAGGCATCACCTTGAGAGTTTACTGGACCAGAGAGACCGAGAGATTACGGCACTCAGAGAGGTAATGTCCAGTTCATTTAAAGTTTATTTAACCTGCTAAACTTTTAATACTTCAGACGTTTAATCACACACACCCGCTTTGTTTAATGTCTGATTCAACAGGAGCTTCACCGTCGATATGAAGGAACTCCCGAGTCCACCAAAACTAAGGCATTACAGACTGTTATTGACATGAAGGTGGGGGTTGATCAGTGTTTGTCTTACATCACGCCGTGCTGTCCAAACCCGCTGACCTATTTCTTTTTACCTCAGGACGCAAAAATCAACTCCATGGAGCGAAGTCTGAGGGACATGGAGGAGGAGCTGCTTATGCTAAAATCCAACGGACTCCTGAGCTGCGAGGAGCGTCAGGAGGAGATGAAGCAGATGGAGGTGTACCGCAGTCACACTAAGTTCATGAAAAACAAGGTCAGAAGACAACAGGACAGGAATTTAGCTGAGTTAATCTCTACTCTTCATGATGATGCATCAATTTTTAAATTTAAATGTTCTTGTTTTTTTCAGATGGAGCAGGTGAAGCAGGATCTCTCTAGGAAGGACACCGAGTTGCTTGGTTTGCAGACTAAACTGGAAACACTAAATAACCAGTTCTCGGACAGCAAGCAGCACATTGAAGTCCTCAAGGAGTCCCTCACTGCCAAGGAGCAGCGTGCTGCCATCTTACAGACGGAGGTACTTCCAGCAGAAACCCTGTGTTTACTAAAGCTAGCAGCAGAACACACTTCTGGTGTGTCTTTGTGTTTAAGTCGTCTGCCTGATCCCCGTCCAGGTCGATGCCTTACGTCTGCGCCTGGAAGAGAAGGAGACAACTTTAAATAAGAAGAGCAAGCAGATACAGGAAATGTCCGAGGAGAAGGGGACGCTCAATGGAGAGATTCACGACCTGAAAGACATGCTGGAAGTTAAAGAGCGCAAAATCAATGTGCTGCAGAAAAAGGTGAAGTTAAAAGAGTTTATTTGTAGGATTCTCTCTTAGTTTTGATGCATTCATCCCGTTACAGTGCACGTTGTGTGGTCAGTGTCCATTTTGACTGATCGTTGTGGGGTTTGACTTGCAGATCGAGAACCTGCAGGAGCAACTGAGGGACAAGGAGAAGCAGATGAGCAGCCTGAAGGAGAGAGTCAAGTCCTTGCAGGCCGATACTTCCAACACGGACACGGCTCTCACCACCCTGGAGGAGTCGCTGGCAGAAAAGGTACATTTCTGTCCACACAGACGTTAGCTCTGCCTGAGTTAATATCCTGTTAACAGTTGGTTTTTATGTCACTGAAGGAGCGCATCATTGAGCGTCTTAAGGAGCAGCGAGACAGGGACGACCGGGAGAAGACAGAGGAGATTGACTGCTCCAAGAAGGAGCTGAAAGAGTTGAAGGAGAAACTGAGCTTAGTGCAGGGAGACCTGTCAGACAGGGAGGTGAGAAACGGACGCAGAAACACACTTTTTTTGTTCTCATCCTGGAGTATTTTCACTTTTTTTGTTTTATTAAAGATTGATCATTTTTTTTGTATGCAGACGTCTCTGTTGGACCTGAAGGAGCATGCCTCGTCCCTGGCCTCCTCAGGACTGAAGAAAGATGCCAAACTCAAGAGTATGGAGATTTTCTTGGAGCAGAAAAGGGAGGAGTGTCTTAAGCTGGACAACCAACTAAAGAGAGTGAGATAACAAACGGAAAAATCAACGTTCTTTTCAAGCTAGTGTGAAATAATCTGGCCTCTAACGACAGCGCTGTTGTCCGTCAGGCTCAGAATGCAGCACTGGAAGCTCAAGCCAACACAGAGCTGGCTGAACGCATCAGACACCTGGAGCAAGAAGTGGCCCGTCACAAAGAGGATTCTGGGAAAGCGCAGGCTGAGGTCGACCGCCTTCTTGAGATACTGCGGGAAATGGAGAACGAGAAGAACGACAAAGACAAAAAGATCAATGAGCTGGAGAGGTGGGTTTAGACGCTGATCCTGTGTGTGCTTTAAACGAAACAGGCAGGAAACGAGAATAAAAAGGAGGTTTTTCACGTTGAATGTTGAAGCCTAAAGTCTGAAATTGGACATCTGTTTGTTGAACAGATCAGTTTTAATGTGAGTGATGTCACTTAGACGATGATGGTGGTTTCTCAGGCATTAAAAAGCGTTTTTGTTTCTTTACATTTGCTCAGTTTCTTAGCCTGAGTCTCCTTTTCTCTTTACTGCTTTCTTACCTTTGCTCTGCTGGAAATTTCCCACCCCACCAGTTTGGCCTCCAGGTTAGTATTTTCTCTTTTCTCTCCACCTGACACCCTTTTCCCCTTTATCTTCTCACGTTTCCCTCCACCTTTCTCTGCACCTTTTTGCTTTTTTAAAACTGTTTTTTTCAGACTCACGACTCTGCTTTTTGCCTTCCTATTCAGTTATTTATCCTGAATCAAATCTAATGTTCAGCCTGCAGATTTGTGTAAGATTTTATCAGACTTTGTAAACGTTTCGTGATGCTTTTGCAGGCAAACGAAGGACCAGACGAAAAAGGTGGCATCACTGAAGCACAAGGAACAAGTGGAGAAGAGCAGGAACGCTCGACTGATGGAGGAGGCTCGGAAGAGGGAGGACAACATGTCTGAATCATCTCAGCAGGTCAAGGTGAGGCTCCTGTGCGAGCTGCTTATGTGCATTCAGTCCTCCTTTGTCGGGTCTAACAAAAGCTCGTTTCTGCCTTGATGAAGGACACTCTGCGTCAGAAAAGCGAACGCATCGAGGAGCTGGAGGAGGCTCTGAGAGAGAGCGTTCAGATCACCGCAGAGCGAGAGATGGTGCTGGCGCAGGAGGAAGCAGCCCGGTCACTGCAGGAGAAACAGGTACACGACACACGCATGGTAAGGCAGTACTAATCGATCAGCAGAGCCAGCTACATGCTAACCCCTAAATGCTCTCTCTATCATCCTTTTGGCTTCTGTGTTGCTGCTCATTCTTTTTTTTTGATTCTGCCTCTTATCGAGGCGCCTCTGTTTTCTCAGTTTCTTTATCTTTGCTTGTCATTTTTTTTCTCTTGTCTTTATTTTCTGCTACACAACCGCCTCTCAGAAGCACTCACTCAAACCAATGCATGAGTCCGACCTCTCCCACATTAAGTGGTCCAAGGTACGAGTCCAGTTCGTGTGATCACCATCAGTGGTCAGCAGCACTTACGGAGGGTGGACACAATAAAAACAACACTTGTCTGACTCATGCAGTCACACGTAGCTGCCCTCCAACAGGCTGTGAGATTCACGCTCAGACTGCATGGTTTTCGTAAAGTGTTGGTGTTGTTTTTCCGGCCCACGTAAATGTCACAGGAGGATTTTTACCTGCTGTTTGCTTGTAAAATAATCATCATAAAGGGTTTTCTTCCATATGTCGATTAGCCACGTGCTAGACCACATTTATGCATCTTTTTGTACTTTTGTGCCCTTTAAAAGCAAATAGCAGGTAGCTAAATCTATTTCTTTAGAGATGTCCATTTCTCTTATTAGAAGTGTCCTTTAATTAAATTAAGAGACACTTTCACTGATTGGTTTTTTTTTTTTTTTAGATATCCTATACTAGTTATCACTGAGCTAATGGTTTGTGTGTGTTTCCAGATGGAGGAGCTGCTGGGTGCCATGGAGAAGGTGAAGCAGGAGCTGGAGTCCATGAGGGCCAAGCTGGCGTCGACCCAACAGTCTCTGTGTGAGAAAGAAGCCCACCTCACCACGCTGAGAGCTGAGCGCAGGAAACACCTGGAGGAGGTGCTGGAGATGAAGTAAGACACACACACACACACAGCAGGACAGCAGGGTGGATTATCGATTGCTCCCTTAATCTTGTAAAATGTCATCCTATTCTGGCGTTCCCCAGCTGGCATGCTGCTGCTGAGCAATAAATAATAAATGATGCTTGAACTATGTACTTGTGTGTTTAATGTTCTGTCTCCATCCAACAGGCAGGAGGCGCTTTTGGCCGCCATCAGCGAGAAGGACGCTAACATCGCCCTGCTGGAGCTGTCGTCCTCTAAGAAGAAGAAGACTCAGGAAGAGGTGTCTCAGCTGAAGAGGGAGAAGGACAGACTGGTTCAACAGCTAAAGCAGCAGGTGAGGATACACAAAGGCATTATGGGTAGTCGTGTGTGTTTATAAACGGACCAATCCAACGAAGAATGAATGGGGAACCTTCCAATGTTTCATTTTTCAGACTCAGAACAGAATGAAGCTGATGGCAGACAACTATGAAGACGACCACCTGAGGACGGCACCTGACCAGACGAACCACAAACCCTCTCCAGATCAGGTGGGTCGGTGCGCCTGCATGCCTCCGACATGATATTCAGAGGAACTAAAAGTACTTGCATGAAAGCTTCCCTTTAGTGTAGTTTAAACACTAACCAGATTTTCCTTCCTACCGCTGCGTCTGCCTCACCTCGTGGCTAACAGGATGATGAGGAGGGTATTTGGGCGTAGCCGGCCTTTTGCTCTCCCCCTCTCTCTCACAGCCACTTTGTTCACAAGGGTGAGCTCGTACAAAAGAAGAAAGCCTGTCCCGTTTGTCACTGGCATGTTCATGTGTTCATCTGTGGTTGCCGTCACACATGGTGTTATTTGGATGGGATTGTGTTTGTTTTGCATGAATGAACTAAGTTTTCTGGCCTGGAAGCATCTTAGCTTTGCATGCTGATGGTTTGGAACTAATTGTGAGCTGCAGGTAAAGGTGTTAAATAGGTTTTACCTTCAGGAACCGTGTTGATCAGCAGAAACAGACAGGTGATTGATGCATGCTGATGGTGAAGATGTGTTTTCATTCTATTCAATCATTCAAACTGGACCAAAGCTCTTCTGTTGTTCAAAATTGAGAGATGATTCTAATTATCTCTTTTTTCTTTATTGTCCTGTATCTCATCTCTCCTTCACTTGGGGCTCGGCAGATGATCCCCTCTCTTCTAGCCTTGTCCCAGAACCGCAGTAAGCTCAAACTCTACATCGCCCACCTGACAGACCTCTGCCACGACCGAGACCCCAGCATCCTCAGCCAGCTCACGCCACCCTCTCACTATCACCACGGCGACCCTGAAGACTGGGAGGAGGAGCTTCAGAAGATGACAGTCGAACAGGTAGCAAAGAAACTCCCCTCCACACATTCAAACATCACGTGTTATTTTATTAGTAAACAACAGGGTTGTGTAATTATTAAAAATTGTTCTGTTAATTTTTTAATTCTCTTTAAATATTTTCATGTGAGGTCACTTCTGAGGTTGGGTTCTGCATAAATAACTAAAATATAAACTATTTAGCTTGTGAATGAGCTGCAACCCAGTATAGTGACCTAAAACGATATCTAAAAATAAGATTTCAGCTCAAATGACATATTATTACAGGTAATCATAAAAAGAGCATGTTTGCTTGCGTGTTAGGGATCATACATCTAAACATTTGCAGTTATTTACTTATGAATATAAAAAAAATTAGAATGTAAAAGATACATTTCAATATATTTATTTATTTTTGCTTCTAGTTGGAGAGGGAGCTGGAGGTGTGTGAAAAGGAGAGCGGGGAGCTGCAGGAATACGCCAACTCGGTTCTCCAGCAGATTGCGGACTACTGCCCAGATATCCTGGAACAGGTAGTCAACGCCCTGGAGGAGTCGTGCTGACAAATCTGACCTCCAACACAACCAGGCTGAGCCCAGAACCCCCCCCACACCTCCACTCAAAGGAAGGAGATGCTGCTGGGGTGCGGCTCCATCTCCTCCTCTGCCTCCTCTTAAAACCCCACAACAAACCTCCAAGACTCACAAGTGCTTTTCTGTCCTAAATCTCTAATTTAAGGCAAGCCAAACCTACTATAAGTAGGGATGTTTACGTTATGGCGAATGAGAGAAGGACTAAAGCACACTCCTGATCAGTCATCAGGGAGAAAATCATCTGAATGAACAAGAAATACTTTTCCCTGCAGTTTTATTGGGAGGGGAAAAAAAAGATCTGTCGGATGAAAGAAGCAAACTTCTACAAAGTCTTGAAGTGTTTGCTTTTCAGAGGCTCACACAGACGAGGCACTCTTTTAACCTTTTATTATTTCCCTCTCACAAACCCTTCTAGTTAAAATCACAACGTTTATCCCGTCCAGGACAGGAAACCACTTGTAGTCTTGGTATTTCGTGGGGAGCTGCTACATCTGGAGGGAGCAGGAAGAGTGTGGATCTGTGCAGATGTTTGTTTTTTAGTCAGCGTTACTGATCACAGTAACTCTGCCTAAATGTTTTAACCAAATGAGCACAACGTGAATTATTTCAGCGTAGCTCCAATTAGGTACGATTTTGATTTGACCGTGGCTGGGTCATCGGCTTCAGAGGGGGATCAACTTATGTTCTCAAGAGAAGAGAGGAGTAAAGGAAAAAAAACAGATTTAATTGTATTATTCTTAGATGGTTTTGCACACAACGTTCAATTGTTTATGATGTATGCAAAGTTTCTTTTGAGAACGTTCTCGTGGCCTTGGAGCATGCACAGAGATCAGTACTGGACCTAATGCAGGGATGTTTATTTCTCTGTAATCCTGGTGCTATGGCATGATGTAAGAACTTTAAACGATCTTCATCCAAAGTTTCTAACGGAGTTACTTAAAGCCCATTTAATCTTTAATTTCATCGACTGAATACAAAAAAAATCCCCCTTTCTTGTATTTTCAGATGCCTCTGTTGGTTTTTTTTAATATTCAGGGCTTAGGTTTTTTAATTACTAAGTGCATTGACATTTACAGGAAAGGAAAGTCGCTTTTCAGCAGATTTGGACTTTATAGATCCGTTTGTAAATAACATGCTATTTAACACGTACAGTAACTGAATAAAGGTAGTTATGTGGAAGGTGTTGTGCATTCTTAACAAAAAAATCTGAAAAGTTACAAGCAGTGCAGTTGTCGTTTGTGTCTAATTTTGTCTTTTGGACAAAATGTACGTGTGTGACGGTAACTGCCGTAACTTGCGGAAAGTCTATGTTCTATGGAGATATATAAATAAATATGATATACTATAAAAGTTTACTGTATCGATATGCATTGAATGTTTGCACAGTCTTGGAAGAGCGAGTTGCTCTGATCAATGCGAGTTTTCAGCAGAAACTGGGGGAAGAGGTGTAAAAAAAAGTGTCAAAACAATGTGTGAATTACAGACGTTTCAAACCGTGACTATGTGATGGAAGAGTGCTTTTATTTGTCTTTTTTAAAGGTATTTTCACCAAATGGTGATTTTTATGTTTTCTGAGAATGCCACATTGTTTCTTTGTCTGTGATTTTTATTTTTTTTGGCCTGATGGATAAAAATAAGTCCCCATCTGCTGTTGAGAGAAAAAATGACTTTAGTATAGATCTAAAAATACAGTTTTAAAGCAAACTGCATCATTGGATTTACTCTGGAGGGTGTCGGATGGAGAACCAAAGACACAGCTGGTGTTAGAAGATGGTTTTTGTTTCCCTTTAGCTCCTCGCAGCTCCAGAGAAGACGTGTTTTACTCCCCGTTACGTTGGCCTGTGTCCCGTCCCCTGCCTTAATGTCTCGTCATCTCTTTTCTTGACTCTTTATTGGGGAACACAGAGCTGACTAAGGGGCCTCAGTCAAGTTTATTGTACAATTCTGCTATTTTGAGTTTGAAATAAAAAAAAAAGTACTGCCGTCTGTTCATGTCTAAAATCAAACTTTAAAAAAAGAAAACATGTTACTTATTTGGATTTTGTATGTATGTAAATAAATAAATTATAAGCCTTGTTTTCTCGTGAAGTCTTCCTTCTTTAATGGGCTAAATTAGACCTTGCAGTGTAAACAGAGGTGTCACAAATTAAATTCTTCACCTGATGAGGGCTGGTGTAGGTTTTAACTCGGGGTATGATATTAAAACTGGAAATTGAGGTGCTGACATGTATAAGGACACAGCTAAATTAATAAAAAGTCAAATTTGGATGAAAAGCAGTTTATGAAACCAGTTGGAACATTTTTTATTCATAAATATCACTATTGTATGAATATAAAGCATCTTAAATTACTGCTTCTTTATACAAATACTCTTGCAATATTGTTGAAGCTCCCCACACTAAAGAACATTGAGTATTGCATATGGACTTTGCAGGCGTTAACAACTACACATTACTGTAGACGAGTGGATAAACCTGATATATTAATCACTTCCTCGGGAATTAAAAAGGAAGTCTGTACATAAGGTAAACAAAGAGAGACAGGAGTGATCCGCTCACTTCAATTTGAAGTACAAATTTGTCAAGAGTCAGACATTTAACACAAGCTAAGAAATAGTCACACACACACAAAAAATCTAAACTTTAAATGCGTTAAACTCCCAACTTTAAGTTTGGACTTCAAATTCTTATTCTAATGAGAATTTTCTTAAATGTCAAAATCTCTATTAGTACAAGACAAAAATATACAATCTAACCCAGAATTCAACAGTAGGCACTCCTGTGTTCACTGAGTGAGGTAGCTAGTGAAAACTGTACACAGGCTGATAAACAAAAACAAAAGAAGGCTGAAATCGAGAATACAAATTAAGTATTGCTGAAAGTTATTCCAGTGGGTCCCTTTGTAAGTCACAGTATAAGGTTAAATTAAAAATGAATACAAGCAGTCTGTCTCAGTACGCAACTGAAGAAAACATGATGAAATGTATTTATGGCAACCATCACCTGACTCTTTCACTCTCAGTCATTTGCCAGAGTCCAAGGTTTAACACTTTAAGGCACGGGAGCTGTGTTATCCTCTCCAGACCCCTCTTGGTAATCTTCGTACACCCGTACAGATCGATCCCCGTCAGCTGTGTCAGGTGGTCGGCTATCAACTCCAAACCCTTGTCTGTGATTCGTACACACTGCCCAATGTTTAGAGTTTTAAGTTCATGCATCTGGCGCACCATCCTGTTGATACCATCATCACTGATGTGACAGGAGCACAGAGACAGAGACTTGAGCTGATACAGCCCCTGAGCGATGTAAGCCAGGCTCTGGTCTCCAATCTTATCGCAGAAGGAGACATCGAGTCCAGATAACCGGAGGGAGCCCATGGCCAGATGCATTATCCCAGTGTCACTGATGTTATCGCAGGAGCGCAGGTTCAGGCTGCACAGCTGGCTCATCTGTGACAGGTGGATCATCCCTGCATCCGATATCCCACCACAGAAGCTGAGGTTGAGCACCTTGAGCTTGTTTAAGCCCTTTGAAACATGTTTGAGAGAAAGGTCTGTCAGCTTCTGGCAGTCCTGCAGGGTTAATTTCTCCAGAGACAGGCATCCCTCTGCAGCACTGCGGGTCATCCCAGACAGGTGACCTATCCCAACATCTGACACATGCCTGCAGCTGCGGAGGTTGAGGCTTTTGAGTCTGTGCAAGCCCCATGCAATGAGCAACAGGCCCGTGTTCGTGATGTTGCTGCATCCCCCAAGTTCAAGCACCTCCAGGTTCTTCAGGTACTGGGCGATCCTGCCCAGGCTGGAGTCTGTGATCTGTTTGCACAGGCTGAGGTTCAGCACACGCAGGGACGGGATGTCCTGCACAAAGGCATGTCCCAGACCGTTGTCGGTGAGGTTGAAGCATCCGCACAAGTTAAGGCTTTCGATGTGCGGCATCCCTTGAATCACATAACTCAGACTTCGTCTCAGACTGAGAATCTGGACTTTCTTGATCCCTCTGGTTTGCAGACTGGGGAACAGTGACGGGTTAGCTCGCCGCAGATGAAGTTTGGCTTCCACCCCCCTCCACACAGACTTGTGGTAGGACGCGTCCCTCCAGGCCGCGCACACTTGGGCTACTCTTCCTTTGTCTTTCACGTCCAAGTAACTGAAAATAATGGCCAATATTTCCGGGAAAAGGCACGATATGTGTGTTTCCATTTGAAACATGGTTAAAAGTTCACTTCTTGTGACGGCAGAGGTTGCCTGTGAGCAACAGCACAGTCGAAACTCCGCTGTTCAAGTTGCTGTCTGACCCGGTTGCGCTAACGTCAGTTAGCATTCGAGCAAGCTAACTGTAGCAAATTAGCCTTAAATGTAGCGTAGCAAAACCGGATTCATGTTGCTGTAGCAAAGCAAATACTCCATCAAATAATAACATAACACAGGATAAATGTTTACTGTCCAGTTCTTATATAGGTAAATAAGATGCACTTCATAAAAGTTCCAAAATGTTTATCCAGCAATCGTCGGCATAGCATTAGCTCGCTGTCCAAAGTTAAGAGCTTCAAAAACCCCGAACCTCCTCGTCCGGAACAACGTCGGTTTTTTACGCCAGGTCATCTCAAGCTCGTTCAGAAGGATTTGTTCCAATATCCATTTTGATATCCATCCGTTTTCTTCAAAAATTATATATTTCTTTTATCTTTGTAAGCGAGCGGAAAATCCCGGTTCCCCACAATGAATATGCCGACTGTTAGCTGGTGAACATTAGCATCCGACTAGCGCCCCCCAGTATCTTCTAAAAGAGAAGAAAGCAATGGCGCCACCCAGTGGAGGGAGTCATAACTACAAAATAAAATAAAATTTCCTGAAAGTCATTAAAATTGTAGTTTAGACATTTAATTTAAATGGTTAAACTACAATTTAAAATTATTTAGAAGAGCATGGTTAGAGCTAATTACAAACCAAAATATTAATATTTATTCTGGTGGTTTGCAACTCCGTAGTGTAGGAGAATGTTATAGTTACAGTTTATAATGTAAAAGAATTATATATATATATATATATATATATATATATATATATATATGCATTTATATATATAAATAAAATCATTTCTATTTGTCTACCACAATTTGCTTAAAATTCTCACCAAAAGAGCTGCTTGTTGTACAAATTTTAAGACAATTTTCAACATTCTTTCCCAGAATTTTAAAAATTAGGTGGAGACTTGTTGTGTATCATACCGTTTACAATGTTTAGTGCACTAATCTACAGCTGTAAAGGACTTTTGACCTGTGGTTTGACCTCTGTAATGTGTTGTATTTGTTAAGACCAGCAGAGGGCAGTGATGCTCTAACAAAAACAACAAAAAACAATAACAATAGATTTTTTTTTTTGTAGATTTGTTTTAACTGAGCAGTCATTCATCTATGAAATCTTTCAAAACATTTATTTTTGGCCAAGAGTTAAACAAAATGATCATTTATGCAGCTTTGAAATGTTTAGATAAGTGACCTGCAACCATCATAAGGTGAAAGACAAGAGGTTTGGGATTAGAAAGGAGAGAAATGAAAACTAAAGACAGAAGGGCGGCTAGTGAAGGATAGTGATCCCCCTCTCGGCTTCCCCTGTGGCTGGACTTGTCTCTGCTAATGACCCTGTCTGCTGGCTCACAAAGACAGATGGTGAATTAACTCCAATTAGCCGACTCTCGCCAGATCTTCTGTGACAGCTCATCACACAAACGTACACACACACACACACACACACACACACACCCGTGTTTACATCGTTTCAGAGGACATTTCATTTATTTTCATAAGCGGATGTAACCACAAACGGTTGCATCAGCTCAAGATAAACCCATGTATTTTATCCCAAAACTGAATCCATGACATTCGATTTTATCTTTTTTATCGCTCCCTTATTCATAAACCACAGAAATGCACCGAGACTCGAGATGTTTGGGAAAACGTAGCATTTTGTTTCATCAGAATTTCTTTAAAAAACATTTAATTGTGAAACGTTTGATAAAATAAAACTGATGACTTACTTATTGTCATTGTGGTTAACATATGTGCTGCTTCACACACACACACACGCACATACACACACACGCACGCACACACTGATGCTGTGTGACCTCTTGTCATTGTGCTCAGCGTTATCAAGTTTTGATCAGTTGTCATTCATACAGTGCTCATCATTCCCTGACTGATTGAACTCATATGACATGTCAATCAGAGCGTAGTGTGTGTGTGTGTGTGTGTGTGTGCGTGTGCGCGCGTGTGTGTGTGTGTAAAACTGTCACCATCATGACATGTTTGCTGTTAAAATGTGTGTTTACAGCGTTCTGATGCTGCATTTTCATCTGCATATGCCTAACAGGTGTTCCTGCAACTGAAAAGGACTCCATCTGGGAGTGTGACCTCATGGTGACCTCTGACCTCTCCTGTAAACTGGGTCGGCAGGTGCTTAGCGAATGGGCAAAGGTCGTGAGGTCAGCTTGTTAGAGGACAAAAACAATGACAGTTTCGAGCGCAACAAAGCAGCAAATTAAACTGTCACAACGCAGCAGAGCGCACGCCTCATCTGTGCAGTGTGAAAACACACACTTACATGTGTCGGTGTGTTTGTGAGTAAGAGTGTGTGTGTGTCACAAAGACAGCAAGGTAATCCCTTTAAATCTCTTCAGCTGCTCTGATCCATACTTCAGAGTATGCAGGATGGACAGCAGCTGTCTGTGAGGTTATGTTTAACCCCCGAGAAGCACAAAGGCTTCATATCACCACCCGACCTCTGACCTCTGCGCAGATGATGTCTCACTCACACACACACACACACACACACACACACACACACACACACACACACACACACACACACACACTTCATTATAGAAAGCAGACTAAAGATGGCCCTGAACATCTCTCTGATGGTGCTCATCTGCTCGGCGTGATGCTGAGAGAAAGACGGGGACCGAGGGAGGATGAAGAGTGAGGAGATATGGGCTGTTGTGATGAGGTGTTGATGTTTTCTGTTTATGAGTCACAGAATGGGCAGATTAGGATGCTACTATTATTGCCAAGTACGTGAGTATGACTTGCGTTACCAGGAATTTGCTTTGGTGGAATGGTGCTGACATGCAGATGCATCAAATACAAGAGATTAATAAACGTAGAACATAGGAGAGAAACATAACACAAGAGGCTGGGAAATAAACATGTAAACAAAATGTCACCGATCCTGTTAAATAGAGCTAAAAATGATTTTCAAAAGTTAGATTACTAAATGAAAATAAACAGATAATCCCAGAATTTATTTCCAATATATGAAAAAAACGAAACATTCTGCAGTCATTGTTATTTTAAGTGCTGTAATAATACACTACCAGCTTCAAGGTTTTTCTCTGCAGTCCCCATCCCCTTCATTAGCTACACCTGTGATGCAATCCTGTTCAACTCTGGAATAAATTGTCCTTTAAAAAAGTTTTTAGCTTTTTGCTGAGACTGTGAAAGAGGTGAAAGTTTTACTTTTTATTTACTTAAAATATATTTATTATATATATTTTTAAAAAAGACGATAAAAGAGCAAAAAATTGAGGAACAGATGGAAAATAGATCAGAACACTGAAATGTTTGAGCGGGACAAAAAGAAGATCATTAAATGCTGTGAGAGAAAAAAGTGGAGTGATGGGGAATAAAAAAAAAGCTATCAGCTAAAGAGAAGCAAACAGAAAAGGATCCTGCTGAGATAACAACCTCATCAGAGACGTGGATCATGCTGCAGCTGCAGGTTCAGGTGTTTCTACTCTCAGAGGTGAGTCTAAATGCTCTGGCCACTTCCGTGCACCTGCAGGGTAGAGTTCTCATGACTTCATGCACCATCATGCATGTTTTAGATTCTTTGCTTTTTTAACACACCTGGTTCAAATGAAGGGTAAAACAGGCTCCTGAGCAAGTGAATCACTGGTTTACACTCATATTAGAAAACTGTGAAGAAATGTGCAAAATGTAGTGACAGAGACAAAAGAGTGAATTTTAACCATTTGTGTGTTTGTTAATTTAATTTGATTTAATTGATCATTCCCAAAGTTGTAGATGCACATCAGATAATCACTCTCTGAAAATTTCATAAAATCTCTTTTGAAATATTTTGCTGATGCACACACACACACACACACACACACACACACACACACACACACACACACACACCCACACACACACACACACACACACCTGGATGATAATCCAAAAAGTCGGTGCAGTCATTGCACCAGTATATGAGGATAAACAATAACTTTAAACCCATCTGACTTCCTGTCAGTGATGTTTTTCATTATCCAGACTGAAGAATAATTATCTTTTACACCATTAGCTAGTGCGTGTGTTCAGACTGGTTCCCAGTATGCCCGCCAGTGGCATGGAGCGCATCATTAAGAGCTTTTTAATGTGGCTTTCTGCAGTGCAGTAATGTGCCACTGTCACAAAAACAAACAAATAAACAAAAGTGACACATGTGCAACATGCACACACACACACACACACACACACACACACACACACACACACACACTATTCGTCACCCCCACCCCCCTGGCATGCTGCTCAGTGTGGGAACTCTCGCTTTAAACACCAAGGCTTGTTTTTAATGCTGCATAAATTGATGCGTTCTTGTAAATTTTGCGGGTATTCTACCAGCGCTGCAGCGTTGATGCTGCTGTGGTGTGTCTTCTAAGTGCTACGCTTTTCCTCTTCATCTCTCCTCCTCCTCCTCTCTTGATTTGCTTCCCTCCCCCGGTGCTGATGTGATTTAAGGCTGTGCTTGAAAACTGAGGACTGGGCTGTTATCTGTCTGTTATTGATGCAAGCTGGAAGTCTCAATGTCTACACGCCACAGGAAGTCAGACACAGAGATGGAACCACGGATGGATGTGTGGAAAGATGGGATGGATGGATGGAAAGAGATGGTGGAAGAGAAAAAGAGGCATATATTTCCTGCAGAGTGATGTCTTCTTCCTGTTTTGTTGAGAGATCAGTCAGGATCTTTTTTTATTTATTGGTTCAGATAATAAAAATGTGGATGCTTTGGCTTTCCTAAACACCCCTCTCTCCCCTCTCTCTCTCCCCCCTTTCCTCCGACTCCCTCCCCTCCGTCTGTACATTATGTGGATGTCAATAATTTAGCGAGATTTAAGAATTCAGCACTTAACAACAGGTTACGATCTTTGCAATAAAAGCCATAAAATATGCGTTTGTGAATAAAATATGATTCTGTCTCTTTCAAAGCAGCTGAAACCTGTCAGGACTGCCATTTGTTTTCTGACAGTATCGCCGTGATGTGACAGTTCAAAAGCGGGGGTTTGTCTTTATCTTGGCAGGTTTTCAATCTTTGCTCTATTTCTGCACACTGCAGAGCATTATTTTGTATCCATTGTTTTTTTTGAGACCGTCTTTCATCTCCAGGGGCTTTGTTGTTTTCCCGCTCCCCATCTCTCCTTTTTTATGTTGTTACTTCTGCCTTTTTTCCCCTCCTTTCTCTCACGTTTTCATCTCACGCTGTACAGTAATTGTGTGACTTGGCTCGGAGCGTATAAACAGCTAACAGTTCCCTCTATAAGCTGTCTCAAACAAAACCAGTCAGCTCAAAATCCACCAACACTTTTCTGCACCTCACCTCACCTCACCCTGCCTCACCCCTCCTTCTTACCCCACAGGGCTGGAGATCTTCCCTTTGTTCTTGACATCTGTTTTGTCGGCTGATTAATTGAGATGAGCATGTGGGTTCAAGGCCCGTAGAGGGGGAGCTCAGACCCCCCAGGTAATGATGAGTGTGTGGACCTGAGCATGAAGGTGTGTGTTGGCAGTAGAGCCACAAACATCCTTCGTGTGGTTAGTTAGCGCAGGCTGCCAAGATTTCCCTCAAGGAGCATTTTGAATGCGTGTTAACTTGATGAAAATGTTTAAAACAGAAAACCTCCTCAGTGCTTCCTCTGTGTTTGAATTCAGCAGCACAAGATGTTAAGTGACAGCTGAGTGACGAGCGACAACACCCACAGCGCATCGCGGTGCCAGGAATCCCAGAAGGCAACGCTGTGATCTGCAGAAAATTAGGATACAGTACAAAGCAACATAATGTTTCAGTCTAACACATCTGTGTTGGAGCTGCAGTGAAGGAGTCCCACTCCTGGCTCCTAAAGGGACGGGTGTGATTCTGGCCTCCTCCTCAGCAGCAGCATCAGCAAGACCGACTCTGATAAACACATCATGACCAGTTCAGCTGTTTCTCACTGTGGATGTTCTGTTTGATGGTAGCACAAGGATTCTTGTATTTTTCTACAAACTCCATCAATGCATCAAATTAAAAGTCGCCACCTCTCATCCCAGAGTTTTACACCGAGATCGACGGATGTCCAGGAATGATGGAACTATGGCTATTTCTTACTAAATCATGCAGTCTTTCAGTACTTGGAGGGTGTGTTGTCAGTGACTCTCAGCTGCAGACACACCAGATTTTTCTGCAATGTTTAAGTTGATTGAGATGTGTCCTTTTTTCTGTCCTCCAAGGCAGGGGTGTCCAAACTTTTCAAGACAAGGGTCAAAATGGTCAAGTTAATGGTCTTCGCAGGCAATAAAAATGTGATTTTTTAAAATTGATTTAAAATTGTCTAAAATTATTTCATGGTCAATTTTTTTTATTTGTACATTTCAAAATAGGTCTATAGAAAAATTAGTAAAAATCTGAACATGAAAATGTCAGAAAGTGTTGATCAATCGATGGTCTACAGGAAAAACAAAATACATTTTTGTAAAAATGTAAGTGGGGGCCACACAAAATCACTCTGAGGGCTGCAAACAGCCCCCGGGCTGCACTTTGGACATGTCTGTTTTAAGGTCACCCATTTTGAATTGGGTTGACCCAGAAGTTAATCAGATACAGGGGCGGCTCTAGGATGGGTTCAGGGTGGGCCAGAGCCACCCTGACAGCAACCCTGGCCCCTCTGTGGCCCCCCATCTGAGGGCGGAGCCTAACCATTAACAAGGACTGATTTTTTTTGTTACAATTTAGAATAATGCGAGATTTGGGACCAAAGCATGTGAATGCATTTGAAAAGAAATGCTTAAAAATATTTTCATGTCACTCAGAAAACTAACTCACATTTTTTGGAAATTTTTATTTTATTTTTATTTATTCTTTATTTAACCAGGAAGGTCCCATTGAGATTAAAAAACTCAATTTCAGGGGAGTCCTGGCCAAGAGGCAGCAAAAGGTACCGTTACAACATTTTTCAGTTACACAGACATGTTATGTACAAATTACATAAGGCAGTTACAACACAGGAATCTGTCTCAAGGGCTCTCAGTCTGGTTTTAAATGTATTCAAGGAGATAAACTCGGTTAGTTTCCAGTTTTCCTGCAGCCTGTTCCACGCAGAAGGAGCAGAGTGAACAAAAGCCCTTTTGCCCAGTTCAGTGCGAGCAAACGGAACACAGAGTAACAACTGATCGTTTGCACGCAGACTGTGAGAAGTTACACTTCTCCGTGAGATTAAGTTACAGATGTAGTTGGGTAGTAATCCAAGCATGGCCTTGTAAATGAAAGTGTACCAATGTGCCAACCTCCTGGTGGACAAAGAAGGCCATCCCACTCGAGAATACAATTCACAATGATGGGTCAGTGGTCTACAGTTAGTGATAAACCTCAGCGAGGCATGATAAACCACATCAATCTTACCAATGGTAAGTTACCATAAATAGTTACATTATTGAAAAGCTGGTTTTATATTGTTGTAATTACTCAAATTTAAATACTTAAAGGCACATTTGTAATGTTTCTTGAAAACTCTTGTTTTGCATAAAACTAATTGAGCATTGACAGCTATTTAAATATCTTTTATAATGGCTTTCAGGCTTCTGTCACCTGTCTGCCTGTAGTCGTTCACTTCCTTCTGTCCAGACTCTTGAGTCATTTTTCCAATAATTTTTCCTTTCCAACTGTTTTTTGAGTGTTCTGGTGTCCTAGCCTGACAGTTTCCTCCCTGTGTGGTTGAATTCTGTGATGTACTCACAACCTCTTCCCTGCTCATTCCTCCCGACCTGGAAAAAGTAGAAATAAAAATTAAATTCATGGATGGTTTCAGAAAATTGTGTTTTCCCCTCATATAGAAGTAATGCATCTCTTTATTTATCAGAATGATTTATGGCGTTAAATCCATAAAGTGTATGCAGCTGTAAAGAATAAAATATTACATTTATTGAGAATAAATAATGCATGTTTTGTTTTGAGATCACGTTGCAGCCTTGTGTTGACAGTACCACAAATCTCTGCTGGGCTTTTACGCCAAAGCAGAAATCTCTCGCCGCAAAAGATCAGAGAATAAAGTTTAAGAGTCAGTCAGCGTCTGTGGAAATGATTTATGGTCTTTGGAGGTCAGAAAGCATCAGAAGGAACAGACACAAATGTAAAGTTCAGAGAGCAAGGTCAGAGGTCACCACTCAGTGGGAAGGTCGGGGCAGGGAAATGTGCCGAGAAAGACTCCCGGGGAACTCTGCTGCTCGTTTCCTGGGGGAGCGTCATCACGGTGACACAGAGGATGGTGGAGCCTTGATGATACATGCATGCACCCTTAAGGGTTAGCATGGACACAAATGCCCCTTTTTTATATTCATGCACATGATCACAATCGCGTCATGGCTGAGAGGCAAATTTCCCACTCAGCGTGTCCCTGTGTTCGGCTCAAACTTGCAAACGGACAGATGGACGGGAGGAGAGAGGGAGAGGCGAGTACAGTGGAGTCCTGTGGCTCGGGCATGTTAACAGTCTTGATTTACGCTGCTCTGCATGCTGTGGTGGGACGCTGTCAGCCGTGTGTGTGCGTGTGTGTGTGTGTGTGTGTGTGTGTGTGTGTGTGTGTGTGTGTGTGTGTGTGTGCTGATTCAGGCCTTCAGCAGCTCTGATGTCTATGTAAGCAAACACACATGCATGGAGTGTTTAGGATAGTTTCACAGCCAGACCGGCACCAGAAAGCCTGAGTCCCAGAGTTCAGCTGAGGAGGTGGAAACGAGGACAGAAAAGCACCAAAATCAGTCCCTTCATAGAATGACACCAATGTGTGTGTGTGTGTGTGTGTAGATGTGAACCACACAGACACAGTCCAAGAGAGTTAAAAAGTATCATATTTATGAAACAGATTCAGTTTTTTCCTTTCGTCTTTGCAACCTGAGGTCACTCATCAGTGTCCAATTAAATCCCTGATGGTACGGAGGACACGGGGAAGCTGATTAGGACGGCAGACGCGATGAGGATTGTTGGAAAGAAGCTGTGTGCAATATGTGCATAATGACTTTCACTGACAATTATCTTTGATCCAGTCCCCCCCCATCCACCACTGTTTCCCTCCCCTCCTCCCACCCTCCCTGCGACATCAGAGTGTCTTTAAACGCCTTTTCTGAATCTGCTCGAGTGACTCCTGGAAACACATTACAGCTCCTCAAAATCCAGCACGCCCAGACCCTCCCTCCCTCCCCCCACGCTGCTGTGTGAGTAGATACAGAGCGGGTGAGTAATGAGGCTCACTCATTCGGGGTCAGCGACCTCACCGGGGCTCACATCAGGACGAGGGTGTGTGTTGGGAGAAAACAAGAAGGGAAAGGAGGGCAGGAATAATAGCGAGTATGAAGAAGGAGTTTTCTTTTCTCTTTTTTTCTTCATCATTCCTCTGCCGTTATTTGTCATCCTCTCTGTGATCCCTGTCAGCGGTGAGAGCGCTGCACGGACACGGGGGAGTGAGGAGGGAAGTGGAGAGAGAAAATGTTTAAGTGCTGATGGCAGCCCCTGGTTGCTGCTGGGACTGAGGTGTCAGCTCCCATTCTGCCACAGCGTGACAGGAAAATGATAGAGAAGATAGAGAGGAGAGGAAGAAGAGGAGGGGAGGGGTGTGTGTGTGTGTGTGTGTGTGTGTGTGTGTGTGTGTGTGTGTGATGCCATCTCTTTTGAAGGCAGAACAAGAGGCTCAATGAGAAGAAGGGAAGGCAGAGAGATGGGTGAGGCTGGACCACATCTCTCTGCTGTCTCATCCTTCCTCTTCACATCCTCCTTTCCTCTCCTCTGCTCCCTTGTTTCCTCCTCCTTCATTCAGTGATTGATTGAGTCGTACTGCTCCCTTGGTGACAGGCATTCCCTCACGTTTCCACGGCGATGGGGTCAAAGGTGGGCACTCGTTATTGGCTTTTGTCTGTAATCATCACAGGGTTCGTGCTGCGTGTTTATTGGCCTCCCTCGTCCTCCTCCTCCCTTTTCTTTTGACCTCAACAACCGTGCTACGTGCGGCAGAGCGTGACCTCCCGGGGGTCAAAGGGTCACGACTGTTTCAACACACGGGTCACGAGTGTTTACATTTTGGTGTGTGTGTGGATTAATGCAAAGGATAAGAACAAAAATATATAATCTGATTAATAGAAGCTGACAATGAAAGATCATTTCTCGTTGTTTCGCCCATTTTCCTCCTCTCTTTATCTCATCTCTCCAGCCTGCATCCTCTGTCCGTTTGTGGTTGGTTGGTGTTTCACAACGCTCTATTTGCCTCCCGAGAACGTTTGCGTGCATGTGTTTGTTTAAAGTTTACATGTCTGTGGTGTGTACAGCGCGCCCCGCCGCTGTCTCTCCTCATCGATCCGTCTGTGACAAATGGGGGTTATAGATAGCTCTTTGAGACCCTCAAGATCAATCTCATCACGTCACGAGCACGCTTCCTGCTCAGCCTCTCGCAAAGAAGAGAGGCTGATGGTGGAAAAAGGATAAAAAACCAGGAAATGTTTTTTATTTCTTTTAAAAAAGCATCAAATTTGCACATTCATAGATCTCTGGTGAAAGTGTGTGTACGTGCACTGGAACAGAGGAGTGTGACTGCACGGCTGCCTGCACCATATGTGCACGAGAGGAAGTGACAGAGAAAAATGACGGCTCTTCTGTGGAGACAGAGATATGATGATGGAGAGGTTCCTCCAGACACAAAGCTGACCGCCAAACTGATGAAGATGATATGATCGGGCCTCGCCGATGAACAAATGAGGGAACACGAAGGATCAAACATAAGGCTGTGTGTGTGTGTGTGTGTGTGTGTGTGTGTGTGTGTGTGTGTGTGTGTGTGTGTGTGTGTGTGTGTGTGTGTGTGTGTGTGTGTGTGTGTGTGTGCGTGTGTGTGAGAATGCTATATATCTGTGATTGAAAGCAGCAGACTGTTGATTTTAACAACTGGAGGCTGAAAAAAAGAGGAGATCTGAATGAAGCAGATGCTCAAGAGCTGGTTTGAAGATCCCCTCCCTCCACACACACACACACACACACACACACACACACACACACACACACACACACACACACACACACACACACACACACACACACACACACACACACACTCCTTTCCTCCCCCTCCGCTCTCCCCCCTTCTCTCACTCCCATGATGAATCAGCTGTCACTCAGGCACAAGTCCAATCTACTGATAATGAGAACTGCATCAACACCCGCTCTTCCTCCCTCTTTCTCTCTCTCTCTGTCCCTTTTTACTCACACAAGCATCATCCTTCCTCCTCTCTTCAAGTTACACACACACACACACACACACACACACACACACACACACACACACACACACACACACACACACACACACACACACACACACACACACACACACACAGCCATGTGTGCATAACACCAAACCATTCATCTCTCCCTCACTCACATCTTATGATTCTCCTCCCCTCTTTATTTTCTTCCTCCCTCCCTTTCTCCTTCTTTTCTCCCTCTTTCCTCCTCCTCCTCCTCCTCTCTGAGCAGAGCAGAGCAGTCAGTGGTGGGACCGAGGCAACGGAGGGAGGAGAAAGCAGGAAGAAAGGAGGACAGAGGAGCACAAAAACAGTTCATTATACAGCAAACGAGCAAGAAGCCACTGAATGAATAACAAGGAAGGGATTACAAAGCACAGGACCAAAGGAAAAAAAGAGAGAAGAGGACGCCGACTGAAGACTTTCTCTCTTTTTCTCACTCCTCCCCCTTTCTACCCTTCCCGTCACCCTCCCAACTCTCTCAGAAGCTGTACCTCCCAGTGAAAGATGGCATGAGCACACTGTGACCCATCCTCAGCTTCACACAGCTCATTCGTCTTCCTCTCTGCTTCCTTCTTCCTTTTCGTCTTAATTCTTCTCTGATTCCTGCTCGGGTTCATACCAGGAGGTGAGGAGGAGTAGCGACTGAGGCTGACCTCCCTCCTGCTCCATCCTCACTCCCCTGCAGGGCCTAAAGGAGCTGTTTGATGACTTTCACCTACAACAGGCTCCTTAACCCGACCGACCAGAGCCTGGTCCCTCAGCCTCCTCTGACCTGGACTCTGAATCACCGCAGCAGGGACTCACAAACATGTTTGGATTAAAGTCTCCTCACTTCTACCTCCCAGGTAGGATCACTTTCATTCAGAATTTACACTGCCTGTTTTCACTAAGTACCTAATGGCTTGATTGAGAATTTAGCCACTTTTCAGGAGGTTTGGTGCTTTAAAAAGTGTAAAAATGTTTAAATAAGCAGCATTTTTCTTTTGTTTCTCCCAGATTTTTCTTATTTTCTTGCTGTGCTGAAAGACACATTATCAACTACTTTTAATCATCATTTCAAAATGTTCTGTGGTACAAATACAAAACATTTTTGATGTTTGTTGTAGCTGATTGCATAAAGTGAACAAAGAAAAATGAAACTGTCAGCTAACGACTAAAAAAATGGGTAAATATTCTGGTGATTGATTTGTGATTTTTGTCATTTTTAATTTAAAAAATGCAAAGTTTGAGCTTCTCTTTTAGGAATTTTCACAACTTTAAAGTTCTGGATGATCCAGATCCAAAGGAAGTGAGTTTTTTTTTAGCCCATCATGTCTCAGTATTTGTTCTCATTTGTGTGACACACCTGAGGCGGGCTGGTGTCAGCGTGGAAGCAGGTGTGAGGTTACCTCAGAGAGGTGCCTAAGCATGCCTGAGAGCTGTGCGACGGAGCCATGGCGGGGGGTGGGGGTCAGGGAAAAGGCAGCGGCAGCAGCATCAAATTGACAAGCTGAGGAAAGGACAGGAAAAGGTGTGCAAACTGGGATTTCTCCCATTTAATAGGAGTGAAAATGTGTGGAGACAGCAGAGCGACAGCATGAAGTCAGACATGTCTTCCTGTGAACTCTGACCTCTGATCTCTGACCTGTTAGATGCCGTGGCCAGACTTGGGTCAGTGATTTAGGAATGGCGGGTGCAGTATACGATGATGAGGAGTGTGTGTCTGTGTGTGTGTGTGTGTGTGTGTGTGTGTGTGTGTGGTGGT